>CALPCA020000002.1:0-429355 GCA_943181505.1 Phakopsora pachyrhizi | reverse complement strand
TTTGGTGGATTTTACGAGTTTTTTGAGGAGGAAGGAGGACAATGGGGAAGGAAATGGATGGCCCATCGGGAAAGAGGGAAAAAGTTAGGTGGGGGTGCTCACCAAGGTCGGCGGTTGGAGCGAAACTACAGGAGTTATGGACTTGTAAAGGTTTTTATGTGAATTGGGCACGGGTGCATATGGTTCTGAGATCATGCAGTATGGCATGCGATATGAGAAATAGGCTGATTTGGTGGTTCTGGCCCAGACAATTTTACTATGTGCGAGGCCTCTCTGGGCCAAAAAGTTTCATAAGTCCCCCCATCAGAAAAATTACGCTTTTTCTGTATTTGCTTTTCTGTATTAGCCTCCCTATTTTCCCACCCTCATAGGTTTCCCCACCTCCCCTGTCCTGTAATTAGTCTTTTCATTGTAATCCAAGGCCCTGGGCATTTCACAAGCCTTTCAACCTTGTAGACCTCCCAGGTGTTATAACTTCCATCTCTTTACCAGCCACCAGAAATAACACCAGGTGTCCTGTGTCTCTTTCTTTTCTGTTCTGGCTGTAGGCCATCTCAGAGGGCAGCTTCTAGAGGCACCTGACTTAGAGGTATTGTCCCCTCTAGTCTTCCCCTCTAGCCATCTCTCCTGTCTACCTTTTCTCATAGGAGGTAGTCAGCTTTGGTCCCACATAGTGGTGTCCCAACAGTGGCCTGGTCTCTGTTGAGTGGAAGTTGTGGGTTTATTTTTGATTTTTCTTTCTGGACTTGGGAACTTTTATGCGGAGCCTTAGGAGTTTTTATTCACGGAGCTGCGCCGGAGGTCCACGGAGGTCTGAAGTGGAGGTGCTGCGGAGGGGTATACGGAGGTTTAGGAGGCGCATACCGGAGGTTCGCGGAGAGCCTGACGGAGGTTCTAATAATGGAGGTTCACGGAGCTTTACGGAGGTATTACGGAGCCTGGCCGGAGGTTCTACGGAGCTTTAGCGGAGGCTGGGGAGGATTTGTCACGGAGGCACGCCTCGAGGTTCGGGTTGAGCCCGGAGGTGTTTTACGGAGGTTCACGGAGGTTATCCTGAGCCTTAAGAGGAGGAAGAAAGGGAGGGAAGGGAGCTCATGACGCGTCTGGGGAGCTTGGAACTTAAAGAGAAGAGGCAAGGGAGCTTCAAGGACAAGAGTTCGGGGAGTTTCTGAGCTTTTATGAAGGAGGTGAAGGAGGGAGCTCTTGGAGCAAGTCAGACAAGAGAGTCTGGGGGAGTTTCTGAACTTTAAGAGGGTGGGTTTGTGTGCACTTAGACGGGTACAACCTCCATCAAGAAAGGAAAAGGAGGCATCCAGGGGATACCAAGGAGTAAGGAAGTGGTGTGGGCCATTAAGGGTCTCAAAGTAAGTTCCATCCATTAGTGCACCCTTGAGGTTTGCCTACTCTCAAAAGTATTTGAAAGAAAGACCAGGCCACTTCTGTGAGCATAAGGGAGGATTTGTTTTTGTTTTTGTATCCAGGAAGGGAATGTCTGACTTGAGGAACTGAAGCTGGACCAGCCAAATGCCAGTGGGAGGAAACCATCAGCAGGAAGGTGGTGAAGATTCCATGAGGAAGAGTTGATGTTTGATGGAAAGGGTTCCACTGTTCTTGGATCTGTTTGAGATGGCAGCTGAGAATGAAGGGGCAGAAGATTATGACAAAGTCAAACAAGTCATCTTCTTCTGAAGGAAGGGACCTCAAGGAGGAGGTCATGGAGATGGAAGGCTGGAGGGAACTTGACTGGGGAAAGCTGGTCAAGGAAATGAAAGCAAGGGGGGGAAGGTACAGGCCAGCCCCAAGGTACACTATCCAGGAGCTCTGGACAGCTGTGGATGGTTGGGAAAAGAAGGAGGAGTTTCCTCCAAGGGGACTATGAGGGAGTTCTCCACTTTTTTGATACCAGGCTGAAGTACCTGGAGAAGGAGGGGACCTTTTAGAATGAGGGATGAGGAGGCATGCCCTCCTCTGGAGGGCTCTGTCCAAGGAGTTGCAAAGAGATGGCCAAATTCAGGCTCATCAAGGGAAGAAGATGGTGGAGAATAGGTCAGGGGGGCACTCATTGCCCACCTGAAGGAACTGAAGCTTGCAGTGGATGCAGAGAAGTTCAAGGGGGAGGTCTCAGTAGAGTGGGAAGTGTCTATTACAGGCCCTTCCAAGGGGAAATGAGATCATGAGGGAGGAGTTGAATAAGAAGAGGGAAAGGGCTAGAAAGGACAGAGAGGAGTCCAAGAAGGAGGAGGAGAAGAAGAAGGAGCCAGAGGCAGTGACCACTTGGCCAAGAAGCTGGATCAGATGACTTGACATCTTGAAGAGTTTCATTGGGCAGACTGTGGAGAGGAGTGCCAGACTGGAGGAGTCCCTGAAGAAAGCAGGAGAGGAGGGGAGGTTTTGAGGCAAGGGGCAGTGGGAGCTTTGTGTGCTACTACTGTGGGATGCAGGGCCATGCCCTCTACCAGGTGTCCAAGAGTGGATGAGGACATCAAGAATGGGCTGGTCAGGGAGGGAATGACAGCAGAAGGCAGGCCAGCATACTTCCTGCCAGACAACACCAGGGTCCACTTTGACAGGACCAGGACCTTCAGGTCAGTGGTGGCTGCTCACCCAGCAAGGTGCCTTTGGAGAAGTTTACCACTCAGGTGGCAGAGTTGGTGGGTCCTAGGGTACAGGAGGCAGGGATAATTCATCTCCCTGAGCCTTTGCCTGCAAAGGAGGACTCCTTTGTAGGATGTATCAGTCTGGTGCATCCCAAGGAAGAAGAGGAGGATGAAGGGAGGATAGTGGAGGTGGACCTTGGGAAGAGAGTCAGGGTCCAGAAAGAAGGAGCTATAGAGCCAGGGCCCAGCAGAAAGAGGGAGAAGGCTACCACAGTGCCTGGGGAGGAAGAGGTCCTGCAAAGGATTGCAGATGAGATTGGGGAGGAGGAAGAGGACCATGAGGAAGTCCAGAAAGATCAGGAGGAAGGGAAGGAGGAGACAGTGGTGACCATGAAGCTGACTCCCCAGGGAGCAAGAGAGGATCCCCTGGAAGGCCAGGAAGAGGGCAGCAACCTTGCTGAAGGAGGACCCAGGGGCACTTGGAGTCTCAGTTAGAAGGGAGGAATCCAGGGGCCCCTCAACAGGACCCTGAAACTATCCTGACACTGAGGGTGACACAGAGGCTTGGGATCTGCTCCCTGACATCCTCTGGAGTGGCAGAAGGATTGAAGAGGCAGATGACCAGGAAGAGGTTCCATCTGGGGTGGATGTGGGCTCAGGTGACTTCAGGAGTGGTGGACTGGGAGGCAGACTCTGATGGGAGGACCCCAGGTTCTGCACCCCTCTGGGTTTCTTGGAGGTTACTGTGGGGAAGCACAGACCAAGGGACTGGTGGACTCGGATCCATGATCAATGTGATCCCTGAGGAGCTTGCTAGGAAGTGGGGACTGGCCATGGTAGGGTCAGAGATGAAGCTGAGGGGGTGGGAGGACACCTTACCAGCTTGGTAGGAGTAGTGGAAGGGTGCCCTGTTGGATTCAAGGGAAAACTGGAGAAGACAGGGTGACTTTCTGTGTGGCCAAGGGGTCAAACACCTTATACTTGGGAGGCCCTTCTTGATGGACTTGGAGGCTAGGGCTGGAGCATGGGGAGACAGGGGGAGGATGAGCCATGTGATGGGAGATGGAAGGTGGTTGAAGTTACCTTTGTATGTACCAGAGGAGTCATCAAAGTTTCAGATACTCAGTAGGAGGGAAGAAGGGGTGAGGTCCTTTAAATAGTATTGGTGGTTTGGGAACCAGGTGTCCTTGATTCTTCATCAACCTCTAGGAGGCACCCCAAACCTAATATGGATCAAGGTTGGTTGTATCAGTATAATGAGTTTCTTATGAATGGTTGGTCTGAGAAAAGAAAAAGAAGAAAGAAAAAACAATAGAAAAGATAAAAGAATATAAAAAAAGTAAATAAAATAGAAAAGAAAGGTAAAAAAGTAGAAAAGAAAAAAAAAAAAAAAGTTTCATTTTATAGATTTGTTCAAGTTATGTTAGATGGAGATAGTGTATATAGGCAGGGAAAGATAGCAGAGAGAGCTTGGGCTCCCTAGACAAGAGTGGAAACTGTAGCTGGGTGGTGAGGGCGGCCCACAAATCCTTTGTTGGAAGGAACTTGAAAGGAAGGCCCAGGCTGGATAAAGTGTTATTGCACTGGGGATATCATGCACTGGCTGGACTACTATGATCCCCCCAAATGTCTGTCCCCACTCATGTCCTGAAAAATACTTACCTGCAGAAGGATGACACTTTGTTTTCTTGTTTAATGCCAGGAGTACAAAAAAAAAAAAAAAAAAAAAAAAAAAAAAAAAAAAAAAAAAGAAGAAGAAGAAAGAGAAAAGGAAGAAGGAGGGGAAGGGGGGGGGAGCCCTGCGGAAATGGTCCAGCCGGCGGCGCCAATTTTGGTTCATGTGGGCCCGGAGAGCTTCTATTAGCTCAATCCGGCGGCCCGCCATAGGAGATCTGGGCGGATGGGCCCCGGCGGCGGCCATCCGTTGACCAGGGTAATGGGCGGGTGTACCGGCGAGGTGCGCCGAGGAGGAGATGGTGAGCGGGAACACCGGGCGGGGTGGGGGGTGGCACCACCGCCGCCTACTAGGTTGTCGGGTAGGGAGGGGATGGCGGTCCATCTTGGTCGCCGCCCTCAAGTCGAACCCGCCAAACCACGAGCGCGGGTGGAACTCCGGCGAAGGAGCCGGAGAGCAAGGAGCGGGGGCCGGAGGTGGCCCAGGAGACCTAAGAGGAGGAGACGCGGAGGTCGACGGCGGAGGGTCTGGCTGGGTCCGTGGGGGGTTTGGGGCAGCGCAAGGAGGCGGCCCGACGCCGAGGTGGAGCCGGGCGGCGATCGCGCTTTGGTTGACTGGGGCAGGCTGGCCCGGGGCGGGCGATCGACCGGGACGGGGCGGAGGACGCCGCGGGAAGAGCCGGGAGGAGAGGAAGGGGGATCGGGCGGCGGAGGCGCCGCGGGGATTGGTCCCCTCCTCGTTCAGGGGTCGGTTCGCTGGAGGAGCCTCCGCGACCGGGCGACTCGACCGAGCGACGGAGGCTGTGCCCGCCGATTTGTCGGCCTCACCATCGGCAGTGGCAAGGGGCTGCCGGAGGCTCCGGGATGTGGACGGGTCGTGGCGGTGGCTCTGGGGTCCGGATCGGAAGGGCGGAAGACGCCGCAATCCCCTGGCCCAGGCCCGATCTCGTCCCCGCCATTGGGCCTGGACCAAGGGATCGGGGGTCGCTGGCTCGGAGGCTTCGCCAACGAGACTCCTGGTGGGCGTTGAGGGTTTTGGCCGCCGGCGCCCCCGTGGTCGCCTGGGGGAGCGGCTACGAGGGTCCCACCGTCCGCGGGAGGACGCCCCGACACCTGAGGGAGAGGAAACGGAGGTCAGCTGAGAGGGCAGAGGGGGGAGAGAAAGGAGAAGGAGAGAGAAGGAAAAACACTCACCCACACATCTCTTTTTGAGACAATGGCATCGATCGCAGGCGCTGTACCGGCGGGGGTTTGTGTATTCGCACTTTGCGCCGGCGAAGAGGCAGGCGAAGCAGCCGTGCCAGACCATCCTAGCAGGGGCGGGTTGGTGGGGGTGAGTGGGAAGTTGAGATTGGCGGTGGTTGCTGGTAAGAGAGGGGGGGCTGTAGCTGTTGGTGTGAGTGGCTAGCCAAGGTGGTTGATGGACAGGAAAGGAAGATGAGGGGAAGGAAAGTGATCGATTGAGCCTCGGATCGATCACCGAGGAGGAATGAAGCGGGGTAAGGGGGGGGGCAACCTGTGGGCAGGTGCCACACGCTGGGCGGGGCCGCGCCGCAAGCAGCCCGAGCAGAGGCAGGCTGCGACGGAGGAACGGAGGTCGCAGAAGTCGGACCGGGCTTCAGGAGCCGGTTTGGGCCGGGTAATACCCAAAGGGGGTCCAAATATGACCCCAGGTGAAATTTTCCCAGGAGTTCAAAAATCTGGTCAGATTTTTGATAGCTGCCCTGGAAGTGGGTGAAAAAGGAGGTTTCTCGAATTTTCTGGGCAGTTTTCTTGGAGGAAATAAGTATTGGCAAGTAAGGGGGGAGACCATGCACTGGCAGTGAGACCATGAGCCCCCCGCAATGTCCGTGGACATTTCTTTTTATGTTTAAGTAAGATTTTTAGCTTGTAAAGGATGGATGACATCTTTGCCTTGTGCTTGAATTCAGGACAATGCAGGGCGTCTTGGACTGGATAAGGGCAGGGTTATTTGAGGACAGAGGCATAAGGAGGATGGGTATGGACGGAGCGGAGGAAGGGCATGGGAGGTTGACAGGTGGCAGTGGTGTAAGGAGGAGTTGGAAAGGTGATGATGGGGACATCATCAGGGCTGGGGGAGGCTGTGGTGGAAGAAATGGTAAAGGAAGGATGGGAAAAGGAGGGGCGGGGAGTGCGCCAGGGGGTGTTACGGGTAGGATTTTGGTGGATTTTACAGGATTTTGAGGAGGAAGGAGTGACAATGGAAGGAAATGGATGGCTCCATCGGAAAGAGGGGAAAAAGTTAGGTGGGGGTGCTCACCAAGGTCGAAGTGGTTGGAGCGAAACTACAGGAGTTATGGACTTGTAAAGGTTTTTTTGAGGTGAATTGGGTACGGGTGCATATGGTTCTGAGATCATGCAGTATGGCATGCGATATGAGAATGGGCTGATTTGTGGTTCTGGCCCAGACCAATTTTACTATAAAAGGAGGCCTCTCTGGGCCAAAAAGTTTCATAGAGATCCCCCCCCCATCAGAAAAATTACGCTTTTTCTGTATTTGCTTTTCTGTATTAGCCTCCCTATTTTCCCACCCTCATAGGTTTCCCACACTCCCCCCTGTCCTGTAATTAGTCTTTCATTGTAATCCAAGGCCCTGGGCATTTCACAAGCCTTTCAACCTTGTGAACCTCAGGTGTTATAACTTCCATCTCTTTACCAGCCACCAGAAGAACACAGGTGTCCTGTGTCTCTTTCTTTTCTGTTCTATTGTAGGCCATCTCAGAGGGCAGCTTCTAGGAGGCACCTGACTTAGAGGTATTGTCCCCTCTAGTCTTCCCCTCTAGCCATCTCTCCCTGTCTACCTTTTCTCATAGGAGGTAGTCAGCTTTGGTCCCACACCGGCAGATGATTCACTCAAACTGAACATACTGCAAAATCAACACGATTCACCCTTGGCTGGACACCCAGGTCAGGAAAAGACAATTGGGTTAGTCAAAAGGGATTTCTATTGGCCAAACATGGCCAACTTCATTAAATGACTATGTAACGTTCTGTTATCAATGCTCAAAGAATAAGAGCAAATGGCACAAGAAACATGGATTTCTTAGGCCCTTACCAATTCGATGGCCCTTGGTCATCCTTGTCAATGGACTTCATCTCTCAACTACCCGATGTCGAATGGATTTGATTCCATTCTGGTAATTGTGGATAGATTTTCTAAGATGGGAATCTTTATTAGGACTCATGGTACGGCAACAGCACTGGACCTTGTTAATCTCTTTATCTTGCATGTCTTCAGTAAACATGGGTTACCTGAGGATATTGTGAGTGATCGGGGTCCTTGTTTGTATCCCAATTCTGGATACAAGTTTGTGAGTTGTTGAAGATCAAGAGGAATTTATCAACAGCATATCACCCAGAATCAGATGGTCAGACAGAGCGAGTCAATCAGGTACTGGAACAGTACTTGAGAATGTATGTCAGTTATCACCAGGATGATTGGGATCGTGGCTCCCTTTGGCTGAGTTTGCTTACAACAATGCGGAACATTCTTCATCAAAGCAATCGCCTTTCTTCCACGATATATGGCCGACACCCTCAATTTGATTCTTTACAGATCAAGGATTCAAGACCAGGAGATCAACTGGTTAAGAGAATCTGTCAGACTCAAAACAATTGAAGACTGATCTAGCTAGGGCTGTCAAACGCTTCAAGAATTACGAGCGTAAAAAGAACATCATCACCCTTAATTAAAGTAGGGGACCAAGTCTGGTTATCATCTCAGAACATTCAATCTATGAGACCAACCAAGAAGCTCTCAGAGCGTTGGTTGGGCCCATTCAAAGTTCTTGAGAAGATTGGACCTAACTCCTTCAAACTTCAACTTCCTCCTCAGTGGAAAGCAGTTCATCCTGTTTTCACATTTCATTACTTGAGTCGTCAAGCCTTCAACCATTGAAGGTAGATATCAGGACCGCCAGAACAAATTCAGGTGGAGGATCATGAGGAATTTGAAGTATCGCAAATTCTGGACTCAAGGATTTGTTATGGCAAACTTCAATACTTGGTGGAGTGGAAGGGTTATCTCAACACGGGAGACCAGACCACGTGGGAACCGGAGGACAACTTAGGAAATTCTCCAGAGTTAGTAAAGGACTTTCATAGGCTTTACCCGGATAAACCTGGATCATGGAAGTAATTGCTATGTAGGCTTACATTAAGTGCAGAGACACTTACCCAAAAGTAAGTCCTCCCAATGTATGCATCTGTCAGCCTGTGAGACAGTACAACTTGTCCAAAACATCTGACTCACAAAAATACATATAAGAAATAAAACACAACTTGCAACCTAGTGTCAAAGGTGCATAAAACAATAAAGAAATAAAATAAAAAAATAAATAAATAAATAAAGAAAACATAAATAAATATTTTGTAACATTTTATTATGACTATGTCCATATGACATAGTCAAAGGTAATGTTTATTTCTGACAAAAACCACAAAGTATGAATAACTTTGAAATGGAATAGACAACCCATAAATTTTATTCCATTTTTGGATTCCTGAGCAAATTTCAGTATGAGTTACAACTTACAGATTTTTCATAAGTATGCTGTAACATATACTTAGTAACATACTGAAGGTACCTTGTTCAGAATCCAAAAATATAACAAGTTCTGCACTTGTACATATATTGTGACAGACCACTTTTACTTGACAGTCAAAAAACATGTCAAAAATGTGATGTTGTGTGTATTTTAGGAGTTACAGGCATTTAAAGTTTGACAACACCTTTTTGCACGCGTGAGTTACATCCAAATTGGATTTACAGTAACCACTGTAACTATTGTAAGGAGGCGCGGGTCTGGAATCCATAGTTACAGATGTAACTACGCAGTTACAAGTCTAAATCTCTTGAAACCACGTCTACAGGATCATTGTGACAGCCTGGTATCTTGGGGACAGCCCTGGATACCTTGGTTACAACAATAACCAGCTCAACTAAATGTGCAATCATAGATTTCCCTTAGAGATGAGCTGTAACTAAGAGAAATCTGATGAAATATTGGTAATACAAAGGCTAATATCTCAAGGATCTCCTAGTAACAGCGCCTGACCTTGCTGTTACTAGGCTACACATGTATAAAACAAATAAAAATTAATTTGATTAACAAAAGATTTCCCATCAAAGGATTGTCCAATCATTAAGCAGAATGATTGTTATAGACAATCCTTGGAAAATCATTTACCTGTCAATCTACACCTTGTCAAGGATAAACTCAACCTGTGTGTCCCTGCCTGAGGCGCACAGTATAAGCCACAATGAATATATAAGAAGGAGTGTTTCCCCCTAAAATATATTCCACAGACAATTACATTAGAATAAAAACTTAGTATACATACATAAAGGAAATATAAACTAGCCTTATATAAATTGTAGATTACAACATAAGATAAGCACTGATATTTAAAATAAATATCTGGTGAATAGCTCATACAGTAATAGTAGAATTAAATGATAAGGCAGTAAAAGACCTTTAGTATGTATAGTAGATTTTGTATAGCGCTGAAAAAGCTATCAAGAGCTGAATAAGTCTTACTCTGAACATAGTAATTTTATATTACACAGTTCATTTGAGTTCTGAAAGATTCAGAAGATTGTTTAGTAATACAACCAACCAGGAACACCTAATGTGAAGCCATAGAAATAAGTGAAGTCTTTATTTCTTATTAAATCAGGCAGGCATAGTACTAAGAGTTTCATAGCCAAGCTGACAGCATCTCTAGGGTTTCTTCTACCTTTTGTGTAACATTACCTTGGCCACTATGTGAGCATCGGTTGGGATCTTGTTTCTCCAACTTCACAGGTTGTGGTTTGCCAAGCAGGAGCAGGAGATACCTCACATCATTTCATTCAACACTTTTGTTAAATCTATTCAAGGATTTCAATTCAAGACATTCACTAAGTTAATTAACCATTGAGAATTTTTACTTATCAAGTTCCTGAAGATTTTCAAGAATATTGATCTTTTGCAATTTCTAACTTTACCATTGCAAGACCTTTCTCAACTCATCTTTCAACTTTATTAAGTTTCTTTCTTATCTGTTTCTTTTTTTTCCTTTTGTTTTCTCTCTTATTTCTTTTCTCTCATTTTTCCTTTTTCTCTCAAAAAATATAAAAGTATAAAAATATCTATATTTCTCTTTAAATAAAATAATGACAGCAAATAATGAAATTAATGAAAAAAAAAAACATTTAGATAAAATAACAATAAAAACAACAAGCAGCAAGAACAAGATTATTCTTCTGGATCACCCTCATCTCTTCCTTTACCTTTGGACCCGTTCCATGCCTCATAAGGCACCATTCCATTCAACTCCAAATGCTCCAACCAACTACCCATCTCCTTAATCATCTCCGTCATCTCCAGCTCCATCTGGTCACTGACAGCCGCCAATTCCATGAATCGTTTTGTGGGACTACCGCGGATTAATTCCCTGATCCCCTGGCCCAATCAATAGTGGGTATCCACTAAAAGAGCCATGGCCAACCTCGGTCATGGGCAAATCCTTCAGACTGTAGTTTGGAGCCCTCTGGAACCCAAGGTTCCAGGTCATCAACGCCAGGGGTGACACCTCGAATGCCTGGGGTAATGACCCGGGAAGTTGAGGCCACTGGACTTGCCGTCAAAGGACGTCGAGCCACCACTCTGGGAAGAGTGGACTTAGGAGGGTGGGATTTTGGTACCGGGAGTGACGAAGTTGATTGATGAGCTGGATACTTACCAGCTGATGGGATTGTGGATTTGCCTTGTGGAGGATTAGGCTGGCGCCTAGTTGGCGCAAGGAAGGTTGGGTAACGACTTCAACCGGAGGCGATACTGTCGTCTTCCGTCTCAGCCGTATGGCCACACCGATTGATACCACCATCTTCATCATTATCTTCATCATCACCATCCTCTTCGCTGGAGCTACCAATGGCCCGCGGCGTTGAGGGTTGCCGGGTTGCTTCAGTCAAAGTGGCGGGATTAGCCTTCTGGCGCTTGGCGTGCTGGGTCGCCTTTGCTTCCTGAGCTCGCCTCAACTGGGACCTCGCCAAGAGTTCAGAGGACCCTACCTGGTTTCTTTCCACACCTTCGTGGTTGACCCATCCCTTGGACAAAATAGGAATTCCCCCTGTGGGAATCCCTGCCTTCTTCAGAACACTTCTCTTGCATGATTGGACTACATACAAGAAAAAATTCAATCAGCATTTATACTTGAAAATTGTCATTTTAGTGAAGAAGGAACAAGGGATGGAGAGTCAAATTACTTACCAGTAGAGACGATCCCTGAATCAAAATTGTCTGTGGGTACCTCATCAATTTGATGTTCAAATCCATAAGAGTTTGTGGTGGGATTACACCACACCTTCCGCCCCTCAGAAAAGACTGGTGTCTTGCTGAAAGCACACACGCCCTTCACTACCCGGCAAGCCTCACATTTCTTGGACCCTGACCTAGTCGCCTCACAACAGACCAGGTTATTCCTTGTACAGAAGGCGCAGGGTTTGGCAAACTGACGGACCCTCAAAGAATCCATTGTTGGCGCCCATCCAGTCCTGAGAGTGAGTGGTTATTGGTGAGAAGTCTTGGTCTATTAAGGAATGGGGAGAGGGAGGAGGACCTATGTCAGATCTAATAGAAAGTGAAGACAGGGGGAAGACACTTGAAGAAGAAGAGAAGGAAAAAATCAAAAAAAAAAAAGAGAGGAATGGAAGAGGATGAAGACAGAAGAAAAAAATAGTAGAGGTTGAAAAGGAATGAAGGGAAGAAGAAAAACTCACTTGGTAATCTTCTTACTTGTTCTGAAAAACCGTGCTTCGCCGCCTTAGCCAAAGGATTGGGGATGGGGATAGAAGGATTAGATGAAGCAGGGGGATTAATTTTTTTTTTTAAAAAAAATAAATATATATATATATATATCTGGGAGATGAAGTTTTGGAATTCCTGGAAGGGAACTCATGTAGGTTGACACATTCGACGCTCAGGAGCGCGTCGACGTGTTGCGGGGGTACTGTAACAGTACAGGTGCGCGGGTACGGCCTGGCTAGGCGCGTACCCACTTGCAGGTTGCTGCTACGGCCGTAGCACCGTAGCAACTACAACCGTACTACGGCCGTAGCAGCTACTGCTACGCCCACAGCCAATACCTCAGGTTGTGCGCATAGCAGACAGGAACCAGTCAGTCCACCCATGGGCCTAGCTGACCTGTTGGCAGGGCAAGCCCCACTGGCTTGCCCAGCCAGGGAGGACATCAATCCTCCCTGGATCAAATCAATTCAAAAATCAGCCTACACAAACCCCAACCACAATTCATCACATTCTCACAACAATACTAGTTCAATTACAGGAAAGAATACAGCTGCCAAGCAAGAACTTGGACTCAGATCCAAGGCCCAAACTCAGGATCTTGCCCAGCTGGGTTTTCTCACATATACTGGCCTCTGTCCGGTGGATGGAGAAATTCCCCCTCTTCCCCAATTAATTAGTATAGTCTAAAAAAGACTTAACTTCTTATTGGGTGATATCCAAGTTAAAACAGAAGTAAGTCTTAGGCCTCTTAACTCTTATCACTCCTAGTCTTTAGTGTGCTCACTTATCTTTGACTCACTATTGACAAGCAGGATAAACTCTTCAAGTATTCATACTCCTCAGGCTCCCATCTGCCCAAGTCATAATCAAGTCTATCAGTTTGTGCTTCCTGACTCACAACTAGACCATCCACTTACTGACACCCTACTAACCTCTGACCACAGATCACTCCGCTAGTACCTTCTATTCATTGGGACTGGTCCTCATCAAGGGCACCTTCCTGTTTCTTATTAGTGGGTTTTCTAACTTGTTCATCCACCAGTACGGTCATATCCAGACACTGACATTGAGCCATGAACCTCTTCAGTTTTTTCTTCATTTGATTCACTGTAGATCTCAGGTTCTTTCTAGTTGTATTTTCATTCGTGATCCAGTAATACAATCAGAGTTCTTTGCTTCTTCATTCTGATCCCTTGTGTCTGTGAGTAACTTGAGAAGTCTGTTCTGAGCGCTCAGGCCCACATCCCAGTATTGTTCCTGGGGACCCCTGTGACAATGTCATCCATATATTGAATTAACAGATCCGCAGCTTCTTGTCTTTTCTTTGTCTGAGGTGCAGTATAGCTTTCCTGGAGATTCTCACAGTACTGATAAAGGTTTTTGTGACGCAGATAGCTTCAAATCCTCATGGTCCACATCATGAAGTTGTCCCTGTTAAGCTTGGGTATATTGGCCTTTTGTGACTGAGTATCATCCTCTTTGTCTGACATCTTGGTGATTGTTTGAAGACAGTTAAGGTGAGGGGAGATGATAGCAGAGAAAAGAAAAAATAAAAAAAAAAAAAAATACTTTGTGACAGGGGTTTTATCAGCACCTTTTGCTGCCCTGTTAGGGAAAGTTAGGGAGAGAAGGTAAAGTTTTTATTTTAAATTTTTATTTTTATTTTATTTATTTTCTTCAGTTAACAAGTGCAGGACCAAGGCAGGGACAAGCAGGTGGGAGTGTGGTCGGATCAGGTGCCAAGGGTTGAGAAGAAGGCAGCATGGCTTCAAGTTGAGGCTCGTGCTAAGGACTGCTTGAGATGCAATCGGACCAAGGCAAGAGGGAGTGGGAAGCTGTACGGGCACACACAAACACACACGAGGGAAGGACCGGAGCGCTTTGGGCATGGGGGGGCACGGGGAAGGTCAATCGGAATCTGAGTCAAAGAGGATGCACACACACACACACAGAAGGATGTGGAGGTTTGGGTGGTCAATTGACCGGAAAGGCCAAGAGTATGAGCCAACTAGCGGGGACAAAGGGACCTGCAGTAGCCTTGAAGCAGAGGCAATCAAAAAAGGACACGACTAGGGGAATCAAACAGGGACACGAAGGGATCTGCAGGCAGACGCACACAGACACAGGCACCGTCTTAGCTGTTGAGCTAGACAGTCCGTTGGTGTTCTTTGTTGATTGTTGTAAATAACCCGTTTTGACCGTTGTCGAGACTGTAAATCTGTTGATTTAGCAGAAAACTAAGATATTTATTTCAGCATTAAGAAAAAAATACACACAAAAATAAGAAAGAGAGACATAAGAAAATAAGAAGTACCTAAGACCACAGCAGGTCAGGTATTGATAAGAATCAGAAGTGTCTTTGACACTTGGTCTGACACAGACTGCAGATAAAAATAAAAGAAATAAAAGCAAGACAGATGAGTTCAAGGTACACAGTCAAGAAAGAGTTTGTTGACTTTACCAGGACTCCAGATAGTAATTGAAGGATGATCTTCAGAGCTTGAGTGATGGTTGATAAGATTTAAGAATCAGGTTGAAGATGAAGATAAGAGAGAAAAAGAGCTGAATGCGCAATCAGCCTGGGTCCAAGTGATACTATTTGGACCTAGGTTAAGATTGGGTATACAGACAAAAAGAAGAAGAGTGACATATTTCAGTGACAGTTAAGCTGTGCACTGCACAGTTACAACTCAGAATAAAAGTTAGAAGAAAAAAAAAAAAATATATGTTTAAAAAGAAACAAGTTATGATTAAAAAGAGATTGTGCTGTGCAATGCACAGCACAGCAGCAATTCCAACAGGACCCTCTGAAGAAATCTCCTGAGTTTTGATTGTTGAGTACCATTAAATGGATCAGGTGCCTTCATAGTTGGAGTCTTGAAGGAATTCTTGGGGGCAGCCGCCGGATTAGCAATAGCCGCCGTTAACGCAGCCATCTGTTGCTGCATGCCCTGATTGAGCGTGATCATCTGTTGCTGCATCCCTGCTAGCAACTGGACCATCGCTGGATCCGCCCGTGACAGGGATGGTTGTCTTCCTCCACGACCTCTATCTAAATTGACGGTTCTATCACCAGGTTCCTCAAAGTCATCCTTGTCGGAATTCTCCTCCTCCTCCTTGGAATCAGCCCTCCCAACTGACGAGTGAGCAGAAGGTGCCACCAAAGGTGGTCTGGACCTAACACCTCCCACTCCTGTGGGGATAGGAGGGGCAATCTGAGGAGAGGGAGTATGGGTAGTTGGCGGTTCCGTCAACTCCCTTCTGGCCCGACTATTAGACCAAGTACCTAAAGGTGAACGTTCGACTGGCATAGTGATGCTATGGCCAATGGAAATCCAGAATCATCGAATTAAATTAGGGTGGATTGAAGTTGAAATTGGATTGATTAAAGGATTGGGTAAAATTTTTATAAGAGAAAAATTTTATAGAAGAGATGATGAAATGGATTGAATTAATTAGTATACTGTCACAGGGGTCCCCCAGGAACGTCACTGGGATATGGGCCTGAGCACTCAGAACAGACTTATCAAGTTACTCACAGGCAAAGGAATGAAGATGAAGAAGCAAGAACTTAGATATATTACTGGATCAAGTAATGAGAGTACAACTAGAATTAACCTTTGGATCTACAGTAATCAAATGAAGAAATAACTGAAGAGATTCATGTCTCAATGTCAGTGTCTGGATATGACCACTCCTGGTGATAAATAGGTTAGAAGACCCACTAATAAGAATAAGGAGGTTGGCCTTAATGAGGGCCAGTTCCAACGGGGAGTAGTTACTAGGGGGTGATCTGTGGTCAGAAGATTATCCTGGAGTCAGTAAGTGAATGGTCTAGTTGTGTGGTTAGAGGAAGCACAAACTGATAGACTTGATTATGACTTGAGAGGAGGGGAGCCTGTGGAGTATGAATACTTGAAGGTATATCCTGCTGTCAACAGTGAATCAAAGATAAGTGAGTACACTGAAGACAAGGATTTGATAAGAGTAAAGAGGCCTAAGACTTACTTCTGTTTGACTTGGATATCACCCAATAGGAAGTGAAGTCTTTTTTAGACTATACTAATTAATTGGGGAAGAAGGGGAACTTCTCAATTCACCAGACAGAGGCCAGTATATGTGAGAAATTCCAGCTGGGCAGGGTCCAGAGTTTGGGCCTTGAATCTGAGTCCAAGCTCCTGCCTGGTAGCTGTATTCTTCCCTGTATTTGATTCAGTAGTTGACGTGAGAGTGTGGCTCTCCCGTGTACTGACTGGCTTGGGGCTGTGCTGGGTTGGTTGGGATGAATGGGTCCAGGGTGGCTTTGGTATCCATTCTGGATGGGCAAGTCAATATGACTTGCCCTGTTGGTAAGCTGGTTGGGCCCATGGGTGGCCCAACTGAACCTACAGGTGCGCGCACTGCCTGAAGACTGGGCTGCGCGCACGCAGTACGGCCGTACTGATACGGCTACGGGCGTAGCACTTCGGCCGAAGTGCCAACCCGCGCATGGGTACGCGCCTGCCTAGGCCGTACCCGCGCGTACTGTACTGTTACAGTACTATAAGAAGTTTGAACCAACATGGATAAAGTGAGTAAACAACTCCTCACAGACAGAAATTTATACAATCTACCTCTTCTTCTTGATCCCTTTACATAAGACTGATGTTTGATATTGTGATAAGTTGAACAAATAGGTCAAACCTTTTTAATCCAGAGGATTAAATACAGCTCAGATAGATTGTATAGTTCAGGGTGATCTGTGAGATAGGTTAGACATCAATTATTACCCTCAGATAAAACTCATAGAGGATGGAAAAATGATTGAGTCTTACTGTGAGAAGATATATGATTTACCCCTAAAAAAAATCATGTATCTCAAATCTACACACAGTGGTCCTTGGCGTTTTTTTTTTTTTTTTTTTGTTAAACATAAAGGGTTAATTATGCAATTGATTTATATTTTAAATTTTTAATTCATGACTTCCAGAGCAAGTTTTTAAATTATTGTTTGGTCACTATCTTGTCTCCAAATAAACTAGACTTAATCTAAGCTTGAATCTTTCTTTCTTTCTTTCTTTCTTTCTTTTATTTTTTTGAAAACATTACTAGAAGTTCAAACTGTGATCAAACTAGGTTCATGTGAAGTTCAACCTGTGATTGGTAGTAGTTCAATTTCAAGTTCAAACAGAGTCACTAAACAGGGACTTGCTAGCAAGTCCCTGATTTTTTTTTTTTTCTGGTGATAGAGTATGAGCCTGTGATGGCCCCATCCCAGTGCACACATTTGTAATTCCAACCCAATAATATTGTTGTTTCACTTTCTTTTTAAAATTTGTAATAAAATGTTCATTTACATATGATTTGCAATGAAAAACAAATAAATCAACCATTTTTTTTGGTATTTATAAAACATTGGCAATTATTCATTTTTTAGGATTCAAAGGTATAGCCAGAAAAAGTATTCTATTGGAGCTCATAAAAGTGTTTTGAGTCTAAAAAATTTAATTAATTTGTTTAAGAAGTTTTTAACTTAAAGCACATTGGTAAGCTAATAAGTATATTATAAAAAGGTATACTTTTTTTGAGAACCATTCATCACAATGATTAAACAAATTTTTTACTGATTAATTAATTTTGGCTTCAATAATTGCTCCTTTCACTTTTTACAGATTATATGAGGTCTTTTAAAAAAAAAAATGCTTTGTAATGTGTACTATCAAAATATAATTAGCTTTTGGGAGTCAAAATTTCTTCTCATAAGGTATAAAAATCAAGTTATTCTTTCAATATAAGTTTTTTTTAGAGTCTTAAAAACCAATCAACACTATTTAAAAAACATTACATCAAAACTTCATGGGGTTTTTAATAACCAAATTAATTTTCAAAGCAAAAAAAAGCATTCATTTTGGTGAACATTAAATCAAGTTGTCAATCAATATTAAAGTCTGAATAATTAAATGCCAATAATTGTCAGCAATTTTTTTTACTGAAATGAATGATGACTAAGGGTTACCCAGAAGCAACCCAAACCATATACTATCAGTTAAAAAATCATTTAAAGTGGTTTTAATAGAGAAATTGTGTCCTACCAATTGGCCAGCACATATTTTTAACCAGCATTTGTACTCAAACTGATGATGTTTCTATCTTATTTGAAATCAATTAGGAAAATTTGTTATTCTTTATTTTAAAAAAGGTTGCATTGTATATAATGAAAAAATGGTGCACACTTTTGGTGAAGTAAACAGCTTTTGCCTTTTTGATTTTTTTGATTAATTGATCATATAAGACTTTTCAGAGCTTTAACCCAACAACTTCAATACTTAAAATAAATATTTTACAGTCTTAATCAGAACCAACTTCACTATTTATTGTTCTTTCACTTTAAAAGTGATAAGTGTGTACATTTTAAATTACAGGACAAAACAAAATGCACAATTTTTGTATTCCATAAATCACATTTGTTTGTCAATTTGGTTGTCTGATTTATAAAGCATAAAGCAGTTTTCATAAGAGTTATGGATAAGTCTTATCAGCACCTTTATAAGAAATTGCTTCAAAACATGATAATGATGTAAGTCATTTTTGACAGCTATAATAAGTTCTACCTTTAATATATTATACCCATGTATAGTGCATGTTTACTTCCTTTCCATGAAAATAAAAAAATAATTTTTGCACTTTTGGTGTGTACAACTATAGCTTTTGTTCATAAAGATTCAAGTTTGATCTGTAAAGTTAAAAGAATGAGGGCTTTTAAATAAAAATCATACCTAAAATGAAAAGAACATTATTACTTGCAAGTAGTTGGTCCCATTAATTATCATTTCATTATTAATTAAAATACAAACTATGTATGGCACATCTTAACATTATTTTTGATGCATATAACAAGGAATTTTACCCTTGTTTTTAAACCATAAATCATTTTTGTCCATCAAAATTTTGATGAAGGTTTCATCCAGCATAATTACTCAAAAATGTTTCAATGAACAAAATAATCCAAGCATTTTTTGGTGAAGATCATTTTGGTTTTGAATTTGTACCAAGCTCTGTGATAAGGAGCCAAAAACAGAAAAATATTGGAACTGGCTAATAGAATACTTAAATTTGGAACCTCAGTAATTGAAATTTCTTTTGCAGAGCAGTTTTTCCATATAGTTAAACAAATCCATTTGTTTGGTTATAATGTAAAGTATTTTGCCCATACCTGCTCCCTCAAATTAAATTCTTTGTATGCAAACCAAGCCTTTCAGAGAAAAAGGTAATAATTTTTAAAAAAAAATCACATTAATCTAAAATTTGACTTCTCTTCCTTTGCAATCAGTCTTGAAGTGGGTTGGAAATTACATTGAGATACCTAATGTTACTGGAATTCTTTATAACATGGAAAGAATACTGTTTATGGTTCAGTTAACTTTTACCCTAACAATAATAAAGGCTGATGTCAAAGAATTGAGACAGCTGGAGTTCATCTTTCATAATAAGTATCATGTCATGATACATTGTATGTAGTAATCTCCCACAGTTGGTCAATTCAAAATGTAAAATCCATCAATCTGAATTTATCAATTCTTTTAAAACAAAGGTGCATTCAGTGGAGTTTTAGAAATATGTTTCTATTTATTTTTTTTTTTTTTTTTTATTTCTTTATGTATTTTTTTTCACATTATTTCCATTATTTTCAATTGAAGACTATCAAAAATATAAAATCTCATATAGTGGCTTGCCTACTGGGCCACAAGACCAGTTGTTGACAACACCCCTTGTTATATATTAAAAATAGGCCCTCAAGGATGCCTAGAAAGTGCTTTGAAGCCTGCAGCCTTTGGATATTTCACAAGGAAACTTTGCATGTGAAAAAATGGCATCATAGGCTGTTTTTAGGGTTTTCCAGCGCCCAAATCTCTCTTAGGCTACTGGCAAAGCTGATGAAATCATTAAAAAGACTCATTGGGGCTCTGCATACGCCCCAAAAGGTTTATTTGAACTATTAAAAAGTATTTACAAGGGTATAGCTAAAGTTTTTTTCTTATGCAAGCTTATACTTATTATATCTATGGCAAATTAAGCTCAAAGGATTTACCAGAGCTCTCTCTGTGGCAAATCTGAGTGTAAATATGCAAATACTCTGTAAATGTGTTGCTTAAAACAAGAATCTCTGTGTTATAGGCTTCTGGGCTTAACACAAAGATATATACCAAAATATTTTAAGTAAAAAATGTTTTTGCTTAAAATTTTTAGTAAAAGTATTTCAAACTTGAAGATGGAAAAATATTTTCCATACCTGTGTTGTATACATAACCAGCAAAAGGTTTGCTGTGACAGAATGGCTGTCACAAAAAATGGGTATATTGATTATAAATTAAATTAAGTCATCACCAGGGATTGAACCTGGGTACTATCAGATTTTGGAAATCTAGAAGGCATCACCTTAACTGTTGAGCTATCAAGACTTTTTTTAAAAAAAATATATATGGAATCTATTACAGTATACTTAAATCAAAAGATAAATATTTTCTGAGTAGAGCAACCCTAGGTTATTTTAAACTCAGGAATTTAATGGTTAATTAAAAACCTTGAATATCTAATTGTAAATTAGGTTTAATTTATATTTGAGGAATAAATTTATTCTATATCTAAAACTTAATAATGAAAAATCAGTATTTGTTTTTAAAAGTTGTTTGTGTATCCAACTTTGAATATCCAATGTTGAATATTAAAATTAAATCTTTTGCAGCTGTTTAGGATATTCAATATAGAATGCTCTTGGTAGCTGCCAGATAGTCTGTTCAGAGCCTCCAGGCTCATATCCCATTATTGTATCTGGGGACCCCTGTG
This sequence comes from Phakopsora pachyrhizi, assembly GCA_943181505.1. Lineage (NCBI taxonomy): Eukaryota > Fungi > Basidiomycota > Pucciniomycetes > Pucciniales > Phakopsoraceae > Phakopsora > Phakopsora pachyrhizi. The sequence continues at coordinate 408,447 of CALPCA020000002.1, read as the reverse complement.
ACAATTAGGAACATAAACCTGGTGTTTTTAGCAGGATTTTTTTTTGGGGAAATCTACCAATTATGTTCCCCCAAATATACTAATTATTTGTTAATTTTGAGACCCCCTAGTTTATATTGTTGTCTGTAAACCCATTGTAGAAAGTCAGGTGGAGATACTTTTTGAAGACTGTACCTTCAACCCATTTCTTCCCAAAATTCTAATTAATGGCTTAGCCTCTCTATGCACATGCCAAAACCAAGAAGAGTTCCAGTGGGAGTGGCACAAGCTCAAATCTATCATGAACAGGGTGGGTTTATTCCAGATATAAATCATTTTGAACCACTCATAAAAGAATTGTATTCCTTGAAATTTTATTGGTTGGCTATAAAGGTTGACTAGGCCTAGGATGGATTTGTCTAGAAGGCTCCAGTCTAGAGCTGTTGGGATGGAATATTTGGATGGTAAAATTGAAATGTTCTGTGATTGGATGAATGTTTCAATATAAATTTCTAATCTTGTAGGTAGCTGTGTTTGAGATGAGGGAATGGTGTGCATCAACCAGAAAATGTCATTTTTATGATTAGGCAGAGATGTATTTAGTGGTCTTATCCATGGTTTTAAAACCATGAGTATGCTGTAGTTGATTTCATCATAATTGAGGAGACTGAGAGTTACTGCATATGATTTCTAACCATTGGGCTGAAGAATGGAGATGTTATCTATAGAAGTAAAAAAAAAAAAACTTCAGATATCACAGAGGATTAGCTATCACAAATTATGTTTTGCATGTTGTTGATGTGTTGGTATATCCTTGGCAGTGTAAAATGGGCATTTTTATTGTAAGGTGGTGAAGGAAAATTCTTTATTTTGGCATTGTTATTGCATGTATAGCATTTTTTTAAGACTTTTGTGGTTGATTCTACTTTAAAGAATATTATAATTACATGTTATTTACCACATTTAGCACAAAGGGTTTCATTCCTGTACTACTTACCTAGTTGGCCCATTTGAAATCAGTTGTAGAATTGTGCTACCATTTATATATATATATATCTGAATGTACTGTGGAAGGTGTAATTGTAAAAGGTCCCAAAACCTAGTAATCTGTCAAATATTTTATAAGAAGAGTAAGTAAGGACAATTGAGCTAGGATTTTTATTTTTGTCCAATATTGTACCTATCCATTGGATCCAAAAGATATTTTCCCAATGGAGATGATTGCTGTCAGCCTAATAACTGTTAGAAGTATAGCTGCTTAAACACTAACAGGAGCTTATAGTAAAACTATTATCTTTAATTTTGTGTTTTTTGTGTTAAAGTTAAATTTAGATGCCAAATTTTCAAGCAAAACTCAGCCTGACAGCCAGCCTGAAACCAAGCTTTAAATGTAAGCCACTTCTGTAACCAGTTCTAAGGCTAGTGTATAAGTCAATAAGCACAGTCTTAGACTCTGATAGTAACCCAATGTGTTCTTGTTTCCTCAGTTTTTTTTTCTAGCTTTATTTAATAAGTTATAAGCCAAACAGCCACTCAAATAGGGCCTGAAATAGCTGTTACCACAGCTTTATTCCTTTTGTTTCCTTGCTTGTATTGTTTTCTTCCACATTTTAACTACCAAAGCTGCCTCTGCATGTAATCATATTTGAATCAGACCCTTTGAGAGATTTAGAAAGTGATAAAAAGGGCCCTTCAATCCAATTGAGGCTACCCCTAATCACTTTGCACTATAACCAAGTTAAAATACTTCTGTAGTAGCGCTCAATATTCATAATTAAAGCTAAAATCATAACAGTTCTATTGTCTTGCTGGCACTTTTTGAGCCCATCATAGTAGCGCTTGTACTGAGTTAGTGATAATTAGTTCCTTCCTGTAGTAATTAATCCCTTTAAGACCAATCACCAATAAAGGATCCAATGGAGGGCATCACCTCAAGCCTGTAAAGACTGCCCATTCCTTCAAGCTTTTGGGAGATCAGTAGATAATAAATTTTCTTATAGAGCAATTTTAAAAGGATTCATTTTAAAGGCCTGGTGATTGACCGTATTGTTTCTTAGCAGGTGGATGATATGGTTCACAAAGCCTGGACTTTGATAAGCAAAGCCTATAAGTATCAGCAGCCATCTTTCACACTTTAATAAGTGTAAAGAAGCACTCAAGAGCACACTAGTGCAGAGTAATTTCTCCCCTTAGTTAATCCATCTTTAAGTGCTTCAGAACATAAAGAGGATCTACAAAAGGAGCTGAGAGCTCAGATCACCAGCTATTAACCAGTTTAAAAGTCACACCAAGCTCTGAATTGAGTGCTGGGAGAATTCAATTTCTCACAATTACTAAAAGCCAACTCTTTTAGTGCATGCAAAAAAGTAAGATTCAAAATTTCAAATTCAAAACCTTGTGCCAGGATCAAGAAGGATGAGGCATAGATCTCATTTTGAGGTCAATGAAATGAGTCCAAGTATGTTTGTTTTCTAGGAGAAACTTAGCCTGGATTCTGTTTGGGGTGTAAAGAAGTGAATCACCCAATGGTAACACTTGTGCTACACAGATTACAATTTTTTGCCTGTCTACTTTGTCATGGATGAAGTTAAACATGGCTTTGGCAAAATCTTTAGCTTGTTCTGATGATTTGTCTCTTAATGTTTGAGAGTTTTTTCTGTTTTTTTCAGAGATTGAGAATTGCCTTGGAAGGTAAGTTGGGGACTGCCTGTGTGGGTTGGATGGCAAAATTAGTGTTTGTTTTGGTTACTGTGGCAAATCAATTGGCAGCCAATCCAATTTTTTTTTCACATCTATCTTTAAATACCTCTTGTCTTGCTGTCATTACCTCCAATGAATTGTTGACCTTTATGAGCATCTCAGATTCTCTACTCAGGAGTGAGCAGATTGTTTGGATCTTGGTGGTCAGTATCCAAAAACCATAAGCATCCTGGCCATCTGCAATTTTAAAAATCCCCATAACAGCCATGGCCAGAGTGGTTGGTCCATAACTTTCCTTCAGATGGGCCATCTTCCTGTTTTTGCTTGAGAGGGATTTCCACAGAGGACATCTCTAATTAGATAATTTCATGATCTGCCTGGCTAGCTGTAACAGAATCTATTTTCATAACTCAATTGGTCAAGTGATATGCAATACAGATCAGGCAATGGAGACATTCTAGCTCATACAGCTATCAAAGGGATTTTCATACACACTCACTCAATACAGGTCAATACATATAGAACTGTAAGTGGATCTTCCACACAAACATTTCCACCAGTGAGGGGGGCACCCTCACTTCAAACTTCACCAAGTTTCACCAAAAAACTCAACCACCTCATTCACCTCTAAATAGCCCGGAAGGCGCATAACCAGCACTTTTGGGTCATGTCTCAGAATTAACTTTAAACCAGATTTCTGGAGGTTTCAGACCTCTGGGATCATTTTTGGCCGTTGAAGTTTGACCTTGAACTTCGAAACTTTGACCCTTTGAAAGGGGTTCAAAATGAGCTGAAATGTGCATATCCAGGGTCCTGTCACAGGGGTCCTCCAGGAATGTCACTGGGATATGGGCCTGAGCGCTCAGAACAAACTTATCAAGTTAATCACAGGCACAGGGGTCAGAATTAAGAAGCAAAATAATCTGATTGTATTACTGGATCAAGTAATAAGGGTACAACTAGGATGAACCTTGGAATCTACAGAAATCAAATGAAGAAATAACTGAAGAAGTTCAAGTCTCATGTCAGTGTCTGGATATAACCACGCCTGATAATGAATATGATAAAAGACCCACTAATAGAAATAAGAAAGTTGGCTTAATGAGGACCAATCCCAATGGGTAGTAGTTATTAGGGGTAATCTGCTGGTCAGAGGTTTATCCTGTGGTCAGTAAGTGGAAGTTCTAGTTGTGAAGTAAGAGGAAGCACAAAAAGATAGACTTGGGTATGACTTGAGAAGATGGGAGCCTGTGGAGTAGAAATACTTGAGAAATGTATCCTGCTGTCAACAGTGAAATCAAAGATAAGTGAGCACACTGAAGACTGAGTTGATAAGGGTAAAGAGGCCTAAGACTTACTTCTGTTTGACTTGGATATCACCCAATTAGAAGTGAAGTCTTTTTAGACTATAATAATTAATTGGGGAAGAAGGGAACTTCCCTTTCACCAGACAGAGGCCAGTATATATGAGAAATTTCAGCTGGGCAGGATCCAGAGGTTGGGCCTTGGATCTGAGTCCAAGTTCCTGCCTGGTAGCTGTATTCTCCCCTGTATTCAATTCAGTAGTTGGCGTGAGAGTGTGACTTGCCCTGCTGGTAAGTCAGTTGGGCCCATGGGTGGCCTGACTGAACTTTTGGGGCACGCGCGCAGTACGGCCGCAGTAGTAGCACCCTAGTAGCGCTTTAGTGGTTTGGCCAAAGTACCAACCTTCACGTACCTGCGCATCCAGTACTGTTACAGGTCCGTTGGGGCAAAGTTTGGGAACAACTTTTTTGGACCATTTGGAGACCTTTGGTCATATGGGACAGAAGGTTGAAAAAAGGTGTGTAGGAGGGTCAAGGAGTAGTTGGATTGACTGGGTAGAAGGAGGCACGTCAACAGCCAAGTTCACCAGGGAATTCTATGGCTTCTACCAAGCACTCTGGGACTTCACTGAAGCCTTCACCACAAGTGGTGAAGAATAGTGAAGCAGAGTAAAGCAGGGTGAAGCAGAGTGAAGCAGTGAACTTTCCCACGGACCCAAGGAGACTAATCCTGCAGTTCATTTTCAATCTCTACAGCCATTATACAGTACCAGTAAACCCAATACAGCCTGTCAGGCATTCAAGCTTCAATTCAATTATACTCAACTGGTTGGGGATACAGAGACATACAGCTCACAAGGGAAGAGCTTGGACTCAGTATCCAAGGACCTTTTGGACTCAGCCCCAGCTGTTGGTTTTTCACAAATACCAGCCTCTGTTCCAAGGAAGGGATCTTTTCCCCCCTTTCCTCAATTAGTTAGTATTGTCTAAAAGAGACCTGTTTCTGATTGGTGGTATCCAGCAATATTAGAAGTAAGTCTCAAGTTCTCTTAACATTATCATGATCCAGCCTTCAGTAAGACTAGTTATATCATTCTTTCTGGTCTTCACTGTTGGCAGCAGGATAAGCTTCAGGAATCTATTCACATGCACCTTCCCCTTCATCATAGTCATTCAATTCCCACAGTGCGTATTTCTTACTTCCTCTTCAACTAGCCATCTTTTCCTCACACTGATTCAACCCTTGCTGTTATAGATCCCCATAACACCTCCCCTCCTCATAAAGAGTATTGAGCCTTATACTTGGACTCCACCTTCTTTCTCTATTGTGGGTGTTTCTTGCTTATACTCTTAGCTTGGGTTATGTCCATCACCAATCCTGACTTTGATGCTTGAGCCTCTTTAGTTCTTTTTCTTCATTTCTGAACTATAGGTCAAAGGTTCTTTAAAGAGCTAGTTGTAACTTCCTTTCCATTACTTAGATCCAAAGTAATTCAAATCTTCTGTACTTCTTCATTCATCTCCCTGTGCCCTGTGAGTAATCCTGATAGTCTGTTCTGAGCGCTCAGGCCCATATCCCAGTTATTGTCCCTGGGGGACCCCTGTTATGACACTAGCCAGCATGTCAAATTGACCTGGACAAAGATCTGCCAACTGGGGGTTGGGAGGTTGAAGGTTTGAGAGGATGGGGTGGATAGGAAATGGGGGTGAGGGAGGGCAGAATATGGAGATATTGCAGGGAGCCAAAGGGAAGCTGTAATATATATGAGATATTTTTGGGGTGGATAATTGTGTTGGAGTGCACCTAAGGATGCGCCCCATGGTATACCTGGTGATGTTTTATCTCACCATCCCCCAAACCTGGTTTCCACCTCTGGGGTTGGGTAGAGGATTTTCAGCTCATGGGCCCTTAACCCTACAGACAGGGGTTCCACATTTCATGCCAAGGAGCCAATATTTTAGCTTTGAGGTCAAAGAATCTCAAATCTCAAGTCACTTGACAAATCACAAACAAATAATCATTTCCCCCTTCCCCCTTCCCCATTTCCTTCATTCATTGTGTCTCCCTTCTTATCTCTATAAAAATTTATACAAAGAAAAAAAAAACATTTGTAAATAGGTTAAAAGATTGCTTGTTGCCAAAAAAAATTTAAATAGTTAAAATAATTTTGCTTATAGACTTTGTCAAAAAAAAAAAAAAAAAACCAGGGTTCCTAGGGGGGCCAGGTATACCCAATCCCCTAATCAATTCCTCCCTATAGCTTAGGGGAAAAAAATCCCTTCTATGCACAAATTACCCACAGGTATCCCTGTTGGGTACTCCCTGAAAGTCCAGGCATGGGACACACCCTTAAGTGCAGCATGTCATAAGCTGAATCCCCCAAGACATGATCATTATTAGAGCTGGGTCAGATATGAGTGGTATATAGTTTAACTGGGCAATCAATTGCATAAAAAAAAACCAAAAGAAAAATAGTTGTGCTTGTGGGAAAAGGCGGTTTATATACACATCAAATGGTCTGGGTTGACTGGCTACCTAGTGCAGCTGGTAAAGGGAGGCATTGGGATTTCCAACAAGACCCTCCTTCACAGGGGTCAATTGCCATCAGGTGTCACCAGTTCAAATCTCACATTGTAAGCACCCTTAATGCAGCATTCTGCGTCAATGGGTTTGATCCGGTGGTATCTGAATTGGGCCTTGGTAGGTTAAAAAGCCCTTGGGCTCTAAATCAAGGCAAAAACACTCACATCAATGCCTTTAAATTTGAAACCTAGTGCAAAGCCAAAGCCATATGGCATGGCTGGGTGTATCCCCACAGGCAAGGGGTTTTAGTTGGTAGTAGACAATAAAGTCTGAACCCCACACTCCAACTTGTCAAAGAGTTGGGTTAGCTGGTAAATCAGTTTCCCCTTGTATATATAAAAAAAAATGGTCTGGGTCTAGAGCCAGACTGTGACTATTGTTACTACTACTACTACCCGACTGACTTTGCCCTCAGACCTAACCCTAATGTCTAACAATCATCCACCTGTGTGGCACGGTGGTTAGTGTGTTCCCATTTGGGACTTCTAAAAACGCGTAAAAAATCAATTCGCGAGAGCGATGCCAGCACTACCAATGTCAACTAACTGCTGTTCAAATGTGTTAGCCATCTCAAACATGGCACAGAAGTTACAGTATACGAAGCTGACCCTAGTCACGTGAAGAAGATGAACCTCATCACTCATCCCAACCCATGATCATCAAATCAAAACTTTCCAAAGTTTGATTAGAATGAGATGTTCCAATCAGTGGTGTTGATCAAAGAATCTTTAACAATAGCGCCTTCTGACTATAAACTCATCCATCTATAACACTCTCTCCTATTCAAGTGAAGCTTTACACCTCTCTAATCCTTTAATTATTCTGTATACGGTCGATTCGTGAAACTTCTCCCAGTTGTGAACCCACTCTGTATGAACCTTCATAATGGACCTTCTTATCCGTACGCACATACAGACACTACAACGATAAAAACAGTCATCCTCTTGTCAAGAGCATGAGAGTTTCAAAACAGCGAGATTTTGTTATCCATATTCAAGTAAAAAAAAAAGGCTTGAACCCGTGTCTTTCTAAGTTCAATCTTTTAATTTTTTTTATAAAACTAATCTTTCCTTTTTTTCTTTTCTTTTTTATTCACAGAAATTAGCATAGGATCGCGTTAATATATTTTCTAAAAAAACATGATAGTATAGGAGGAAAGAAATCTAATAGATAAAGATGGTCAGAGTTTTAGAAATGTTAGCCTTTTGGAGGAGGAGAGATCCAAACAGGAGAAGGGTCAACCTCATTCCAAACCCATCGGACTCAGATCACAGGCATCTCAACACCAACGGTAGTACTAACACCAGCGATATCACTCAAGACTCAGTGAAAGAAGATCATTCTCTGAGCTCATCAACTACCACTCTCCCTGGGAATCATTCAGCTACATTCCTGGTTCCAGATCTTGGTGATATCAGACCTTTTCTTGATCGTTCAAGCGGCCCAGTCTCGATGAGAGAACTCTTGTCTGCAATCTCAGGCTCTGAGATCGGTTCCAACAATCAAAAAGGTCATCCTGCCACTTCGCATAAGGATCCTCTGCACGTCCGATTGGAGGAGAATGTCAGTAGGAACAGAGGGAAACGCAAGTTGGATGAAAGTCAAGAGTTTAGCGACAGTTTTATTGAGAATCAGTTGGATATTTTGAGCAGTCAGAAAGATGAACACTTAGGAAATTTTAAGGCTGAGCAGATGGTTGGTCGCCCAGCTACTGTACAATCCTTTCGCTCAAAGAGAGCAAGGATCTTACCCATTAAAGAACTCGGCCCTGTAAATCCATCCACCAAAGAATCAGATACTGAGCGACTCAACCTGATTCACGGATTGCCCCCTGAGGTCTGGTACAAGGTCTTCTCCTACAACGGTCTAGCAGAGATTCTTGCTCTCGTTCCATGGAACAGGCAACAGTTCCGAAACTGGTCCCTCGACCAGCCATCTCGATCTCAGGTATCACTAGCTCTCAGATCACAACGTGAGAGACATGATCTGATCAGGTTGTGTAAAGGTCTGAGTGAACTGGCTAGGAAGGCGGCCTGCCATACGCTCGTCTTGGGCTCTGCGAGGATGGTTGCTCAGGTCACTCAGAAACTTGAGGCTGATAGTAAACTCTCCTGGGGCGTCCAATCTCTGATCCTGGTTCTTCCTCCCTCAACCAGACCGCCTACCTCACAGATCACTCCAAGATCTACACCTCAAAGAAATAGATCTACAATACCACAATCTTCAACTGCTATCTCCATTTCTCACCAGTCACCGTCTGTAAGATCACTAAGATCAAGGGCTGCCAATCCATCGATCCAGATCAACAACGAGACTGATCCATCATCTGGTCTCAGGAGACAGGTCTTTCTCAAGAAGAACATGGGAAGGAAGGGGCTTCCGTCAGCAACGGTAGCATCCAATTTGGAATCCCCGGGTGCTAGGACCATCAGGAACGAGCGATTGAACCCATCGAGTCCAGACTCGGCAGAAGAGGAACGGGAGAGCCTCGAGCAGGAGTGGGAGGATGAAGAAGCGGTCTGTGGGACCAATTTACCGTCGCTGTTGCTATCTGTTGGGCGAACTTTAAAGGTCTGCTGTCTGTTCGGAACGGAACGGGTGGTGACCAGGGCTCTAAGATCACTAAGCGTGTTGTCAAACTTTCTGAGTGGTTTGAGTGAACTGTATGTGAATGGTGGAGGAGAGAGTATGGATCTCTTTACGCTGATCCAAGGCCTGACAAGTCTGAGTAACCGACCGACAGGGACTCTCCTACGAATAATTTCGATCTCTGGACCTCTATCTACACTCTTTAACGCAAGGTCGCCCTCCGCATCACCAGAACCTAATGGACATTGGTCGAATCGGAGGGTACCAAGCGGTACTACTACGTCATCATCGATACACCTCAGATCTTCATCCTCCAGTACAGCAACAGCTTCATCTCAAAAATCGCTCTCTGTTCAACACATATGTCTGGGTGATGGGATCCCACTGACGGCTGAGGAACTCAACTGGTTGATCACCAACACTTCGAGTGGTAAAAGCCCTGCCATCAAGACACTCCAGGTCTGTCTGAAAGCTAGTCCGGAGAATCACCAGAGCCTCCTCAGGGCATCGGTCAGGTCCAACGGGTCGATCAGTAGCCAGGCCACCAGCAGGAGTTCTCTGAGTACCAATGCGAGTCTGAGCAGAGTGTTTGAGAGGATTGGGTCGAGCCTGATAAGCCTGATGATCAGTGAGGACTGGAACGAGCCGATCTCGATGGAGAGTCAGAAAAGGCAGAAGAGTGGGGTCAAAGGTGGAGATGGATCAGAGGAGAAGATACTGGATGAAGCACTAGCGTTCTGTAGTAGGCTTGAGAGGCTTGGGTTGAGTGATGGGCAGATGTATTCAAGCAGGCTGTTGAGCGTCCTACCATTCACGTTGAAGGAGATTGAGATCTGGGATGGGCCACGGAGTGGGACGGGTAAGGTGGAAGGCTCAGGAGGTTTCAGTGCCGAGGATGTTGTGCTAGCGAGGTCTGAGGCAGCACTGTTCGGATTGGAGAGGATCTATATCAGGAGGAAAGACAGCAGTAGCATCAGCGGTAGTGGTAGCAGCGTGGGTGTGGATGAGAGCCGTCAGAATGGTGGATTTGATGAGTTTAAGGAGTCTGAGCCAGACCCAAAGGTGGGCAAGGGTCGGAGGAGATTGAACGGAGGTCAGAACCGGGTTGGAAAGATCTGGAGAAGGGAGGTGGAAGGGATCGAGAAGCTGAGGAAGTCTGGAATTGTTATTGAGATTGAATAGTTGTGCTTTTATCGTTTAAAGGAAAGAAGAAAAAAAAAAGGACTCTGTCTATACCTTTCTGTCTCTGCTCATGTCTCTCTGCCTAGAACGAAGACTGAAGAATCACTGTGACGGTGATGATGGAGTGGAACATCAGCCATGGTACAAAAAGTTTGTTGATTGGAGCTCTTCCTAAATCTTGTAATCTGTTAAGAAGAGATAGTTTTTACTTGTATTGCATACAGATAGATCCATGTTGTAATAAGAATAAATTCAAAACTATTACCTAAACCTCAGAAGTATGTGCAAAGGCTGAGTTTTTACTCTTTTCAATCGAGAATTTTTTGAAAGAGGTTAGAGAGAAGAAAAGGTTAGACTGTGTTAAGATGAGGCCTCGATAGTACACCGTCTATGAGCAATCATAGCATCCAGTAATTCTTGGGAGGTTTGGTTAGCGTTGAAGGTGATTTGTGATTGGATTAAAATTTAGAGAAACTTGACAATAACAACTCAACGTCAAGTTATCTAACTTTCCTCATGACTTGATGATTAAGCCATGCTGTTAGTAACTCTATTCACTACCTCTGACTCAGATCACTGTCCTGTGGTTTTGTTTGTGAGAGAGGATAAGTTCTACCCAACCATCAGAAGAATCTCTCCGGCCCGATCTGTCATTAGATTCGATCTTTGTTTATAAAAAAAAAAAAAAAAAACTCGAGAGATGCTTATCAATTTTAAACCTCAGACGTTAAGTTCTAACGAGCCTTCCTCTCATCTTTTGTTCAATTGGTAAAACAGCCAGAGGATGTTTATCATAAACGATGTCTTTCTTTTTAATTTTATCTCAACATTAACTGATTCTCTGAGGTTGTTTAGAGATCTGTAACTTTAGTTTTAAAGTTGTTGTTGTTGTTGTTGTTGCTGTTGTTGTTGCTGTTGACTGTATTTATTTCCGAGTCTTTAAAATTTCAGGTGAAAATTAAGTTGTTAAAACTTTTTAAAAAAAAAAGCTCTTCACCAATCTATCGATCGATTCAACTGGTTTTAATCTAACAACCTGAACAATCTATGGATTTTAAACTATCGATAGGAACAGATCAGTCTGTGAGTCTATCTGTCTCTCTGTTCATTATTCATCCCCCTAACCCTTAGAGATCTAAGTCATGTCTGATCAATCTTCCTGTTCTGTGGTTCACAGTGAAATTATCTCCATAGAACTGGATAAGACGTTTATTAACTCACAGACGCTTTAACCTTGGGGTGATTCATCTACGTATAGGTTTTGAGAGACTGCTGAGCTCCTGGCGGTATGTCAGAAGATTTCATCCTAGGCTCTCAGCCAGACCACCGTAAGAGTTCCTCTACCTCGTAACAGATGAGAAAACTTAACATCTTTTTTGCTGAGATGAAATCTGAACTTTGACAATTTTTAACCTTTTTTTTTTTTTTTAGCTTCTGATGGAACTATGATTGAACCTCCGAGGAAATCACTATCCATCTCATCCCTATCATCAGCTTCATCCTATGATGACAGTGATCGAGACACCATCAGGTTTGTATCTGAACCACAAACCTTGGAGACAACCGATCATCAATCCCATCCAACCTTCACACCCACATCATCATCTTCAGCATTATCAGCATCAGCAGCATCAGCAGCATCATCATCTTTATCCAAGCGATCACCACCTACAACGCTTATCCAACCTATCTCCGTCCATGAAACTACAACGGATGTCTCTGAAATATCACAGCAGTCCTCCACTCAATCACCCAATCAGGCCCTAGACCAAATCATCCAACCTCCACATCAGGATAGGCATCATATATCACCCACACTTCTGAACCGCATCCTACCAGTCCCAACAGATACTGGCCCAGCTCCTAGTCCAACTGATCAGTCAACTGTACCACAGCCTCAGAACTTTCTCTCTGGGGCTTCCAAGAGATTACCAGAGCTCCAGCATCACCTCAAACTAAACCCAGAGTTCTCATTTCCCAATGAGGCCTACCCGGCCTCAGAGTCAGATCCTCTACTGGTCCACTCAGAGCATCATCCTTCCCTGCTCGATCATCAGGGCCCTGACCTAGGGTGTAGGACCTGTCTGGTCGAAGGAAACAGCTCAGACGCTCGCAATCGCTCCTCCAGCCATCCCAACTCCCACCCACGCCCTCTCTACCAGTCGCGCCCATCAAGAACTCTCAACACCTTTGACGGCGTCTTCCTTCCCACCGTCCTCAGCATTCTCAACGCCCTCTACTTCATGCGGTTTGGCTATTGCATCGGTCAGATAGGACTTTTAGGAACCCTGGCTCTCCTTCTGATTGCCTACCTGATAAATGTCCTGACAGTCTTCTCCTTGTCGGCGATCGCAACCAATGGGCAGGTCCGAGGCGGTGGAGCATACTGTATGCAGTCTTACTCTTGACTTTTCGCCACTTCTTTTTTGCGAGTCATCACAAATCAATCTATTGCTTGCTAAGATTGATCGCCATGCACGCGACCCCTCCTGGTGTGAATTTTTATTTTATATTACGTTTTTGAAAAAAAAAAAGATTTGATTAGTCGGACATTAGGCCCAGAATTTGGTGGATCGATCGGTATACTGTTTTGTTTGAGCCAGGCACTGACGGCAGCGATGAACATAATCGGATTTGTGGAGGCGTTCTTGGATATATCTTACCTAGGCTTACATCCCGATGGAAGAACTCCTGATCCGGTTGATTCGGACTCTGCGAGTTTACATTCTGTCACCTCCCTGGAGAGATATGCCATGAGAAGTTCGGTTCTACTGGCTGCTACGATAGGTTGCATCCTACTTGGCTGGAACAAGATCTTCTCCGGTCTGGCCCGTTCGATAACGATGGTCCTACTAATTAGCCTACTCTCGGTCCTGTTCTCCTTTCTTACCAAACGTCCATTTTTCGACGAGAGCCTGCATGTGCGCTACACGAGTTTTTCGCTCGAAACTTTCAAACAGAACCTCTACCCAAGCTATGTGACCTTCAGAGGCAATAAAGGCTTAGCAGTAGTCGTTACACCAAGGTTTTCTGACTACCAAAAAGTCTTTGGAATTCTTTTCTCTTCGTTGTCGAGCATACTAGCTGGAAGCTCTCTATCGGGTGAACTTAGAAAGCCTGGGAAATCTATTCCACTTGGCATGAGCCTAGCCTTAGTCTGTATCGCTGTGATCTATCTGTTCACTCTGCTGGGCCTTAGCATCACGAGTTCTCGAACCAGTTTTGTCTCTCTCAATCCAGATGGACTTTTGAACTTGATCATCTACCAGATATCTAGCTATCCCATTATTATGGGATTTGGGATCCTCCTGTGTACACTTTTCTCAAGTCTCATGGGCATCATTGTCTGTGCAAAGACTTTACAAGCTGTTTCTAGAGATGGTATAATTTTTTTCTTTCTTATTGTTAATGTATTTTATTTTATTTTATTTTTTTATACTTATCTTTTACTCTTCCTTTTTTTTTTTTTTTCGCCAAATGTTAAATGGCCTCTAGGTTTGCTTCCGCTGTTGAAGCCTTTTTTCAGTCAGGGACGTAGGATTGGTGACGATCCTCTGTACTCGATCACGTTTTGCTATGTAATATGTCAACTTGCGATCATCTACAACATCAACAAGATCGCTGTCCATATCACCACCATCAGCCTCTTAGTCTTTGTGTGCATCAATCTGGCTTGCTTTACGTTACGAGTACGTTTATTTTATTTTTTATTTTTTAAATAGGATTTGCACTGCTCTAGGATTTTTTATGGCATGTGTTTGTCTAAAGATATCAACTTTTCTTTTAGATTTCTGGATCACCAAACTTTCGACCGAGCTTTAGACTGTTTTCTGAGTGGACCGCTCTTCTTGGTTTGATCTTAGCCTTTGGTGAGTAGCATAGGAGGTTTTATGCTTCATGTCTTTCTATCTCTTTCTTTTATATAAATATTGCTATTATATATATGATATAAATTTTATTGAAAGGAGTGCAGGTTTAAAGTTATGTTGCATTAAGTGCTGATTTGGCCAATCTTATTTAAGAGAGAATAAACTTTAAGATCTGTTGAGGTCGCAACTCATTTTTTGGTTTGATTTTGGAAAGGTTCTAGTGTTTATGTATCTCGTCGATCCTGTCTCGGCGTCTACCTGTCTAGTCGTTATGATCATAATCTTTGTGTCAATTCAGTTGAGTTTTGTGTTCTTTTTATTTTTTTTTCCATGCTTATAGCTTATCTATGTGCGCATGATTTTTTTTTTTAAAAAAAAGTTATTCCTCACCAGCGAAGCAGTGGGGTGAAGTTACTCAATCGATAATATATCATCAGGTAAGGAAGTATCTTTTGAGGTTGGATGAAAGGAAAGATAATGTAAAATACTGGAGACCTCAAATTTTGTTAGCATGATTTTATTTTCTCTCGCCCTGGACTGATTTTCACAAGAGAATGACAATCTAATGAAGCATTTAATTAGGCTATTTACTAATGACCCAAGACATGATTGGAACCAAATTGTTTTCTGTAATTCACTCAAAAAAGGCTAGTTGGCTTTTTTTCCCCTCCTCTTTAGCCTCTATTTCTTCTATTTATATAAAATCAGGTGAAAGCGGTACCCTATTATAGAATGAAGCCTAACCTTTTAGATTAATCCGCTTTGGTTAAGGTGGTTTATATGTTCTGGCCCATATTATTAAGTCCGAGTTTTCGGCCGAGGCAATCAAGGAACTTCAAGAGCAACAGCTCAATTGGTTGGGTCTCGTTGATATCTCCAAGATCAAAGCTTTTGTGGACATAACCGTTGCACCTGATGAAAGGTTAGGCGCCAGGCAACTTTTACTCACTGCTGGTATGTTTTCTGCTTTCTTAGAACTACAAGGAATGTAGTAAAATGAGTTTTTTTATGCTAATAAGTCTTATCTTAAACATCAAAAAACCAGGACTTGGAGGTATGAGGCCAAATATATGTATATTGGGATTTCCAACAAATCTGAAGTGGCGCGGTAAAGGAAAGTTAGTTGAGGCAGGAGACAGCACGAGGAGAGGAAGTAAAATAACTCGTGCTAGGAGAAGGTCCGATAGTTCGATGACAGTCAAGGGAATGATCATTGAGTCTACTTCGGAGGTTGCAATTGACTGCCTGGGATCCCTCCCGACTGATTCTCAACGGTCGGAGACACCGATTAAGCCGGTTGACTTTGTTGGAATAATTGAGGACTCTCTTAATCTGAATAAATCAGTTGGTCTGACCTATGGATTTCAGGGACTTCGCTTACCAGAATCCATTAGCAAGCCTCAGAGTGAAAGGTCTCAGGAAGGTGACAAGGCCATACCTGCTGCTAATCAAGCCTTTCAGAGCTTAGAAAAACAATCGGGAAAACGGTGGATCGATCTTTGGCCAATTTTAAGAGAGGGTGAATCTGCTTGGGAGACTTACACCATGGTTTTACAGTTAGGGACAGTTCTATCCTTGGTTCCGACATGGAGAAACAATCATGCACTTAGAGTTTAGTCTTGGTGATGACAAAATATTTATTCATTTATTTATATTATTTTCCCATTCTTTTTTAAGCAAAAAGATCAGCTTATGTTTTTTTTTTTAAAAAAACAAATAACAAAAAACCCCCGATGACGTTCTACAGGTAACAATTTTCTGCGAGCAGGAGAGCGAAATCTTGGAAGAGCAGAGAAGGATGGAGAGGTTGTTAAGCGACCTAAGGATAAGGGCTACTCTCAGGATATGCGTATTGGGGAATGGTCAGATAGAGAGTTACCAGTGTTTGGTAAAGGGGAAAGTGATCGGGGCACCTGCATGGAGAAAGCTCGAAAGAACACTAGCTGGAGATCCGGTACGCGTTATTTATATGTTCAGTTTAAAGCTTTATTGAAATTTATGGATTATGTTTATTTTTTAACAATTATTTATATGAAGTGGTGGGAGACTTTGAAGTTCATGAGAGGTCAGGACTATCCTATGGAGCCGAATGAAAACACGTCACAATCAACACGACCTTCAAATCGGTCTCCTACCGTCTCAGATAGAACAGTCGACAAAGCCTTGTTGAATAAAAATTCTCAGACCAACAACATACGTATCAAAGCGCTACATCCACTTAGTCGAAGAGGATCTCGTCAGAATTCTGAAAATTTCTCTTCCATGGGTTATGATAGAGGTCAAGAGAATGGAATCGAAGATGATGGCGAGCCAATCTTTGAAGAGAATGACGGCGATGACGATACGATTGCTAGAGCGGCGTACTCTAGGAATAAGAAAAGTTCGATCCCATTTGCCGGATTGCCAGACGAGCCACAGATCAGATCAGCCACGACAGCTCATCAGTTTGAGATCAAAGACTACGGATCTATTTTGGGTCATCAATCCTTAGACCTCGATAACCTATCACTATCCTTTATTAGTGAAGGCAAGAGACCCAATAACTTCCTCCACAATAGACGTGGTTCCAACTCTGCCTCTCCATCCTCGTCCAAAGATCCCGAACAGAGAAACACGCTTTCACCAGCCTTTTTTAAAAAAGTTAGTTTGAGGAGGAAGGCTCCAAAGTCGATCTCTGCAGCCTTTCATCGCAAGAATCTTTTGAAAGGGCAGAGTTCTCTGCTGTCTAGAAAAAATAACCGAGATGAAGAACCTCGAGCATCGAGCAGTACGAACGAAGCTAATGACGGTTATGGCGCTACAAATGGCAGTAGAAGCAGTAGTAACACCACTACCAGTAGCAATGAGGATGGGTTTAACAGCAACAATGAGAGCGGCGCTGATAGAGGTTGTAGTGATGATTCTAGTGGATTGCCTGCGATTGAGCTTGACTTTAACTCCATACCGATGAGGGCCCAATTGATCTGTCTGAACGAACTGATTAGGTTTAACTCTGATGACGAGACGGCTATAATTTTCACTAGTCTACCGCCACCCGAGATCGGAAGTTCAAACTCTTACGAAGGTATATACTGAGGAAAATTATGATATATATATATGTATTATTAAGCATATAGTTGCTTGTGGCGTTTTAAGGCTAATTTTCTTCTTTTTTTTTTAGGTCATTGAGGTATCTTGATCAGTTAGAATCCTTCTTGGAAGGATTACCACCCGTCTTAGCTATTTATGCCAAGCAGTTTACAGTCACGTGAGTGTGTAATTGATTTTGTGCTCATTAATTTAATTTAATTCTTTTTTTTTTAAAAAATGCTCAATTACATTTTACTGTTATTTTTATAGTGCATCATTATAGAAAAAAAAAGAAGGATTTGTATTGTTTATATTTGCTCACAAATGTTTATAATTTAATTTGAAAAGAAAGTGAGGGTTTATTATTATTATTATTGTATCTTTTTAATTGGTATATAATAAAGTAGCAATGGCTTAAAATAAAAATTACATAGCGTGAATGTTTTAAGAAATACAAAGATGTGAAGCAAGGAATAAACTTTTTACTTTCATTTTTTTACATTGTTGATTAATTTGATTTATTAATTTTTGGTCTTACGGTTAATTTAATTTATTTATTTGGGGAAGAGGGAGGTTTGTTTAGGAGTGTACATATAAAAACACCTTTGTAGATTGTTTAATTGATAATAATAATAATAATAAAAGTTTTATAGCAATCACCATTTGTATTAAAAAAAATTCAAAAAGCCATAAATATAGGGTGGGGAGGTTTTGAGCATGGCTGTCAGCTGGCTACATATTCTGAGCCACTCAGACATAAGTGAAACAAAGAAAATAAACTTACAAAAAGTGACAACTGTGAGAAACTTGTACCAAAAAGATGCTACACAAAATTACATACATTTTGGTACTACTCACAGCTCATAACAATCAATATTTCCCTCAAAAACCAGTGAAAAACATATAAAAAACTGGTATATCTTTAATAACACCAGTATTTTGACAGCTGTGGGAAAATGAATTATATCATCTGAAAGTTTAGAATCTCAGCTCCCAGATGATATATCAAACACCCCCAAATTCTTAGTGTGAGATACCTAAAATTGGGTCAGAAATAAACTTCCCCAAAACTATGGGAAATGCCTCTGTGTAGTGGCAATAGTCATGGAAACTTGTCAGAAGTTTCAAAGAACAAAAGTTTAAAATAACTTAGAAATTGGATTATAAACCACCAATCTTTATTACATTTTTGGACTTTTTGCAAAATTTTACCCTGGGTCACAATTCACCCCATCTTCATGGCTGGAGTGGAACCCACTGAAACTGTGTGTATGCAGTACAAATTCTTTGTAATCAAGATTTAACACATACACACCCCTGTACACATGTTCTGTAACAAGAGTAAATATGAAACACTCAAATTTTGTGTTAAAATTGAGGTGTTGTGTGTATTTTCTGAGTTACAGGCAATATTATATTTTAAAGTTCAAATTGTCTGCGTGTGTTACACAACTGAACTTTTATTTACATGTCTGTGGACTTTACAGACCTTTTACAGACTGGTACAGGCCCAAATGGCACTGTGAAAGCCTTTAAATGACCTGTTCTGTACTTAAATGAACTTTGATTCACTTATACAGTACTGTACTGTTCATTTATGGTCTGTACTGTTGAATTACAGCTCTGAATTGTGCCTTGACAGACCCTGGGAACCTTTAAAACTCAATTAAAGAGCTCCCAGGAGATATACAGTACTTTTGCCATGCCAGAGCGCCTGTCACAGGGGTTCCCCAAGGACGGATTGGGATATGGGCCTGAGTGCTCAGAACAGACTATCAAGAAACTCACAGGGAACAGTGGATGAAGTGAAGAAGCAAATAGAACTTTGACTACTTGGATCTAGTAAGGGAAGGATACAACTAATAGTATTGAGGAATCTACACCTGAAGTTCAGAAACAAAGAAAGAACTACAGAGATTCAAGATCTGAGTCAGAGTCTGGATATGACCAATGATGATAGCAGAGAGAAACAGGAGGGAACCCACTAGACAATGAAGAGGAAAGGTCCTTTGAGAAGTACAATCCAGAGGATCAAGGTCTGATGAAGTGGGAGCTAAAGATCAGAGGAAGATATCAGTGTGAAGTGATGACTAGTTAAGAGGGAGGAAGGATCACACACTTGAAGACTTGATTGAGTGACTGAGATTTAGAAGAGAGCCTGTGAAGCAATTCTTGAAAGCTTATACTGCTGCCAATCAGTGAAGACAAAAAAGGAATTAATAGAGTTAGTCTTCCTGAAGGGCTGAGTATGATAATTGTAAAGAGTGCCTAAGACTTACTTCTGTTCAGCTGGATATTACCAACCAGAAGTGAAGTCTTTTTTCGACGATACTAATTAATTGTGGAAAAGGGGAGCTCCCCACAGTCCTGGACAGAGGCCAGTATATGTGAGAAATCCTGCTGGGGTTGAGTCCAAAGATTTGGCCTTGGATCAGAGTCCAAGCTCCACTTTGCAGCTGCCTGTATTCCGGTATTTAATTAAGTATAGATTGAATGATGTGACCATGGGAATCCTTATTACATTGGAATGAATAGAATTGAAACTGTATTCAATTGAATATGGGATTGAACTGGAAGCCGTGGAAATACTTATTGATTTGGGAAGGTCCGGGTTGGTTGGTCCAGGGTAGTGATGACCCTGGATGGGAAGGCCAATGTGGCCTGTCCACTGAGATTGCTGGCAGCACCCCTTGGGACCTGCCTGGCTGGCATTGACAGTGTGCTAAAAAAATATAGAGCTGCATGGAAGCAGTTTGGTCAACCTTTGCTTTGGCCGTACCTAGCTTTGGGCAAATCTACTTTGGCCTTATCTAGCTTCAGGCAAATCTGCTTTGGCCGTATCTAGCTTTGGGCAAAGCTACTTTGGCCAAACCTAGAGAATCTAGTTTGGTCAAGTTTAGTTCAGCCAACCTTAGCTTTGGTTGACTTTCATGCATTTGTTCTGTCTGCCCAAACTGGCCTCATTCTGTACGCTGTGGGATTCACTTTAGTTCCCTCCCTAAAGTGATAACTAGACCGCACTTCCGTGTGCCGCTGCCTAGCCCTTCTGCCTACTTTGACCGCTGTGGTATGCCCGTGTAAGGGCAATAGCCGCAAAAGGAAGTAGGATCAACGCAAGTTGCGACCGTCGCGGAAAACTACCAAAAGCGGAACAAGCGGGCTTAGGAAGGGTAGGAACCGGTTGAGCGGGCGGCAACGTTGAAGCTGGAAGGGCGATGTAGAAATCGCAGGGCCGACAATGTAGAGCGTTGTGCGGCGATGTGATGTAGATATCGCAGGGCCAACGACGTAAAGCGTTGTGCGGTGACGCAATGTAGATATTGCAGGGCCAACGACGTAAAGGGTTGTACGGTGATGTGGGGTAGATATCGCAGGACCAACAACGCAAGGGGGTTGGGCGGTGACGTGATGTAGATATTGCAGGGCCAATGACGTAAAGGGTTGTACAGTGACGTGGGGTAGATATCGCAGAACCGACGACGTAAGGGGGTCGGGCGGCGACGTAAGAATAGACAATCGCAGGGCCGACAAAGGCAAGAATACGCTTTGGAGGAATAAAGATTGTTCAACGGATAAGGAAGCCGTGGGAAGGGAAGAGGCCGGCGGGTGGCCGGAGTAGGTAATGGGAGGGGGGGTAGGAGGATATAAAAAGGGAATCGGAAGAAGAGATAGAAAAAGGAAGGAGTCGGGGAGGCATTCTAAAATTGTAAATAGTTATACTAATAGTTATAGAAAGATAGTTAGGCAATATAATAAAGACAATACCTAGAACAGGAATTCCTTCATTTAGAATAAGGGTAGCAAGCAGGAAAAGGCAGGTCGGTAGTAGTCTTTTGACGACAATAACCAAGGCCGTCTCTCAGGGAAGTTAGTGTTGGGCTAGTTAGGCGGCAGAAAGGGTTCTCTGGGGTCAGAGAAACGCCGCGTCGGTAATAACGCCAGTACTGCTAGAAAGAGCGGAAAGGGGAAGTCTCAAAGACCAAAGAAGGACTGATACTGGGGGTATCAGTAAGGCGGTAGTAGGAAGGGCGGTAGGACGAGTTTGTCGGGCGGGGTTAACCTTCTAAACAAAGCTAGGAGTAGGTCCTGTTGGACTTTGACATCGGGCGGTCGAAGTAGGCAGAAGGGCTAGGCAGTGGCACACAGAAGTGCGGCCTAGTTGTCACTTTAGGGTAAGAACTAAAGTGAATTCCACATCTGGAGTCCCCAACGCGATAGTTTAATTAGTTGGTTAACAAAGGAGAGGAAATGAGCGGGCATCTGGGGGACGTGGCACCACCGCCAAGGGCGGGGGGGGTCTGCAGGAGTTGGTGACGGTCGGCGGGCTGGGTTTGGAATACCCAGGGAAAAGGTGAGGATTAAGCCTCAGTCGTACCCTTTGGTACGATTTAACAGGAAAAGGGTGGAGCGGTTCATAGAGCGGTATGAAGCCGCAGGGGACAACGAGGATGTGGAGGGGGCGGACTTGGCCCGCCAAATCATTAACTTTGTCACGGACGAAGAAGATGCGATGGATATAGAGGATCTATCGGGGTACCGGTCCCAGGATTGGGAGACTCTAAAAAGGGAAATGATCAGTCGCTGGGGAGGGAAAGATATGAGGCACAAGATTGGTGACCTTGAAAGATTGGTGGAAAGCGTAGAAAAGATCGGGGGGGGTCAGTACGCTGGAGAGTTTCCAGGAGTACTGGAGCAAGTTCGAACAAACCTGGTTCGGACTCTCAAGGTTGGGGATAGCGCCTGGGGAGCAGGCGACGAAGGACCTGTTATAGAGAGGCCTTCAGGCGGATTTGGCTGACTTGGTGGTGCATAGGCTGGATGCAGCAGGGCACATACAGCAGGTAGGCGGGGGCTGGTACTCCCCAGTCTAAACCTTATACGAGAAGCTGCGTATAAAGAGTTGGAGCTGAGGGGTATGCGGAAGCAACCGGATAAGAAGCGGGAGGCGGTGGCGGAAGACTTCGCAGCAAAATTAAGGAGTCAGGAGTCAATGGAGGGAGTGGAGTATACGGGGAAGAAAAGGGCACCAGAAGTGCCAGCGGGAGGAGTATAGGAGCTGATAAGGCAGCTGGCGGAGGTCAGGGTGGAGATGGCCGCTTTGAAGGCCAATAAGGTGGCGGCGGGACCGCCTAGGGTGTACTCCGGACCAATGGAGTGCTTTTACTGTGGCGGGGGTCATCCCAAAACAGTGTGCCCAGTGTTGGCGGCCAACACTGAATCTGGAAAAGGACGGGTCGGTAGGTAGGGAATACTACCTAAAAGATGGTAGGAAGGTGGAAATAGCGGGGAGAAACCCAGCCAGGCAGTGGCTAGGATGGTTGGGACGGGAAAGGGAATAGAAGTGTCCCTGGGATTAATGGGGATGTGGGAGGCCCCGGAGGTAAATATGGCGGTAAAACAACCGCTGGCGGAAAGGATGGAGGTAGACAGGAAGCCAGCCAAGTTCCAGGAGGAATCGGCTCAACAAAAAGAATGTCGACGGGTGGTGGCCAAGGCCATGGACACGGTGAATGGGGGGGTCACCTTGTCAATGAGGGAACTCATTACGGTGTCCCCCATGATTGCGCGGGAGGCAGCCCACATGATCAGGGAGGTGGGGGAAGGGCGGCCCAAGTTCGGAAAGCCCACGGTAAATAAAGGGGAGCTAGGGCAGGAGGAGGGGAAGTTGTCGACCTTTGCAACAGAGGGAAGGGGAGCAGTGAGCTGCCCCTTGGGGTACGTCAGGTGCTCCTTGGGTGGGCAAAGCTTGATGGTGTTGGTAGACTCAGGGTCCATGATTAATATCATGCCCGAGTCGGAGGCGTGTCGGCTTCAGTTACCCTGGCAGGAAAAAGGGATTATGCCTATTCTGGGAATAGGGGGCCATAAAACCAAGGTAGTTGGGATAATGGCGGGTGGGGTAGTAAGGGAGTTAAGCTTCATTGTGGCCGACATCCCAAAAGCGGTTTTGGGAAGGCCATTCTTGTAAGCCTTCCAAGCGGGTTTGGAGTATTCGGCGCAGGGGGATGAGCTTATGAGGATAACCAATGAAGATGGAAGGCGGGTGGTAATAGGAATCTGCAATAAGGAAAGCGGAGACTGGCCTGAGACTTCCAACAAGCTGGAAAAGCTGGCGGGATTGGCTCAGGATTTTTAGGAGGCAGCTCACGGGGAGCCGCGTCGGTAAAGGTTCCGACGGCGCAGTGTGAGCTTGCAGTAGAGGAACCAGAGGGAAAGGAGGTGGCGTGCGATGACAGGAAGGCAAAAGTAAGTTCTTCCGCGTATGCATCTAGGGAGGGGACTCTCGATCACAACTCTATCATGTGCCACGATCGTGAGCAAAAAGAAGCCTTTTGTTTCTTTTGTTAGCGGGCGGCAAGGATGGGGCGGCAGGTGATGGGAGGAAAGTATAAACCGTGGCGAGGAAGGTGAGGCCACGAATGAGGTAATGCCGCTGGCATTAAACCCGGCCGGCCAAAAAAGGCCGGGCGCTGTCAAGGGATCCTTATCAGACCCCGCTGAAGAAGCGCCATGGGAGTTTAAGGCGGTGGAAGGATATCAGAGGAGAGGATGGGAGGTCTGGATTTTGGGCCGGATGGGTGGCTGTCAAAAGAAGAGGTGAAGTTGTTACTGAACGTAGTAACGCTAAGGGAAAAGGCGGTGGCCTTTGAGGTAGGGGAGCGGGGGTTGTTGAAGCGGTCGTATGGGGAGCCGTATGTGATCCCGGTGGCGGATCATGATCCATGGAAAGTACGGCCGATTCCGATCCCTGTGGTCATAAGGGAAAAGTTTGTGGAGTTGGTGAGGGAGCGGGTTAAGACGGGATTGTACAAGCAATCCACCTCAAGCTATTCCAGTCCGGTCTTTGCGGTGTTGAAACAGGACGGGAAGAGTTTGAGGATTGTCCATGATCTTCAGAAGCTCAACTCTGTGACGATTAGGGATGCGGGGTTACCGCCCATAATTGAGGAATTTGTGGACTCAATGGCAGGGCGGGAATGTTACGGGTTGGCTGATATATTCGGTGGGTATGATCAGCGGGAGCTAGCGGAGCGGTCTAGGCCGTTAACGGCGTTCGAAACAAAATTGGGACAAAAGCAGTTGACTAGGTTGCCGCAGGGGGTGACAAATTCAGTAGCCGTCTATCAGGCGCAGATGGCGCATGTTTTGGAAGATGAGATCCCTATCAACGCGGGGGTGCTCTTCGACGACGGAGGTATAATGGGGCCGCGGAGTGATTATGGCGGGCGGTGCTTGCCGGAGAATCCTGGAATCAGGCAGTTCATCTGGGAGTACGCAGTAGTACTGGAGCGGGTACTATTTAGGATAGAGGAGGCGGGGTTAACGGTTTTGGGCAAGAAATTTGCTGTGTGCGTTCCGGCGTTGGAAATTCTAGGCCACGTAGTGTCGAAGGAAGGACGGACGGTTTCACCCAAGAAGGTGAACAAGGTGAGGAACTGGCCGACTCCGGAAACACCGCAACACATCTTGCAGTTTCTGGGTCTGTGCAGTTATGTGCGGATGTTCATCCCGAACTTCGCAGGGGTGTCGAAACCTTTGAGGCAGTTGGCACGAAAGGGAGTAGCATGGGACTGGGGAGAAGAGTGCGAGGCCGCATTCCGCCAGTTAAAGGAGCTGGTCGGGGCGGAGATAGTGCTGAAGGACCTTCAAATCGGAGAGGGAGCCGGAGTAATCAGGCTAAAGGTGGATTCTAGCTTTGTGGCCGCGGGTGCGGTGCTGAGCCAGGAGGTGGATGGGGAGGATAGGCCGGTAATGTATGAGAGCATCACATTCTCGTCGGTAGAGTGTTGGTAATCTCAGCCAAAGCTGGAGTTGTGCGGGGTAGCGAGAGTGTTGCGTAAGCTGCAGCATGTGCTGTGGGGGCAACATTTCGAGCTATGGGTGGACGCGGAGTCGTTAGCGTGGATGATCAGCTCACCAACATTGCCAAATGAACCGATGACTAGGTGGGTAGCATTTATCCACCTATTCTCGTTCACTATTTGTCATGTACCGGGGAAGTGTTTCTCTATGCCCAACGCTTTATCGCGGATACCGGGGGAGAAGGATAGGAGGGCGGGGATAGAAGAGTTGGATGTAGAGGAAAGAGCCGTGCGGGTAGCAAACCCAAAAGTGAGTCATTCCACGTATGCATCAACGAGAGGTATTTCAGCGACTCTACCACGAGCCACCATGGTGAGCCGCCCAGGAAACTTTTGTTGGGCGGTTTCAGGTCTGGAAGGCGTGGATATTTGGCCACAGGCGGGGAAGTGGAAAGTGATGGTAGAGTATCTAAGGACGCTGAGGATACCCAAAGGAACGGAGGAGGCGGTCGAGAAGTGGATTAGGAAGAAGGCGGCGGACTTCTTCCTGGAGAGAGGACAGTTGAGGCGGAGGGCGCTACCACAAGCAAAGGTGGTAGTGTTGGATAAGGTTATGCAGAAGAAGGTGTTAAAGGCGCTGCATGGCGAGTTGGGACATCGGGGGGAGTTGGAAACCCACAGGAGGGTAACCACTAGGTTCTGGTGGCGGACTGTCAGGCAGACAGTGAAGGAGTATGTACGGGGGTGTGAACCTTGTCAGAAGAGGGCAAGCGGTTTACCGAAGGAAGTAGGGCACTGGTCGGCGTCGGAAACCATTTTTGGGCGGGTATTGATGGAGGTAGTGCACATCAAAGCGGGGCAGTATAAATATCTGCTGGTGGCCCGCAATGATTTTTTGGGATGAGTAGAGGCAAAGCCGCTTACGACTTTGGAGTCGGCCAAGGTGGCAGAATTCCTGACTAATCAGTGGATCTGTCGGTACGGCCAGATAAAAAAGGTAACAGTGGATGGCGGGGCGGAGTTTAAGGGAGAGCTGGTAAAAGCGGTGGCTAAGAGTGGAGCCGCCTTGGGTAAAGCTACAGAGTCCTACCCAGAGGGGGCGGAGATGATAGAGAGGGGTCATCAGTCGCTAAAGGATGGGCTGGTGAAGATGTGTGGAGAGGATGGCAGGAAGTGGAGAACTTACCTGCCAATGGTGTTGTTTGCCAATCGAATTTCGGTCAAGCGGGGCACGGGGTTTTCTCCCTTCGAGTTGTTGTTAAGGCAGCAGGCGGTGTTGCCGGTGGATTTGGAGACGGTGGACTGGGGAAAGGTGAAATCCACGGCGGATTTTTTGGAGGCCCGGACTGAGCAGTTGGTCAGACGGGAGGAAAAGATGGTGGTAGCCTATCAGAGGCTGGTCAAGATGCGGGAAGGGGTGGTGCGGTATTGGGATAGTAAGTGTGCGCACAGAATGCGGGGGGCACTTTGTAAAGGGGACTGGGTCTTGCTCTACAATAAGAGCTTGGAATCCCAGTGGGGGGGATTGTTTTCCAATCGGTGGAATGGTCCTTACCAGGTGGTAGGGAGGAACTTGGGAGGTTCGTACAACCTGGAGGAAGCGGACAGCACTCCGTTGAGTAGGAGGGCGGCGGCATCACATGTTAAGCGGTTTTATTCAAAGGGGACAACGGACTTTGATGAGACGGAGGGAGATGAAGGGGATGATGGGATGGAGGAGGTAGAGGAGATAAGGGAGGATCGGGCAGAAGAGGCGGCCCCGCATCGTAGATCTCAAAGGTTGAGGGGAGCGGTCGGGCGGACCTCTTAAGTTGTAGAGGGGGTCGGGGACTTGCGAGGCAAGTCCGTACTGGGGTGGTCCAGGGCCCTTAAGGGAGTAGTAGCCACGGTGCATTCCGTAATTTTTTTTATATATATTTTCATTTATTTCATTTTATGAGTAGGCAGGTATGGCAGGTTAATGTAGGTCAGGGACAGTAATGTAGGTCAGGTACAGTGAGGGGATATTAGTGGATATCCAGCTGGGGCGGTCCAGTCACTGTAAGGGTGGTAATGGCATTTCACATTTTTAGTGTCTATGTACAAGGTAAAAATAGTTGAAAAAAAAAAAAAAAAAAAGAGAAGAAAGGGTACATTAGGAAAGTAAGAAGCGGCGGACGCACTAAGGAGGGAATAGGTGTCGGGGGCATCTATAGAACTTAGGCGGTCGACGTGAGGGATATGAGTACTAAGGAAGTAGTAGGGTACATTAGGAAAGTAAGAAGCGGCGGATAGGCTAAGGAGGGAATAGATGTCGGGGGCATTTATAGAACTTAGAAGACCGACATGAAGGAAACTAGTACTAAAGATCGCGACCGGGGGGTACAGGTGAGAAGCGGGCTACGGGCTTAAGAGAGGGAGTCGGCATAGGGATGCCGGCAGAATCTTAAGGGACGCCCTGAAGAGGGACACGACTGGCCAGTGGGAGCAATCCACCTATCGGAGGGAGGGAGGACCAAGGAGCCAGTAACTCTTACCGCTCCAAAGTCGGCATAGAAGGCCCGAAGGAATTGAATTCTCAATTCGGCCTCAGCCATGTTTCTGGGAAGAAACCGGTGGAAATGCTCACGTAGAGCTTGAAGTTGCCGGTCACGAAGGGCGGTCCAGGAGGCTACTGGCCAGGCGGCCATCCCTGCAGGTAGGGTGATGGGAGGAGGAGTTTGAGGGCGTCCGGCAATCTCGTCAAAGGCAGGGGCTTCAGACGTAGCGCAAGTTGGTGCGGTAGGAGGGTACCAGCCATCGTAGAGAAGGAAGGATATGGGGAAGTGGGGGGAAGGATGGAGGGGGCAGCAGCTGGAGGAGCGCTCGGGGGACTGCTTGGCAACCAATTTGGGTGGCGGGACGGACCCGGGGTGGGCTGTCCAGGGGAAAGGAATGGGGAAGGAGGGTGGTCAGGGATTGGGTTTGCGGACGCCACTACCTCGGGAGCCGTCACCACAACTACCGAACTCGTTTGGGATGGTACCAAAGGAGGGGAGGAGTAGACTGGGGGCGGTAAAGAAGGGTGACAAAGGGGGGGATTGTAGATGCCGCTGGTCGACCAGCGGCGGCGACGAGCCGGCTCCACTTCCAAATCAATCACTATTGGTCAAGGAGGAGGCGGAGTGAGCAAGCGAACCTCGCAGTCCACAGGAGGTAGCTGGCGGAGACGTTGCGGTCGGGAGCGAGGGGGATCCGCAGGGCGGGCCGGGTCAGGACGGAAGGGGGGGATGGCTGCCAGAGGAGAGGGGGCCCAAAACAGCGGCTCCACAACCTCGGGCAGGCGATCCTGAGGGGGATGAGGAGCTGGGCGGAGAGGTGCCTCAGGGCTGGGGGATCTGCGTTGGCGAGAAGGAGGAGGAGCTGCCAGGGAATAGGGTGGCTAATTAGAGGAAATAAAAGGGGAAAGAAAGAAAGAAGCTTACTTGCAGCCATAGCGGCCAGGGGGCAAGAGTGGGGGTTAAGGCGGCGGCCACGGTTTCGACGCAGGATGATAGGGCGGGGCTCTGCATCAGGTCGAGAATCTAGGAAGGGGAGAGTTAGCAAGGAGAGCTACAAGAAGTGTGGGGGGGAGACTAACGG
Organism: Phakopsora pachyrhizi; assembly: GCA_943181505.1. Taxonomy (NCBI): domain Eukaryota; kingdom Fungi; phylum Basidiomycota; class Pucciniomycetes; order Pucciniales; family Phakopsoraceae; genus Phakopsora; species Phakopsora pachyrhizi. The sequence continues at coordinate 379,769 of CALPCA020000002.1, read as the reverse complement.
GTGCAGCGTTTCTTCAGGATGTTGCAGGGCCGGCAGGCCAGGAAGCTGGTTTCCACACAAGGAATGCCGCTTCTGGAGGAGCGATTGCACAGAGGGTCTTGAAGAATAGACATTGTAAGGGGATGTTGAAGGATTGTGGGAAGAAGTAAAAGGGAAAGAATCTGGGACCTTTTATAGCAGAGGAAGTAGGGAAGGAAAATGGGCAGGGAATGATGAGGGCATCATTCTAACTCATTAGGGGATGTGGTATGCCCGTGTAAGGGCAAAGGCCGCAAAAGGAAGTAGGATCGACGCAAGTCACGACCGTCGCGGAAAACTACCAAAAGCGGAACCAAGCGGGCTTAGGCAGTGTAGGAACCGGTCGAGCGGGTGGCGGCGTTGAAGCCGGAAGGGAGAGGGTAGATATTGCACGGCCGACAACGCAAGGGGTTGGGCGGTGACACAATGTAGATATCGCAGGGCCAACAACGTAAGGGGTCGGGCGGTGATGTAGGGTAGATATCGCAGGGCCAACGACGTAAAGGGTTGTACAGTGACGTGGGGTAGATATCGCAGAACCGATGACGTAAGGGGGTCGGGCGGCGACATAAGAATAGACAATCGCAGGGCCGACAAAGGCAAGAATACGCTTTGGAGGAAGAAAGATTGTTTGACGGATAAGGAAGCCGTGGGAAGGGAAGAGGCCGGCGGGCGGCTGGAATAGGTAATGGGAGGGGGGTAGGAGGATATAAAAAGGGAATTGGAAGAAGAGATAGAAAAAGGAAGGAGTCGGGGGAGGCATTCTAAAATTGTAAATAGTTATACTAATAGTTATAGAAAGATAGTTAGGCAATATAATAAAGACAATACCTAGAACAGGAATTCCTTCGTTTAGAATAAGGGTAGCAAGCAGGAAAAGGCAGGTCGGTAGTAGTCTTTTGACGACAATAACCAAGGCCGTCTCTCAGGGAAGTTAGTGTCGGGCTAGTTAGGCGGCAGTAAGGGTTCTCTGGGGTCAGAGAAACGCCGTGTCGGTAATAACGCCAGTACTGCTAGAAAGAGCGGAAAGGGGAAGTCTCAAAGACCAAAGAAGGACTGATACTGGGGGTATCAGTAAGGCGGTAGTAGGAAGGGCGGTAGGACGAGTTTGTCGGGCGGGGTTAACCTTCTAAACAAAGCTAGGAGTAGGTCCTGTCGGACTTTGACATCGGGCGGTCGAAGTAGGCAGAAGGGCTAGGCAGTGGCACACAGAAGTGCGGCCTAGTTATCACTTTAGGGTAAGAACTAAAGTGAATTCCACACCACCCAATTTCAAAGTCCGACAGGACCTACTCCTAGCTTAATTAGAAGGTTAACCTTGCCTGACAACCTTCTCCTACCACCTTACTGATATCCCTGATATCAGTCCTTCTTTTGGTCTTTGAGACCTCCCCTTTCCGCTCTTTCTAGCAGTACTGGCATAATTACCAACGCGGCGTTTCTCTGACCCCAGAGAACCCTTAACGCCGCCTAACTAGCCCGACACTAACTTCGCTGAGAGACGGCTTTGGTTATTTTCTTCGAAAGACTACTACCAACCTGCCTTTTCCTGCTTGCTACACTTATTCTAAACGAATGAATTCTTTTCTAGATTCTGTCTTTATTATATTGTATAACTATATTCCTATAGCTCTTAGTATAATTATTTACAATTCTAGAACGCCTATTCCGATACGATAAACTAAGATTTGATATGATGATCCGATATCCTCTGATATGCTCCCCTATGATATCCTCCTCTATGCTCCTTTTATATCCTCCTACCCCCCTCCCTTTACCTACTCCGGCCGCCCGCCGGCCTCTTCCCTTCCCACGGCTTCCTTATCCGTTGAACAATCTTTGTTCCTTCGAAGCGTATTCTTGCCTTCGTCAGCCCTGCGATTGTCTACCCTTACGTCCCCGCCCAAACCCCTTGCATCGTTGGTCCTGCGATATCTACCCCACATCACCGCCCGACCCCTTATGTTGTCGGCCCTGCGATATCTACATTGTGTCACCGCCCAACCCCTTGCGTTGTCGGCCGTGCAATATCTACCCTCTCCCTTCCGGCTTCAACGCCGCCACCCGCTCGACCGGTTCCTACACTGCCTAAGCCCGCTTGGTTCCGCTTTTGGTAGTTTTCCGCGACGGTCGTGACTTGCGTCAATCCTACTTCCTTTTGCGGCCTTTGCCCTTACACGGGCATACCACATCCCCTAATGAGTTAGAATGATGCCCTCATCATTCCCTGCCCATTTTCCTTCCCTACTTCCTCTGCTATAAAAGGCCCTAGATTCTTTCCCTTTTACTTCTTCCCACAGTCCTTCAACATTCCCTTACAATTTCTACTTTTTGAGACCCTCCGTGCAATTGCTGCTCCAGAAGCGGCATTCCTTGTGTTGAAACCGGCTTCCTGGCCTGTTGGCCCTGCAATATCCTGAAGAAACGCTGCACCCGTTAGTCCCCCTCCATGCTCCTTGTAGCCCTTCTTGCTGACTCTCCCCTTCCTAGATTCTCGACCTGATGCAGAGCCCCGCCCTATCATCCTGCGTCAAAACCGTGGCCGCCGCCTTAACCCCCAATCTTGCCCACTGGCCGCTATGGCTGCAAGTAAGCTTCTCTCTTTCTTCCTTTCCTTTTTATTTCCTCCACTTAGCCACCCTTCTCCCTGGCAGCTCCTCCTCCTTCTCGCCGGCGCAGATCCCCCAGCCCTGTGGCACCTCTCCTCCCAGCTCCTCATCCCCCTCAGGATCGTCTGCCCAAGGTTGTGGAGCCTCTGTTCCGGGCCCCCTCTCCTCTGGCGGCCATCCCCCCCTTCCAACCTGATTCCAACCGCCCTACGGATTCCCTTTGCTCTTGACCACGACATCTCAGCCAGCTACCTCCCGTGAACTACGAGGTTTGCTTGCTCACCCCACCCCCTCCACGACCAATAGTGATTGATTTGGAAGTGGAGCCGGCTCTCTGCCGCCGTCGGTCGACCAGCGGCATCTCCAATCCCCCCCTTTGTTACCCTTCTTGTCCGCCCTCAACCTACTCCTCCCCTCCTTTGGTACCATCCCAAACGAGTTAGGTAGTTGTGGTGACGGCACCCAAGGTATTGGCGTCCGCGACCCCAATCCCCGACCATCCTCCTTCCCCATTCCTTTCCCCTCGACAACCCACCCCGGATCCGTCCCGCCACCCAAATCGGTTGCCAAGCAGTCCCCCGAGCGTTCCTCCAGCTGCTGCTCCCTCCATCATTCCCTCCGCTTCCTCATCTCCCAACCCTTCCTTCTCTACAATGGCTGGTACCCTCCTTTTGCACCAGTTACCGGTCGACCCAACTAGTGCTACCTCTGTAGCCCCTGCCTTTGACGAGATTGCCGGCCAATCTCAAACTCCTCCTCCCATCACCCTACCTGCAGGGATGGCCGCCTGGTCAGCAGCCTCCTGGACGGCCTTTCGTGACCGTCAACTTCAAGCTCTCCGCGAGCATTTCCACCAGTTTCTCCCCAGAAACACAGCCAAGGCCGAATCGAGAATTGGATTCCTTCAGGCCTTCTATGCCAATTTTGGAGCAGTAAGAGTTACTGGCACCACGGTCCTCCCTCCCCCCGATACGTAGATTGCTCCCGCTGGCCAGTCGTGTCCCTCTTCAGGCCGTCCCTTAAGATTCTGCCGGCATCCCTATGCCGACTCCCTCTCTTAAGCCCGTAGCCCGCTTCTCACCTGTACCCCCCGGTCGCAATCTTTAGTACTAGTTTCCTTCACGTTGGCCTCCTAAGTTCTATAAATACCCCCGACATCTATTCCCTCCTTAGCCTATCCGCCGCTTCTTACTTTCCTAATGTACCATACTACTTCCTTAGTACTCATATCCGTCACGTCAATCGCCTAAGCTCTATAGATGCCCCCAACACCTATTCCCTCCTTAGCGCGTCCGCCGCTTCTTACTTTCCTACTATACCATTTCTTTTCTTTTTTTTTTTTCAACTATTTTTTATCTTGTACGTAGACACTAAAAAATGTGAAATGCCATTACTTCCCTTACAGTGACTGGACCGCCCCAGCTGGATATCCACTAATATCCCCTCACTGCACCTGCCTTACATTACTGTCCCTGACCTACATTAACCTGCCTATACCTGCCTCCTCATAAAATGAAATAAAAAAAAATTACGGAATGCACCGTGACTACTACTCCCTTAAGGGCCCTGGACCACCCCAGTACTGACTTGCCTCGCAAGTCCCCGACCCCCCCTACAACTTAAGAGGTCGGCCCGACCGCTCCCCTCAACCTTTAAGATCTACGACGCGGGGCCGCCTCTTCCTCCTGCACCTCCCCTACCTCCTCCGTCCCATCATCCCCATCATCTCCTTCCGTCTCATCAAAGTCCGTTTTCCCCTTTGAATAAAACCGCTTGACATGCGATGCCGCCGCCCTCCTACTCAAAGGAGTGCTGTCCGCTTCCTCCAGGCTGTACAAACCCCCCAAGTTCCTCCCTGCTACCTGGTAAGGACCATTCCATTGATTGGAGAACAATCCCCCCACTGAGATTCCAAGCTCTTATTGTAGAGCAAGACCCAGTCCCCTTTACGAAGTGCCCCCCGCATCCTGTGGGCGCACTTACTATCCCAATACCTCACCGCCCCTTCCCGCATCTTAACCAGCCTCTGATAGGCTACCACCATCTTCTCCTCCCATCTGACCAACTGCTCAGTCCGGGCCGCCAACAAATCTGCCGTGGATTTCACCTTTCCCCAGTCCACCGCCAAATAGGTGACCGCCTCCAAATCCACCGGCAACACCGCCTGCTGCCCAAACAGCAACTCGAAGGGAGAAAACCCCGTGCCCCGCTTGACCAAAATTTGATTGGCAAACAACACCATTGGCAGGTAAGTTCTCCACTTCTTACCATCCTCCCCACACATCTTCACCAGCCCATCCTTCAGCGACTGATGACCACTCTCTATCATCCACGCTCCCTCTGGGTAATACTCCGTAGCTTTACCCAAGGCTGCTCCACTCTTAGCCACCGCCTTTACCAGTTCTCCCTTAAACTCTGCCCCACCATCCACCGTTACCTTTTTTATCTGGCCGTACCGACAGATCCACTGATTAGTCAGGAATTCTGCCACCTTGGCCCACTCCAAAGTCGTAAGCGGCTTTGCCTCTACCCATCCCAAAAAGTCATCGCGGGCCACCAGCAGATATTTATACTGCCCAGCTTTGATGTGCACCACTTCCATCAATACCCGTCCAAAAATGGTTTTCGACGCCAACCAGTGCCCTACCTCCTTTGGTAAACCGCTTGCCCTTTTCTGACAAGGTTCACACCCCCGTACATACTCCTTCACCGACTGCCTAACAGTCAGCCACCAGAACCTAGTGGTTACCCTCCTGCGGGTTTCCAACTTCCCCCAATGTCCCAACTCGTCATGCAGCGCCTTCAACACCTTCCGCTGCATAACCTTATCCGACACTACCACCTTTGCTTGTGGTACTGACCTCCGCCTCAACTGCCCTCTCTCCAGAAAGAAGTCCGCCGCCTTCTTCCTGATCCACTTCTTGACCGACTCCTCCCTTGCTTTGGGTATCCTCAGCGTCCTCAGATACTCCACCATCACCTTCCACTTTCCCCCCTGCGGCCAAATTTCCACGCCTTCCAGACCTGAAACAGCCCAACAAAAGTTTCCTGGGCGGCTCACCACGGTGGCTCGTGGTAGAGTCGCTGAAATACCTCTCGTTGATGCATACGTGGAATGACTCACTTTTGGGTTTGCTACCCGCACGGCTCTTTCCTCTACATCCAACTCTTCTATCCCCGCCCTCCTATCCTTCTCCCCCGGTATCCGCGATAAAGCGTTGGGCATAGAGAAACACTTCCCCGGTACATGACAAATAGTGAACGAGAATAGGTGGATAAATGCTACCCACCTAGTCATTGGTTCATTTGGCAATGTTGGTGAGCTGATCATCCACGCTAACAACTCCGCGTCCACCCATAGCTCGAAATGTTGCCCTCACAGCACATGCTGCAACTTACGCAACACTCTTGCTACCCCGCACAAATGCAGCTTTGGCTGAGAGTACCAACACTCCACCGACGAGAATGTGATGCTCTCATACATTACCGGTCTATCCTCCCCATCCACCTCCTGGCTCAGCACCGCGCCCGCGGCCACAAAGCTAGAATCCACCTTTAGCCTCATTACCCCGGCTCCCTTGCCTACCTGTAGGTCCTTCAGCACTATCTCCGCCCCGACCAGCTCCTTCAACTAGCAGAATGCGGCCTTGCACTCTTCACCCCAGTCCCAGGCTACTCCCTTCCGTGCCAACTGCCTCAAAGGTTTTGACACCCCTGCGAAGTTCGGGATGAACATCTGCACATAACTGCATAGACCCAGAAACTGCAAGATGTGTTGCGGTGTTTCCGGAGTCGGCCAGTCCCTCACCTTATTCACCTTTTTAGGCAAAACTGTTCGCCCTTCTTTCGACACTACGTGGCCTAGAATTTCCAACGCCGGAACAGACACAGCGAATTTCTTGCCTGACACCGTCAACCCCGCCTCCTCTATCCTAAATAGTACCCGCTCCAGTACTACCGCGTACTCCCAGATGAACTGCATGATTCCAGGGTTCTCCGGCAAGCACCGCCCGCCATAATCACTCCGCGGCCCCATTATACCTCCGTCGTCCATGAATACCCCCGCGTTAACAGGTATCTCATCCTCCAAAACATGCGCCATCTGTGCCTGATAGACGGCTACTGAGTTTGTCACTCCTTGCGGCAGCCTAGTTAACTGCTTTCGTCTCAATTCTGTTTCGAAAGCCGTTAATGGCCTAGACCGCTTGTAACAGTACAGGCGCGCGGGTACGGCCTGGCTAGGCACGTACCCACGGGTAGGCTGCTGCTACGGCCGTACTATGGCCAAACTACGGCCGTAGCAGGTTTTGCTGCGCGCACAGCCAAACTCTTGGGCTGTGCGCATAGCAGACAGGATTCAACTGGGCCTCCCATGGGCCCAGCTGACGTGTTTGCAGGGGCAAGCCCCACTGGCTTGCCCAGCCAGGGAGGACTTCAAGCCCCCCTGGATCAATTTCAAATCAAAACCAGCCTACACAACCCCAACCATTAATCATCACTGTCCCACACACATACTAGTTCAATTACAGGGAAGAATACAGCTGCCAAGCAGGAACTTGGACTCAGATCCAAGGCCCAAGCTCTGGATCCTGCCCAGCTGGGATTTCTCACATATACCGGCCTCTGTCCGGCAAAACCAAGAAGTTTCCCCCTTCCCCAATTAATTAGTATAGTCTAAAAAAGACTTATCTTCTTATTGGGTGATATCCAAGCTAAACAGAAGTAAGTCTTAGGCCTCATAACTCTTATCCCTCCTAGTCTTCAGTGAGCTCACTTATCTTTGACCTTCTGTTGACAAGCAGGATATACTCATCAAGTATTCATACTCTTCAGGCTCCCATCATCTCAAGTCTATTCAAGTCTATCAGTTCATGCTTCCTCCACCACAACTAGATCCTTCACTTACTGACCCCATGCTAATCTTCTGACCACAGATCACCCCTCCTAGTAAAGACTACCCGTTGGAACTGGTCCTCATCAGGACAACCTTCTTATCTTTTATTAGTGGGTCTTCTAGCTTACCATCAATGAGTACGGTCATATCCAGACACTGACATTGAGACGCGAACCCCTACAGTTCTTTCTTCATTTGATTCACTGTAGATCTCAGGTTCTTCCTAGTTGTATTTCCATTACTTGATCCAGTAATACAAATTAGTTCTTTGCTTCTTCATCCTGACCCCTTTGCCTGTGAGTAACTTGATAAGTCTGTTCTGAGCGCTCAGGCCCATATCCCAGTATCGTTCCTGGGGGACCCCTGTGACAAGACGCCAGAGATACTGAGGATATCATATTGGGCTATGACTTCTTAAAGGTCTGGAATCCGGTCATTGACTGGGTCCAGGGAACTATTGTTCCTAGGGATTCAAACCTAGCCCCTAATGTTAATGAACTTGAAAGTGTACCACTGCAGACCCTCACTAAAGGTACAGAAGATCTGCCTGAAGCACTAGTACTTCAGATCCAACTTCAATTTGATTTCCATCAATCCGACGCATACAACTTCCTTCAAGTTTGTTGTTCAAGGCCGCTGTGTTTTGGGACAAGGACCTTGACCAGGTTTCCAACTCGCCTCAACAGGTCTTTCTTAGAAGTTTGAATCTTTCTCCTTTGTCAACAGATCCAACCGGACTTAGCTACTCCTGGGAAGATTTTGAAGACTTAGAAGAAGAAGAAGAAATTGAAACTGTGAGGAAAGTAGTTCCTAAGGCTTATCACGACCACTTGGATATCTTCTCCAAAGTCAAAGCTGATCTACTTCCACCTCACCAAGCCTGTAATCATCATATCAAACTGGAAGGTCCCATACCTCCAGTTGGTCCGATCTACTCCTTATCAAATGAAGAATCAACGACCCTAAAGGCCTACATTGCAGATAATGTAGAAAAAGGTTTCATCCAAACTAGTTCATCATCAACTGGTTCACCAGTCCTTTTTGTCAAAAAGAAGGATAAAAGTTCGCGAATGTGCGTGGACTATTGCAAAATCATCGCGGTCACAAGGAAAAACCAATACCCAATACCACCAATGGCTTATTTGTTAACGGTTTTTCAGGGCACTACAATCTTTTCCAAGATTGATCTTTGTTGAGCTTATCACCTTCTCCGCATCAAGGAAGGTGACGAGCATTTAACTGCTTTTCGAACAAAGTGGGGGTCCTACAAATTCCTGGTAATGCCTTTTGGCCTCACCAACGCATCAGCTTCATTTCAGAACCTGGTAAATGACATCTTTGCCAAGTATCTGGAGGTCTTTGTAGTGGTCTACTTGGACGACATCCTCATCTACTCTTCAAACAAGGAGGACCATAAGGAACACGTTCTCAAAGTATTGGAACTACTTCGACAAAATAAACTTTTTGCCAAAGCATCCAAGTGCATTTTCCATGCTTCAGAGGTTGAGTATTTGGGCTATATCGTGGGAGCTAACGGACTTCAAATGGATCAAGGGAAAATCTCTCGGATCCTCGATTGGCCTGAACCAACTTGGTTTATAAGTCAATTTTTAAGTTATTTTAAATTTTGGTTTTTGAAACTTCTGACAAGTTTCCATGACCATGGCCACTACACAGAGGCATTTCCCAGAGTTTTGGGGAAGTTTATTTCTGACCCAATTTTAGGTATCATACACTATGAATTTGGGGGTGTTTGATATACCATCTGGTAGCTGTGGTTCTAAGCTTTCAGATGATGTAACCTACTTTCCCACAGGTGTCATAATACAGGGGTTATTAAAGACATACCAGTTTTTAGTATGTTTTTCACAGGTTTTTTGGGGGAAATATTGATTGTAATGAGCTGTAAGTAGTACCAAAATGCATATTATTTTGTGTAGCATCTTTTGGTACAAGTTTCTCACAAGTGTCAATTCTGGTGTAAGTTATATTTTGTTGTTTTGCTTATGTCTGAGTGGCTCAGAATATGTAGCCAGCTGACATTCACCACATTTAAGAATGAGTCTTATTAGAAGAATAAGATTCATTGTCTTTTAGATAGTCTAATGTTCCTAAGATGAATCTGTCCATCAGGTATATTGTCTGCTGGAAGCCACTCATATTTATCTGCAGATTGGGTTTTTCATCTAACAAGATATAATCTGATGTCTTTACCATTCTTCCTTTCCTTCTTTTCTTTAAGGATTTTATGAACTTTGAGAGCAGATGTATTAGGTTCTGCTATAATGGGTACAGGGAAGGTTGGGATTGTTTTCTCTTGTGGATATTGAGATTCATTCCTTATTTTATAAGGTTTGATTAGGCTTACTGGGAATACTGGGTGCTTTTTAGAGAATTCTTCACTTAGTATTACTTCTACAGCATTTTTGCCATGTAATTGTTTAATAACAAATGGTCCTACAAATGCTGGTTCAAGTTTTCTGTTTCCTCCAAGGTTATTAAAATTAACAGTGGATAGTAAGACTTTGTCTCCAAGCTGGAATTCAGGTTCTTTATGAGATTTATCCCATTTATTTTTATTATATTCAACAGCTTCATTCACACATTGAGCTGCATGTTGGTTGGTAATGTCAACCATATTTTTGAAATCAGCAGCAGTACGGTGAATATCTGGCAAGTTGTGGTTTATAGAGTCTAGGGGTGTTCTTGAAATCCATCCTCTTTCTAAAATATATGGTATCTGTCACAGGGGTCACCCAGGAACAATACTGGACTATGGGCCTGAGCGCTGAGAACAGACTTATCAAGTTACTCACAGGCAAAGGGGTCAGGATGAAGAAGCAAAGAACTGATTTGTATTACTGGATCAAGTAATGGAAATACAACTAGGAAGAACCTGAGATCTACAGTGAATCAAATGAAGAAAGAACTGTAGAGGTTCGTGTCTCAATGTCAGGGTCTGGATATGACCGTACTCATTGATGGTAAGCTAGAAGACCCACTAATAAAAGATAAGAAGGTTGTCCTGATGAGGACCAGTTCCAACGGGTAGTCTTTACTAGGAGGGGTGATCTGTGGTCAGAAGATTAGCATGGGGTCAGTAAGTGAAGGATCTAGTTGTGGTGGAGGAAGCATGAACTGATAGACTTGAATAGACTTGAGATGATGGGAGCCTGAAGAGTATGAATACTTGATGAGTATATCCTGCTTGTCAACAGAAGGTCAAAGATAAGTGAGCTCACTGAAGACTAGGAGGGATAAGAGTTATGAGGCCTAAGACTTACTTCTGTTTAGCTTGGATATCACCCAATAAGAAGATAAGTCTTTTTTAGACTATACTAATTAATTGGGGAAGGGGGAAACTTCTCAGTTTACCGGACAGAGGCCGGTATATGTGAGAAATCCCAGCTGGGCAGGATCCAGAGCTTGGGTGTTGGATCTGAGTCCAAGTTCCTGCTTGGCAGCTGTATTCTTCCCTGTAATTGAACTAGTATTTGCGTGGGACAGTGATGATTAATGGTTGGGGTTGTGTAGGCTGGTTTGATTTGAAATTGATCCAGGGGGGTTTGAGGTCCTCCCTGGCTGGGCAAGCCAGTGGGGCTTGCCCCTGCAAACAAGTCAGCTGGGCCCATGGGAGGCCCAGTTGAACATTGCCTGCTATGCGCACAGCCCAGTGTCAGCCTGTGAGCCAAGATACTTGACCATTAAAACACCTGACATATAAATAATACACCTTTTTGTTGACAGTATATTAATAAAAATAATAAAATACATGTATTTCCTTTTCCAAAAGAAACTGCTCCTAAAAAGAAATTTTGTATATACATTGTTTTTTTTTTTTTTTTTTTTTTTTTTTTTTTTTTTTTTTTTATTATTATTATTATTATTTTTTACCTTATAAAAATCAAAAGAAATATAATTTAATAATGCGTAAAAAAACAAAATAATAATAATTAATATTTATTTTATAAAAAAAAGAGAATAAAAATTAATTAATAAAATAAATTTCCTTGCTACTGTAGGCAAGGTCACTCTACAAAAAAGAGAGAGTGCGTAGTGTGAATAAATGATCCACCTACACTACTCTGTTGATGTAGGAATGAAAAAAGCTCTGATAATAAGAAGAAGTACTCTTATTCCTTGGTTATAAATACCAAGGATATCTACTAGAAAGAAAGACAAAAAAGACGAAATCAACAAAAATAAATCCTTTCAAAAAAAACCTTTCCAAAAAGAAACCTTTCTCCCTTTTTTAAAAATAAAGAAATAAATGACGGTATAATCAAAAGTCTAGAAGTATTTCTTTATTTTCATCTCAAATCTATACTCAATATACTTGAAGTTATTAAGTACTTTATAAAGATCATTCTCTCTTAAAGAGGAACCTTTATATCCAAAGGCTTGAACAGTGTGTGAGAACACCACTATAATATATACTATAGTAGCACTTTTTCTCTTTTATTAGTTTTGAGGGCTTTTCAATTGATAGCCCTTTAAGTAAAACTATTTTATCCATTTCTATATTTTTTATAAGAAATATAACTAAAGTCCACGGCCAGAGTACTGTAAAGATCTAATTCACAGTTTCATAGGTCTAAGCTATTCAATAGTAGCTCACATTTGGGGGCCTCATTGGCGTATTTCATCCCTTTTCCTACTCCTATATTAATCATATAAACAAGTTGAGTCTTTTACAACGTATATCTTATACAGTATAGTAAGATTCTGACCACCTTTATTTGATTACAAACCTTTATAGTGTTGTTAAACTACAGTCATAGCCCATCAGCCAGTGAGTATTGACGTTTTTATTTGATTAAGTAACTATCAACATAACTAATATTTTGTCCCATTCACTCCCAGTGGAAACAGACAAATTAATAATAGATTACAACGCTTCCTCACCTATAGCAGGCATAGCTACGACGGAATCCATAGCTAATTTACCGTCATCTCAAACAATTGCAGACAGCTTAGCAGCCGTGCAAATTCAACCAGTTAGACCTTTTCTAACCACCTCCTCATCAGCTACGGAGCTGGTCAACTTAGGACCTATTGATCCTACTGTACCAAATCAACCACTTGGTTCCCTCCCAAATAGCGCCGTAGCTACCAATAGGTCTGCTATTAACCTGACCACGTATAGAGAGAAGTACCCACCCCTATCTCTCGTCAGGACATCATAGTTTATCTAACACAGATAAGTCCATAGGTACACTATAGATAATCTATATTTTGTTTAACTTATATATAATTCTTTTATTTCTTTTCTAAAGAAACTTACAAAAGATCTTTTACTTCTCTTTTTATAATGCCTAGCACCAGAGCACAGTCCAGAGCTAGCAGCCAGAGATTCAAAGATAACCAACAGCAACATGACGCTGCAGAATCTCCACGTAAAACACAACACTTACTACAAGGAGTTCAGAAGAGCCCAAAGCATGGGAAATCTTCCCTTGCAGGTCAGTATCCTGAAACTAGCCATCTCTACGCAGAAGGCTCTTTTGAAGAATACAACCTACAAAGAATTGATGACAGTTACCAAAGGATGGGACGAATCAAACTGATCAAGGTATTGAACCCCCTTCCCAAAAAGACAGTATCCCAAAACCTACCAAACACTTGAAGAGAAAAGTGGATATAGTCAATCAAAGACTAGCCAGCATGAGCAGCATGGGCAGGGTCATGAAAGGGGGCTAGTGCTGATGAGAGCACAAATGGAAGAAGAACTTTCACAAGAAACATCCAAGAAAAGAAAGATGTGCATTACACTACAATTTCTAGTACTGTACTTAATAAAATTGCTAGTACCAATAACCTTTTGTTTCAGAATTAAATGCAATTAAAAATCAATTGAATATTATTACACAACAATATGATGAACTAGGTATAGCTTTTAATAATATTAATTCTAGCAATGATACTAGCTTTCAAAATGCTAAACAGAACATTGATACACAATATACAACTTTATTTGGTACAATTGAAAATTTAATTCAACATCAGAGTAAAATAGAAGATAATATTGCCTCTTTTAAAGATCAATTACATGACCCTCAGGGATTATTTATGTCTAACCTTAATCATACCATTGAATACAAATTTGACATACTTTCCCATGCAGTAATTTCACGTATGACAGACTTATTGTCTACTAAACAAACAAGTTCAGGTAATAACCTCACATCTGATAGTATTAAAAGAGACAGCCCTCCTCATATTCAACATATGAAAAGAGATATCTCATTTCATAACAACCATCTAGAACAGACATCAAATAATTCATTTGATACTAGAAAGAAGAGAGACCAGAGTGTCATTCCTATTGATAATATCAAGCTGATAATGTCTTTAATTCCTCCAACTAAAGACTGGCCAAAATTCTCTGGAGATGGAGAATATAATTTTATGGAATTAATCACATTTGTTGATAATCTTATAACTGATATTCCTGGAATACCAGACTATATCATATATACTAAATTCAGTAGTATCTTCACTGGATCTGCAAAATTTTGGTATGATTCTTTAAGGAGAACATTTGGTAGTAAACCATGGACATGGTGGAAAGATGCAATTATTAATAAATTCAATACTTCCACATGGAGATGGAAAATAACCAAAGCATTGGAAAAAGACACTTATGATTCAATCAGTAAACCCAATGTTACTGAATGGGTTACACTACAACAGAAAAGACTTCAGAGCCTTCATCCTGAGATCACAGAACCTGAACAAATACAGAGAATACTAGAAAGACTCAGTGGATCATTATATAACAATGTTAGAGCAAGATGTTTTGCTGACTCTTCAATCAGTGATTTGATCAATGCAATGGAAGATATAATCTCCAGGACTTCCAATCCTAAGAATACTGTTTATTCTCAACAGAATAAACAACCTATGATTATCAAAAAGAGACCCTGTATCAAACTATAAAGAAATCCCATTTGCAGGAATATGCAATAATTGTGGAATAAAGGGTCATAAATCTTCCACGTGTATTAAACCCAAAAAGAGGATCAACAACATTGATCTAGAAACTAATAATGAGGATACAGAGGAAGCACTCCTTGAAGAAAAAGAATTGATTGATTTGGACTCTCATCCAGAATCCCCAATTGAAAGTAGCCTAGATGGTATGGTGTTAGAATTAGATGATACTCTTCCTATTGCTGACATTAATGCAACATCAAACCTACCAGTAGAATGGGATAATAATGACATAGTCACTCATATATCTGATGCCAAGCTACTGAAAACTAAACCAGAAAAAGGTAGAGCATACACAACAGGAAAACATGTCTTACTAAAATCATTTTTTAAATCAAACTGTTAATTTGCTAATTGATGGAGGAGCTTACTGTTCTATTGTGGGCAGTAAATTCCTCAGCACCTTAGATAAAGAATGGCAAGATAAATTATTAGATGTTCCAACCACTAAATTCAGAAGTGCTTCAGGTCATATGAACCCCGTAGGTATATATGAAGCTTCAATCATATTTCCTCATCCTAATGGATCCATTAGAATACAAGCTGAATTTGTGGTCATGGATAATGCTACTATGCAATATTTTATCTTAGGTAATGAATATCAAACTTTATATGGTATTGACATTAATAATAGCAAAGAAAGATTCTTCACCTTTGGGAATGATAATAAGAGAAAGAAATTTGCCTTCTCTCACATCATGAATATTTCCCAGAAAATACCACCAGTTGATTCTTTCCTTACTGACATTTATCCAGATAGTACTGTCAATCCCGAATTAACTGACAAACAAGTATCCAAATTAAAATCAATACTTTTGGATAATAAAGCAGCATTTTCTTCCTCTAAAGAACCCATTGCAGGAATTCAAGGACATTCAATTTCTATTACTTTAGAACAAGATAGACCATATCCACCAGTCCTTAGAAGACCAGCTTACCCAGCTAGCCCTAAAAGTAGATCAGCCATTGAGGAACATTTACTAGAGTTACAAGAAATGAACATCCTACGTAAGGTAGGACATAATGAAATTGTTGAAATAACTACTCCTGTTGTTATTGCATGGCATAATGGTAAATCTAGAATGGTTGGAGACTTCAGGGCATTAAATACTTACACAAAACCTGATAGATATCCAATCCCTAGAATTCACCAAGCTTTGGAAGCCCTTCAAGGTGCTCAATATCTAACTAGTATGGATGTCTTAAAAGGTTTCCATCAATGCTCTGTAACACCTGAAAGTAGAAAATTTCTTAGAATTATAACCCATAAAGGCATTTATGAATATCTTAAAATGCCGTTTGGAATCAAAAATGTTCCATCACATTTCCAAAGAATGATGAATAATGAATTTGGAGTATATATCTCCGAAGGATGGTGTATCATCTACATTGATGATATTATTGTCATGTCCAATACATGGCATGAACATCTATCCAGATTAAAATCTATTTTACAAAAAGTTATTCACATGAGAATGAAGATTTCAATGAAGAAATGTCACTTTGGCTTTCAAAAAATTTCACGCCCTTGGACATGTTGTTTCAGGTCTTTCTCTAAGTATTGATATTAATAAAGTCAAAGCAGTCATGGATAAACCTATGCCTAGAACTATGAAAGAAATGCAATCCTTTCTTGGTTTTGCAAGTTATTACAGACAATTCATTCAAAATTTTAGTGCAATCACTAAGTGTCTGTATGAACTATGCCCTAAAGATACAGCATTTGAAATGACTTATGACAGAGTTAAATCCTATCACTACTTACAGAAGCTATTAACAGAAGCTCCAATACTAGGACAGCCTGATTATAACCTTCCATTTAAATTATATATAGATGCAAGTATGGAAGGTCTAGGTGCAGCCCTACATCAAATACAGATTCATAATGATATCCCTAAAGAAGTAGTTATATGCTATATCTCTAGACAGCTTAAAGATACAGAAAGCAGGTATGGAGCTACCCAACTAGAATGTCTCTGCCTATTATGGGCCCTAGAAAAACTAAATTACTTTCTAGAAGGCAGTGTTTTTGATGTAATCACTGACTGTACAGCCTTAAAATCATTACTTAACATGAAAACTCCTAATAGACACATGTTAAGATGGCAGATAGCAATACAAGCCTATAGAGGTAATATGACCATCCATCACAAAGATGGTATCTTGCATAAAAATGCAGATGGACTTAGCAGATGGTCCTTACCAAATGACCCATCTAATCCAGCTTATGATCCTGCTAATAGTCACCATAAAAAAAAAGGTCACACTTGCCAGGCAAGTGTATCTGGTCTGACACAGTTGAAACTCAGTTGGAATGCAGACCATGAATTGAATTCAAGCAGGTCTGTAACTCAGCTGAAACATAGAAAATAAGCATCACAGAAGAAAACTTTAAACTTTAAAGTTCAATATAAATAATTCTTTATTTTTCTTAAACTTCTTCCTATTTCCTAAAAATTATTTGTTGTTCTACTGTCTTCCAATTCTCAAAAAAAAAATTAATTAAATATTTTTAGTTGATTTAATGTTCTTTTTTCCATATTTTTATGAGCTTAAATGTAGAAATTTGTTTCAAAAAATTAGCTTTAAAAAAAATAAATAAAAGTGCATGTAACTAAATTCAAAAAACTGGTGATATGAAATTTGGCAAAAATTTTATTATTTTATTTTTGAATTTCATTTTGAGTTTTTAACCCCAGAAATAATAAAAATTGGCTCAGTATTTATTTTTCAATAATCTATTCACCACTATTGTTGAAGTATATTTTTTCAAAAAGGAGAAACAGGGTATATATATATACATTATAAAATCACTTAAATATGCATTTATGTTGCGCATTGATAAGTAAGGAACAAAGAGATTTTTTTTTTTAAAATTATATATAAATTTGCAGATTTTTATTTTACTAGAAATAAAGTTTGATAAGTTTGATTTTGACTTTGGATCTGTTTATAAAAATAGACTTTAATTACAATGATAGATTTTTAATAAATAAAATAATATAAAATATAAAACATTCAACATTACAGAATTTTTTATAACAAAGGATTAATTTTTACATATAACCATTATATGATTTTCTAAAAAGAGAAAAAGACACAGTTATATAACCAATTAAAAAATCCAAATTTCAAAGTTCATTTATATAAATTTAAAGACATGTTTAAAAAAAATGATATTCTTCATCTAAAATCTAATTGCCCAATAATTGAAAGCAAAATATCAATACTTGAGAAAAATAAGCAAAGATTTGATTATTCAAAACAATATGTATTTTATATAATAAATTGGATCAAACTTTCTTAAAATGATGTTTTTAAAGAACAATCAAAATAATTCTTGTTTTGTTTATCATTTTATCTTTTCTTTTTAAACTTGAAAAATGAAATTTCATGGATGCAAAAACTAAATTGTAAGATGGTCAAACATAAAAATTCTTAAATTTATAGCCTTTATGAAGCAATACAACAAAATTCTGAAAAAAATTGCAGAAGATGTCAAAACCCATCCTAGCTGAGATTTAAATTTATTGATATTTTAAATACATATAAATAATTCCTAGTATTTTCAAGTGTTTTTTTTTAATTAACTTTGTTTTATGATAATTTTTATTACTAAGAGAATTTAGTTTAGAAATCTACTTATACCCCCATTCAAGAATTTATAAAAATTAGATTTTACCTTAAACTGAATCAATTTTTTAGGTAAAAAAAAAAAAAGTTTATTTTTATTTAAAATAATAACAAAATATCCAATTTTTGAGAAATTTCTAAACCTTAATTTGTTTTTTTCTTTTAATTTTTTTTTGTATGAAATAGTAAATTGAATAAACTGTATAATTTTTTAAAACAAAAAATTTTTCAAGCAACAAGAGAAACAAATAAAATGCAAAACTTATAGAAGCTTGCTCAAGATTTTCATTGTATCTGTTTTTTTTGAATCAGGATGAATCCTTTTTTATATTTTTATTTTTTAAACATGGAATATATTGCAATGAATTTTTAAAATGTAGCGGCATTGTTGCTTTTTAATTTTTTTTTTTTGCCTCAAATATTCAAAAAGTTGAATTTTAATTCTAAAGTACTTTTAGAGGATAAAAACAAAAGCTATGTTAAATTAAGGGTTGAAAAAACATTGTGAAATAGTTTCTGTTCACTAATTAACTCAATTGCAAGAAAACTATCAATAAATTTTTATATAAGATATTTATAAATATAAAGCAAAATAAAAAAAAACAGAAACATTCTGAAAAAAAAATGTTATGTTTTTTTTTTTTGCCAAAGTATGATAGGCATATTCTTCTTCTCTATTAGATTGATGATGGTTGAAATTGGACTAAATTATATCATTATTGGTAACATAAAATTTCTAATTTATATGACTGACAATATTTTCATAAATTTAATTTGACCTATAATTAGCTACTGGTTTTTCAACTCTAAACACAGGTTAGAAAAAATTAGAGAAGCTGCAATTTGATTTTTTAAAAAATAAAAAAAACCCAGTTTTCATTACTCTTAGATATCATTTGTATGCAGAAATAATTTATCAGATAATTATATAAAAATATTTTAACCAAACATAACAACTGCAAAGTCAGCTTAAATCATTTCATATACAATTACCGCATAAAGAAACATATAAAGATTTATAATTTAAATTAGTATATATTTTATAAGCAACAATTTCAAGAAAGCTCAATATTTTTAAAACTCATGTGTTTAAAATATGGATAAAATTTAGTATGAAAAATTTGGCTTCTTTAAATAATTTAAATAAGGTATGCTTGGGAATGAAAATAAGTAAAGCTCATAGCCTTCCTATGTAATGATTAAATAAAACATTCAAGCCCTTTGATTTTTTAGTTTAGCAATAGACTTTCTACCATTTTTGAAATAAATTTCCTTAAAAAAATTAAAGTTTTGATTCCATTATTTTCAAAAGTAAATGTTGGGAAATAGTGGCTTGCAATCAAATTTTTCATAAATTTAAAATAGCTTATAAGGTAAAAAATAATAAATAGCCTGTTAATTGTCAATTGCAAGATTTAATAATATTTTTAATCTATCATTTCTAAGAATTATAAAATTTATTAATAAAAAATTGATGTTATTTTTTGTTTGAAATAGTTAATTTTCTGAAATTGCTTTAAACTGCATGCTTATACCTTTGAAAAATAGTTTTAAATTACAATTTCATTTTTCAAGCTTGGTTTAATTAAAATATAAAGTCTGAATGGATATAAATAATATATATATATATAAATACCACCTAATTTATAAACAATTTTGAAATGAAGAATTAACTTTTAAAAAAAATGTTCTGGGAATATATCTTTAACTCAATTCTGAAACAGACCTGACACGTACCGGGGTCTGAGTCAGAATAGTGTTAATATCATATTCTCAGAAGCTTTAAAAACTTAACCCAAAAAAGAAACATATGAGATAATAAAATAATTACTGACTGTGGCAACATGATTTTATATATAATTATGAGATTCACAAAAGATTTTTGGGAAAAGTTTATTCATTGAAGATATGCAGGTCATAAAAAGGAGTCATTTATTCTTATTTTCAAAAAAAAAACATACTTTATGTAAATTTGAAAAGTAAACCACACACATATATATATGTATTTTTTATAAATATACAAAAGAAGTTGGTAGGCCCATAGGCAAGTTGTTTCAAAGAAAGTAAATGGGATGTTATTATGAAAAAGTATCATGCATTAAAAATTCAAACAAGTTTAAAGCATGGGATTTTTATTCTTAGGTCTGTGTTTTTTTTTAGTGTAATATCACTGTATACTTGAAAAAATTATTGATTAATACACATATCATTTGAAGCTATAATTTTTTTAAAAGGAAATTAAAAAATTCATAATTACTCATGTTTGAACTTGTCAAAAATATTTTTGTTCTTGACTGAAGTTTTTTTTTATTAAAAAATAATTTTACATGCACTATAGTTTATAAAATGAATAATAAAAAAAATAAGATTAGAAATTGAAAATAAATAAAAAATCATTTCATTGTTGAAGATATGATACATGGTCAATGAATTCCAGTGGTTTAACCTCTCAAAATATACAAGATATATAAAAAAAAAAAAAAAAATATCACACTATATCTAATAGAAACCTAATAAATTGTGTGTTTATCAAAAAATAGATTAAGCAAATCTTCCTTGAAAAAAAATCAAATGTTATGCATAGGCATATTTATTTCATAAAGAAATACTATTGCATTGATTTTTTTTTTTTTGTATTTGTATATATATCTTCATTTTATATATGCATATTAATAACTTCAAAAAAAACATTTTATTTGTATTGAACAAAATTCTAAAATATTGTAATAAATACTATCATATTTTGTTATTGATTATTCTATTTAAATACTAATAAAAAAAAAAATTGAGTGTCTGAAAAACTTTTACTTGCAAGATGGAAGACTTTTTCTTATATACTTTTATAATAACATATATATACAAGCAAAAAAAGAAAATGTATACAAAAAACATTTTAAAAATAACTAAATAATCACCAAAAGAAACAAACAAAAAGTCAACCAATGTTTTTTTTAAAAAACAATGCTCATAAGAAAAAAAAACTTTTTAATCTTAATTTTATTTTTCACTTTTATTTTTTCATTTTTGTGTGCTATATTTCATTTTATTCCAATTTTATTTTCATTTTATTGTTATTATATTTTTGCAATTTCATATTCCATAATTTTTTTTTTTTTTTTTTTTTTTTTTATTTTTTTACAGTGTTTCATAATGTTTTAAAAATATCAATTTATTATTTTTTTTTATTTTCATTTTTTTATTTTTTTTTTTTTTTTTTTTTCATTTTTTTTGTATATGTGCTTTTTTTTTTTTTTTACATACATCATGTGTAAAAAAAAAACTAGAAAAAAAAGTTCAAAAAAAAAAAAAAACCCTCCCCCTGCGCCGGGCGACTGTTTACAGTCGTCCGGCAATGCTAGCAATATCGGAGGTTGCCTAGCGGCCTTGGCGACTGTAAACAGTCGCCGGGCACGCTAGGCAATTGCCCATGGCCGGCAACCTCAGTCGCCGTGCCATGGGCAGATGGGGAAAGGAGGATGAGGGCGAGGGGGGAAAGGGGAGGGGGAAGGGGAGAGGAAGGAGCAGGGAGAGCAGGGACCGGGCAACCCTGCTCCCCCTGCCCCTTCCCCTTTCTCCCCTTGCCCTCATCCTCCTTTCCCCATCTGCCCATGGCACGGGGACTGAGGTCGCTGGCCATGGGCGATCGCCTAGCGTGCCCGGCGACTGTTTACAGTCGCCAAGGCCGCTAGGCAACCTCCGATATTGCTAGCATTGCCGGACGACTGTAAACAGTTGCCCGGCCCTGGTATATATGTATTTTTTTATGTAAAAAAATCTTTTTTTTTTTTATAAAAAAATCAAAAAATCATTACTTTTTTAAAAAAAAAAAAAATTTTTTTTTTTTTGAAAAAAAAAAAAAAAAATCTTTTTTGATTTTTTTTAAATGTTTTTTTTGGAAGTATTTTTCTGGGGATTTTTTTTTTGGTTTTTTTTTGAAAATTGTATTTATGTTTTTTTTTCAAAAAAATAAATAACAAGCACTCCATCATGGAGGAACCCAGCACCGGACCTGAAGGCAGGTAGGCTGCTGCATTGACCACCAAAAAAAGTCATTGTACTAAATCTAAGAGGGAGGTTTGTATGTATGTGGCACAAAAAATCTCCCATTCTGTTTTATAAAATAAGAAATTATTGCATAAATTGCTGTTTTATAAGGTTTTTTTATATATTAAAATTAGAAATTTATTGATTTTTCTGATATTTAGTATTCAATTCTAGTGAAGTCTAGAAACAGTTTATTTGAGGTATGTTTTGATTTTATTTTGGCATTATAGCCAGTTATTTTTTGCAGCTTCAATATTAAAAAAATTTGAATCTTGATTTTTGAATATAATTTAATTATAATTAAACATAAAACAGTAATATTCAAAAAATTACTTTATTGAAAACCATAATAAACCATGCACTAATTTGCTTTGAATTGCTGACATAATGTTTGGTTTGCAATACACTTAAGGTTCACTTAATAAAACCCCATCCAAATATAAGATAAACAATAATCTTATTTTAAATACAATTTTTTTTTGGTTTGAGATTTTTTTCAGAAGATACAAAATCTTTAAATACTAGTGTTACAGCTGTGTTAAAATAATTTCAGGGCTGAATTAGAGTTGTGTTACTGCTGCATCAGGACTGCATCAGTGAATCACACTTGCCTGGCAAGTGTGACCTTTTTTTTTATGGTGAGTGCAGAAATACCAATCTTATCCACCATGGATGAACTTTTTATCCCTGTCATGGGAATCAGCTTTTGTGATCTTAGTAATGAATTTTTCTCTTCTGTAAAAGAAAGCTATACAGATAATTCCAACACAACATTACTATGCAAAATTCTTCAGTCTAAAATTAAAACTGATGAATATCACAATCTACAAGATAAATGGAAAACAGCATTCCTAGAAGGAAGATTTGATATATTTGATAGCATTCTATATCACAGAACTACACATAGCAGCTCTATGGTACTGATTAGTAGAGACCATATATCTATTATTCTCCAAGAATGTCATAACTCTCTTCTATCAGGACACATGTCAGAAGACAGAACTCTTGAAAGAGTCAAAATGACAGCCTGGTGGCCTAAATGGAGATCTGAAACAATTGAATACTGCCAATCTTGTGATAGGTGCCAAAAAGCTAATAAAGCTACTGGCAAAAGATATGGGTTACTCCAGCAGATTGAAGAACCAGTGAAACCATGGCAGACTATCAACATGGACTGGGTAACTTCCCTTCCTCCTGCTGGATCTAACAGTTATAATGCATGTTTAGTAATTGTTGATAGATTTAGTAGATCCACAATTTTTACTCCATGCCACAAAAGAAGATAATGCCTTAGATACAGCATTGCTATTATGGACCAAAGTTATCACTAGGACAGGCTTACCTGACATAATCATCAGTTATAGAGATCCCAAATTTATGTCAGAATTCTGGACTAACCTGCATAATATAATGGGAACTAAACTTAAATTCTCTACAGCCTACCACCCCCAAACAGATGGATTAGCTAAGAGAATGATCCAAACCTTAGAGGACCTCATCAGAAGATTCTGTTCATTTGGTTTAGAGTTTAGAGATAATGAAGGATACACTCATGACTGGGTTTCACTATTACCAGCCTTAGAACTCAGCTATAATACTAGCATTCACTCAACTACTGGTAAAACTCCTGCAGTTTTAGAAAAGGGTTACAATCCAAAATTACCCATACACAGTCTTAAAGACAAACTAGTTACCTTACATCCTACAGCTAGTACCTTTAAACATATGTTGGACAGAGCAAGATTGTATGCTCAACATTGCATAAAAGAATCAGCACTGTATAATAAAAGTAGATGGGACAAAACCCATAAAGAAACCAGCTTCAAAGTAGGTGACCAAGTTCTTGTCTCCACTCTTAATTTCACTAATCTCACAGGACCAAAGAAATTAAGAGATTCCTTTGTTGGCCCATTTGTTATCATCCAGCTACATGGCAAAAATGCAGTTGAAGTAGAGCTTACAGGTGAGTATTCCAGAAAACACCCTACCTTCCCTGTCAGTTTACTCAAACCCTATCATTCCCAGGATAATTCAAAATTTCCCTCCTCTAACAAACCATCTCCTGTAGCTCTTCGTTTTGAAACAAATACTCCTTTAAAAATTCAAAAGGTTCTCAAAGAAAGAATTATCAGAAACAAAGGACAAGATATTAGAGAGTATCTAGTTAGGTACCATCAACAATCTTCAGATAAAGATCAATGGCTACCAATCACTGAAATCCCTGAAGCTTCTACCTTCTTAAGAAAATTCAGATTAGATAAAAGAATCTCTCCTAAATAAGACCTTCCTTTGGTGTCAGGGAGTGTCAGCCTGTGAGCCAAGATACTTGACCATTAAAACACCTGACATATAAATAATACACCTTTTTGTTGACAGTATATTAATAAAAATAATAAAATACATGTATTTCCTTTTCCAAAAGAAACTGCTCCTAAAAAGAAATTTTGTATATACATTATTTTTTTTTTTTTTTTAGTTTTTTTTTTTTTTTATTATTATTATTTTTTTTACCTTATAAAAATCAAAAGAAATATAATTTAATAATGCGTAAAAAAAAAAAATAATAATTAATATTTATTTTATAAAAAAAAAAGAGAATAAAAATTAATTAATAAAATAAATTTCCTTGCTACTGTAGGCAAGGTCACTCTACAAAAAAGAGAGAGTGCGTGTGTGTGAATAAATGATCCACCTACACTACTCTGTCAATGTAGGAATGAAAAAAGCTCTGATAATAAGAAGAAGTACTCTTCTTCCTTGGTTATAAATACCAAGGATATCTCCTAGAAAGAAAGACAAAAAAGACAAAATCAACAAAAATAAATCCTTTCAAAAAAAACCTTTCCAAAAAGAAACCTTTCTCCCTTTTTTAAAAATAAAGAAATAAATGACGGTATAATCAAAAGTCTAGAAGTATTTCTTTATTTTCATCTTGAATCTATACTCAATATACTTGAAGTTATTAAGTACTTTATAAAGATCATTCTCTCTTAAAGAGGAACCTTTATATCCAAAGGCTTGAACAGTGTGTGAGAACATCACTATAATATATACTATAGTAGCACTTCGCGTCTCTTTTATTAGCTTTGAGGGCTTTTCAATTGATAGCCCTTTAAGTAAAACTATTTTATCCATTTCTATATTTTTTATAAGAAATATAACTAAAGTCCATGGCCAGAGTACTGTAAAGAACTAATTCACAGTTTCATAGGTCTAAGCTATTCAATAGTAGCTGACACCCAGGGTTTTGGCTGTGCGCGCAGCACTGCCTACTACGGCCGTAGCAGCAGCCTAGCCAGGCTGTACCCGCGCTCCTGTACTGTTACAGTACCCCCGCGACGCGTCGACACGCTCCTGAGCGTCAAATGCGTCGACCTAAAGGAGTTCCCTCCTAGGAACTCCAGAATTCCCTTTTCTCCCATTTTTCTTTTCCTTAAAATTTAATAATTAAAATTTAAGTACTAAAAATAATAAAATAAAAAAAATAATTTCTTCTCCTTCTTCTCTTTTCCCTTCCACAATCAATAAACTTCCTCCCATCCCCTCTCCTTTGGCTAAGGCAGCAAGGCATAGT
This sequence comes from Phakopsora pachyrhizi, assembly GCA_943181505.1. Lineage (NCBI taxonomy): Eukaryota > Fungi > Basidiomycota > Pucciniomycetes > Pucciniales > Phakopsoraceae > Phakopsora > Phakopsora pachyrhizi. The sequence goes on along the minus strand of CALPCA020000002.1, from coordinate 354,004 downwards.
GTTTCAGGACAAGCAAGCAGGTTTCAAAGTGAGTGTTCCTCCTCCCTTTCTTTCCTTTCCCACTACTACTACCCTACTTCTATCTTCATCTTTCTTTTCTCCCTTTTTTTTTTTTTGATTTTTGATTCTTTCTCTTTCTCTTCTAGTGTCTTCCCCTCTGTCTTCACTTTCTGTTAGATCTGACATAGGTCCTCCTCCCTCTCCCCGTTCCGTAATAGACCAAGACTTCTCACCAATAACCACTCACTCTCAGGACTGGATGGACGTCAACAATGGATTTTTCAAGGTCCGTCAATACGCCAGACCCTGCGCCTTCTGTACAAGGAATAACCTGGTCTGTTGTGAGGCAACTAGGCCAGGGTACAAGAAGTGCAAGGCTTGCCGGGTGGTGAAGGGCGTATGTGTTTTCAGTGAAACACCAGTCTTTTCTGAGGGGCGGAAGGTGTGTTGTAATCCCACCACGAAGTCTTATGGATTTGAGCATCCAATCCATGAGGTCCCCACAGACGATTTTGATTCAGGTATCCTCTCTACTGGTAAGCATCTTTTATTTCCATCCCTTGTTCCTTCTTCACTAGAATTATAGTTTTGAGTATAAATGCTGATTGATCTTGTTCTTATATCTAGTCCAATCAGGCAAGAGAAGTGTCTTGCAGAAGGCAGGGATCCCCACGGGGGGAATTCCTATTTCGTCCAAGGGATGGGTCAACCACAAAGGTGTGGAACGTGACCAGGTAGGGTCCTCTGAACGCTCGGCGAGGTCCCAATTGAGGCGAGCTAAGGAAGCCGAGCTAAACAGCCCGTCAAGCGCCAAAAAAGAAATCCCTCCAAGTCAGTACAAAAGACTCAAGCCAACCTCGACACCGTGGCTAATGGTAGCTCCAGCAAAGAGGATGGTGATGATGAGGGCAATGATGAGGATGAAGGAATCGATAAGCGTGGCAATACGGCTGAGACAGAAGAGGGCGAGTACCGCCCTCCCCTTGACAACACTGCTCCACCTTCCCAACGTCCAACTAGGCGTCGACCTAATCCTTCGAGAGGCGAATCCTCAATTCCAACAACTGGTAAGCATCCAGTCAACCAGTTGACCTCCTTACTCAGGGCGCCACCAACGAAATCCCTTAAGTCCACTCTTCCCAGAGTGGTGGTTCAATATTCTCCGACGGCAAATCCGAGGGCCTCAACCTCCAGGGCCGTTGACTCAGTCAATAGAGGTGTCACCCCTGGCATTGATGATCTGGTACCTTGGATACCAGAAGGGTCAGAGTTGGAATTGGAAGGTTTCACCCCGGACCGTAGGAGGGCCATGGGTCTATTAGTGGAAACCCACTACCTATTGGGCCAGGGGATCCAGGAATTAATCCACGGTAACCCAGGAAGAAGATTCATGGGCTTGGCGGCCGTCAGTGACCAGATGGAGCTGGCAATGACTAGGGTGATTAGGGAGATGGGGGGTTGGTTTGAGCATTTGGAGTTGAATGGCTTTGTTTCCTATGAGGCGTGGGATAGTGCTGCAGGTGAAGGACCAGCTGAGAGTGATCCAGCAGAATAACTTTGTTCTTGCTGCTTGTTGTTTTTATTTACTATTTTATCTAAATGTTTTTTTTTTTTTTTTTTTTTTTTCATTAATTTCATTATTTGCTGTCATTATTTTATTTAAAGAGAAATATAGATATTTTTATACTTTTATATTTTTTGAGAAAAAAAAGGAAAATGAGAGAAAAGAAATAAGAGAGAAAAAAGAAAAAAGAAACAGATAAGAAAGAAACTTAATAAGGTTGAAAAGATGAGTTGAGAAAGGTCTTGCAATGGTAATTTAGAAAATGCAAAAGATCAATATTCTAGAAAATCTTCAGGAACTTGATAAGTAAAATTCTCAATGGATAATTAAATTAGTAAATGTCTTGAATTGATTTAACAAAAGTTCTTAAATGAAGTGATGTAGATAACTTCCGCCTCTGTTCGACATCCCACGACCTGTGAAGTTGGAGAAGCCAAATCCCAACCAATGCTCACATAGTGGCCAAGGTAATGTTTACACAAAGGTAGAAGAAACCCTAGAGATGCATACATTGGGAGGACTTACTTTTGGGTAAGTGTCTCCGCACTTAATGTACGCCCAAGTAGCAACTACTTCCTTGATCTAGGTTTATCCGGGTAAAGCCTATGAAAGTCCTTTACTAACTCTGGAGAATTTCCTAAGTTGTCCTCCGGTTCCCACGTGGTCTGGTCTCCCGTGTTGAGATAACCCTTCCACTCCACCAAGTATTGAAGTTTGCCATAACGAATCCTTGAGTCCAGAATTTGCAATACCTCAAATTCCTCATGATCCTCCACCTGAATTGGTTCTGGCGGATCCTGATACCTACATTCAATGGTTGAAGGCTTGACGGGCTCAAGTAGTGAAATGTGACAGACAGGATGAACTGCTTTCCACTGAAGAGGAAGCTGAAGTTTGAAGGAGTTTGGTCCAATCTTCTCGAGAACTTTGAATGGGCCCAACCATTGCTCAGAGAGCTTCTTGGTTGGTCTTGTAGATTGAATGTTCTGAGATGATAACAATACTTGATCTCCTACTTCAACTAATAGTGATGATGTTCTTTTTACATCTGCGTACTTCTTGAAGCGTTTGACAGCCCTCGCTAAGTCAGTCTTCAACTGTTCTTGGATCTGACGAATTCTCTTAACCAGTTGATCTCCTGGTCTTGAGTCCTTGATCTGTAAAGAATCAAATTGAGGGTGTTGGCCATATATCGTGAAGAAAGGCGATTGCTTTGATGAAGAATGTTCCGCGTTGTTGTAAGCGAACTCAGCCAAAGGGAGCCATGTATCCCAATCATCCTGGTGATAACTGACATACATTCTCAAGTACTGTTCAAGTACCTGATTGACTCGCTCTGTCTGACCATCTGATTCTGGGTGATATGCTGTTGATAAATTCCTCTTGATTTTCAACAACTCACAAACTTAAGTCCAGAATTGGGATACAAACAAGGACCCCCGATCACTCACAATATCCTCAGGTAACCCATGTTTACTGAAGACTTGTGAGATAAAAAGGTTAGCGAGGTCCAGTGCTGTTGCCGTACCATGAGTCCTAATAAAGATTCCCATCTTAGAGAATCTATCCACAATTACCAGAATGGAATCGAATCCATTCGACATCGGTAGTTGAGAGATGAAGTCCATTGACAAGGATGACCAAGGGCCATCAGGAATTGGTAAGGGCCTAAGAAATCCATGTTTCTTGCGCTGTTTGCTCTTATTCTTTGAGCATTGATAACAGGACGTTACATAGTCACGAATGAAGTTGGCCATGTTTGGCCAATAGAAATCCCTTTTGACTAGCCCAATTGTCTTTTCCTGACCTGGGTCTCCAGCAAAGGGTGAATCGTGTCGATTTTGCAGTATGTTCAGTTTGAGTGGATCATCTGCCGGTACTACCATCCTTTCGTCAAATGACTAACAACCTGGGTCTCCAGCAAAGAATTCTTTTGCAGTATGTTCAGTTTGAGTGGATCATCTGCGGTACTACCATCAACCCTTGATTCAACCTTGATTCTTCGTCCAACGAGTAGTGTTCCATACTCTTGCCTTCCTTCAGATCTTGAATAATCTTCTTGAGGTCTCGATCTTGATCTTGAGCCTTCTTGAGTTCATCCACCTGATTACCTAACGTTTGCACCTTAATACTAAAAAACCTTGATGTTTTAATGTCATCTTGATGGAGTAACGTTTTAAAGTTATCCGGATTCTTAGTGATGAAATCTACCCCCTCCGCGGGATACACGTCGTCCCGACGTGATAACGCGTCGGTAATAACTGCCCATTTACCAGGCCAATAGGTGATGGTGAAATGATACTCTGACAAAGGTTCTGCCCAGCGAGCTTCTCGGCGGGTGAGAACCTTTGAAGTCATAAAATACTTAAGAAATTTGTGATTGGTGAGGACTTTGAATGGTTGAGAAAGAGAAAGTAAGTAGGCACACCACCGTTTAAGTGCCCAAACTACACCAAGAAGTTCCTTATCATGAATTTCATAATTTAGTTCCGCCGGTATTAGTTTGCGAGAGTCAAAAGCCACGGGGTGTTGGGCTTTTGATGGATGAATTTGACTGAGCACTGCTCCCAGTGCGTAGTCGCTAGCATCAGTTTCCACAAAAGTGGGAAGTTCCGGGTCGAAATGACACAGAATCAGAGCTGTAGTGAACGCCGTCTTGAGTTCCTTGAATTCAGGCTGTGCTTCTTCAGTGAAGGCAAAGTCAGTCTGACTTTGTTTCTTCAGTAATGAGATGATGTTGACAATTTTCTTTGAGTAGTTGAAGATGAATCGTTGATAAAAGTTCGCAAAGCCCAAGAAAGCTTGAAGAGCCTTGAGGGAGGTTAGTTCAGGCCAATCAAGGATCCAAGAGATTTTCCCTTGATCCATTTGAAGCCCATTGGCTCCCACGATGTAGCCAAGATACTCAACCTCCAAAGCATGAAAAATGCACTTGGATGCTTTGGCGAAAAGTTTATTTTGTCGAAGTAGTTCCAATACTTTGAGAACGTGTTCCTAATGGTCCTCCTTGTTTGAAGAGTAGATGAGGATGTCGTCCAAGTAGACCACTACAAAGACCTCCAGATACTTGGCAAAGATGTCGTTTACCAGGTTCTGAAATGAAGCTGGTGCGTTGGTGAGGCCAAAAGGCATTACCAGGAATTCGTAGGATCCCCACTTTGTTTGAAAAGCAGTTAAATGCTCGTCACCTTCCTTGATGCGGAGAAGGTGATAAGCTCCATGAAGATCAATCTTGGAAAAGATTGTAGCGCCCTGAAAAACCGTTAACAAATGAGCCATTGGTGGTATTGGGTATTGGTTTTTTCTTGTGACCCCATTGAGTTTGCAATAGTCCACGCACATCCGCAAACTTTTGTCCCTCTTCTTGACAAAAAGGACTGGTGAACCAGTTGATGATGAACTAGTTTGGATGAAACCTTTTTCTACATTATCTGCAATGTAGGCCTTTAGGGTCGTCGATTCTTCATTTGATAAGGAGTAGATCGGACCAACTGGAGGTATAGGACCTTCCAGTTCAATATGATGATCACAGGCTCGGTGAGGTGGAAGGAGATCAGCTTTGACTTTGGAGAAGATATCCAAGTAGTCGTGATAAGCCTTAGGAACTACTTTTCTTACAGTTTCAATTTCTTCTTCTTCTTCTAAGTCTTCAAAATCTTCCCAGGAGTAGCTAAGTCCGGTTGGATCTGTTGACAACGGAGAAAGATTCAAACTTCTAAGAAACACCTGTTGAGGAAAGTTAGAGACCTGGTCTAGGTCCTCGTCCCAAAACACAGCGGCCTTGAACAACAAACTTGAAGGAAGTTGTATGCGTCGGATTGATGGAAGTCAAATCGAAGTTGGATCTGAAGTACTAGTTGCTTCAGGCAGATCTTTTGTACCTTTAGTGAGGGTCTGCAGTGATACATTTTCAAGTTCTTTAATGTTAGAGGCTAGGTTTGGATCCCTAGGAACAATGGTTCCCTGGACCCAGTCAATGACCGGATTCCAGACCTTTAAGAAGTCATAGCCCAATATGATATCCTCAGTATCTCTGGCCTCTATAACTAGAAATTCCCATGTGAATAAGGGAAAGTTTGGAAGCTTCACCTCCCACTTAGTAGAGTGGGTGATCCATTGTGAAGGTTTAGACTCTGTACTCACTGTATGCAGTGGTAAAGAGTTAGATAGCTCTGATAAAGGCAAAGAATAGTTTGAAATGATATGCTTTGCAATGAAGGAGTGAGTAGCTCCTGAATCAAGTAGAATACTAATAATATAATCAGAGAGTAATGAAAGAAATCTTAAAGAATTCCCTGAACCAGTATTCAAAGTGCACAAGTGTGCTCTATTAATAGAGTGAGGCTGAAGGAGCACTTCCGAAGTCCCACTTAAGCTTTTCCCCACCGTGAGGGGCCTGGATGAGCTTGGGCTGCATCCTTGGCTTTTAGCCTAGGACAGTTCTCCCTATTGTGAGAACCAGCGCAGTAAACACATAGTTTCAGCTTTTCTCGCCGTTGCTTTTCATCAGCCTTCACCGTACCGTCCTCGTTGACGTACTTGAAAGTTGCAGCTGGCCTAGCTGTACCACCCTCCCTTTTCTCAAATCTCTTGCCCTTGAACTTCTTCTTCTTTGATGGTTAGGCTGAGGTTGAGATGGGGTTAGGATTTTGCGACTTTGGTTTATCACCAATAGTCTTAGAATGGCTAGGGTTTTTATCCTTAGCCTGTTCATGGTATTGGATATCATAATCCAATGCCGCCAACATCAAGTCCTCTTAAGTCTTCAAGGGACCTTGATGAACAGCTAATTGATCCAGTAGCCTGGAAGGTAGACCCTTCCGGAAGTGATACATTAAAGGAGCTTCACTCCACTTGGGTAACCTTGTGGTGAGGGACCTGAAGTCTGATGTCAGCTTGGCTATGAAACTCTTAGTACTATGCCTGCCTGATTTAATAAGAAATAAAGACTTTACTTATTTCTATGGCTTCACACTAGGTGTTCCTGGTTGATTGTATTACTAAACAATCTTCTGAATCTTTCAGAACTCAAATGAACTGTGTAATATAAAATTACTATGTTCAGAGTAAGACTTATTCAGCTCTTGATAGCTTTTCAGTGTGCCACAAAATCTACTATACACACTAAAGGTCTTTTACTGCCTTATCATTTAATTCTACTATTACTGTATGAGCTATTCACCAGATATTTATTTTAAATATCAGTGCTTATCTTATGTTGTCATCTACAATTTATATAAGGCTAGTTTATGTTTCCTTTATGTATGTATACTAAGTTTTTATTCTAATGTAATTGTCTTATTTCTATATTTTAGGGGGAAACACTCCTTCTTATATATTCATTGTGGCTTATACTGTGCGCCTCAGGCAGGGACACACAGGTTGAGTTTATCCTTGACAACCTGCATTACGTGTAGATTGACAGGTAAATGATTTTCCAAGGGTTGTCTATAACAATCATTCTGCTTAATGATTGGACAATCCTTTGATGGGAAATCTTTTGTTAATCAAATTAATTTTTATTTGTTTTATACATGTGTAGCCTAGTAACAGCAAGGTCAGGCGCTGTTACTAGGAGATCCTTGAGATATTAGCCTTTATATTACCAATATTTCATCAGATTTCTCTTAGTTACAGCTCATCTCTCTAAGGGAAATCTATGATTGCACACGTAGTTGAGCTGATTATTGTTGTAACCAAGGTATCAAGGGTTGTCCCCAAGATACCAGGCTGTCACAATGATCCTGTAGACGTGGTTTCAAGAGATTTAGACTTGTAACTGCGTAGTTACATCTGTAACTATGGATTCCAGACCCGCGCCTCCTTACAATAGTTACAGTGGTTACTGTAAATCCAATTTGGATGTAACTCACGCGTGCAAAAAGGTGTTGTCAAACTTTAAATGCCTGTAACTCCTAAAATACACACAACATCACATTTTTGACATGTTTTTTGACTGTCAAGTAAAAGTGGTCTGTCACAATGTATGTACAAGTGCAGAACTTGTTATATTTTTGGATTCTGAACAAGGTACCTTCAGTATGTTACTAAGTATATGTTACAGCATACTTATGAAAAATCTGTAAGTTGTAACTCATACTGAAATTTGCTCAGGAGTCCAAAAATGGAATAAAATTTATGGGTTGTCTATTCCATTTCAAAGTTATTCATACTTTGTGGTTTTTGTCAGAAATAAACATTACCCTTGACTATGTCATATGGACATAGTCATAATAAAATGTTACAGAATATTTATTTATATTTTCTTTATTTTCTTTATTTTATTTCTTTATTGTTTTATGCACCTTTGACACTAGGTTGCAAGTTGTGTTTTTGTACCTTTGATACTAGGTTACAAGTTGTATTTTATTTTTTTATATGTATTTTTTTGTGAGTCAGATGTTTGGACAAGTTGTACTGTCTCACAGGCTGACATTCCCTACCATCAAAAAGGATTTTCCATTTATTGAAAATTCATGACTTATGTCTTTTTTTCTACTCTGAATTTTCTGAGGAGAATTGAGGCATTGGGAATATCTTCTTCTGGTAACCACTTGTCATAGTCTGATGTCTTGTTTTTATATCTGACAAGATATAATTTGGTGTCTTTGTTCTTTATCCTTACTCTTTTATCTTGTATTACTTTCTGAATAATACCTTCCACTGTATCTTCCATAGGTGGATGAGTAATCTCAGGTTCTAATCTTAGAGGAAATTTATTATTGTTTGAGTCCTGATGCTTTTTTAATAGGCTCACAGGAAAAGTAGGGTGTTTCCTACTAAATTCACCTGTTAAGTGTAATTCTGCTGCATTCTTGCCATGTAAGCCTATAATAAGAAATGGGCCAACAAAGGAATCTTTCAATTTTTAGAACCTGCTAAGTTAGTAAAGTTGGTAGTAGATATTAGAACTTTATCTCCTATTTTAAAGTCTGATTCTTTATGGGTCTTGTCCCATCTCTGTTTATTATATTCTACAGCTTCAGCTATACAATTCTGGGCATGATGATGAGCTTTGTCTAGCATTGTTTTAAAGCTGGCAGAACTTGGATGTATATCTATTAAGTCCTTCTTGAGTGATGTAGTTGGGAGCTTAGGATTCCAACCTTTTTCCATCATAGCAGGGGTTTGCTTAGTGGAACTATGAATGCTAGTTCTGTATGCTAACTCTAAAGCTGGTATAAGAGTTACCCAGTCATGGGTATACCCATCTTTGTCTTTAAATTCAAGACCATAAGAGCAAAATCTTCTTATCATATCTTCCAATGTTTGAATCATCCTTTCTGCTAGTCCATCTGTTTGTGGATGATGGGCTGTAGACATGGATAACTTAGTGCCTAATAGGTGATGAAGATTCTGCCAAAATTCAGATGTGAATTTAGGATCTCTGTCACTGATAATAGCTTTGGGTATCCCTGTATCACTAATAATCTTGTGCCAAAAAATAAGTGCTGTATCCATAGCTGTGTCATCTTTGTAGCATGGGATAAATTTAGGAGTCTTAGAATATCTATCTACAACTACAAGACATGCATTGTAACTGGCTGAGCCTCCTGGAGGTAGAGCTGTTACCCAGTCCATATTAATAACTTCCCAAGGTGCTTTAGGTTCTTCAATTCTTTGGAGCAAACCAAATATTTTCCCAGTAGCTTTATTAGCTTTCTGACATCTGTCACATGATGTACAATATTCAGCAACATCTTTTTCCAAAAGGGCCACCACGCACTTTGTCTGACTTTCTCAATTGTTCTACCTTCTGAAAGATGGCCAGCATAGATACAATCATGACATTCTTGCAATATGAGGTTAATTGATTCTCTATCACAAATTACCATGGTACAACTATGTTTTGTTCTATGATACAATATTCCATCAAATATTGTGAATCTTCCTTCAAGGAATGATTTCATCCAAGGTTCATCTAACTGATTAGTAAGTTCTTTCTGTTTAAAGTCCTTACTAAGGGCTTGTTGAAGAATGATAGTGTTTTTATTTTCAGAATAAGATGATCTGATTTTCTCAAAGAACTCTTTACTGAAATCCACTATACTGATGTTCATAATTGGGATGGAAGATTTGTCCTCTGGATCCCAAGCTGGATTACTAGGGTCATTTGGTAATGCCCATCTACTCAATCCATCTGCATTTTTATGTAGATTACCTTCTTTATGAGTAATAGTCATGTTACCTCTGTATTCCTGAATAGCAATTTGCCATCTCAGCATATGTCTATTAGGTGTTTTCATGTTAAGGAGAGATTTTAGAGCGGTACAATCAGTAATCACTTCAAATACACATCCTTCTAGGTAATAGTGTAGTTTTTCTAGTGCCCATACTAGGCAAAGACATTCTAATTGACTGGCTCCATATCTGGTTTCAGTATCTTTCAATTGTCTAGAAATAAAAACTATTGGTCCTTCTACAGGAACATCATTAATGATCTGTACTTGGTGAAGTGCTGCACCTAGGCCTTCCATACAAGCATCAACATATAGTTTAAAGGGACTGTTCCATTTAGGTAGTAATAAAAATGGAGCAGTGGTAAGTTTTTCTCTAAGGAGTTTGTAACTTCTTACCCTATCACCTGTCATTTCAAACACTGTGTCTAATTTACAGACTTCAAATAGATTCTTTGCTATAATTGCAAAGTTAGGTATATGCTTCCTGTAGTAGCTAGCAAAACCAAGAAAAGATTGCATTTCTTTTTTTTTAGTGGATGGCATAGGTTTCAGGAGTACTGCTGCCACTTTGTTCTGGTCAATACTTAGGGTTAGTCCTGAAACTATTTGTCCTAATGCAGCTAGTCTTTTGAAACCAAATTTACACTTCTGAAGGGAAATTTTCATATTCATCTTTTGAAGTATTTTAAAAATAATTTCCATTCTATGCAAATGTTCTTCCCATGTCTTTGAACTAATAATTATATCATCTATGTATATAATCAGCCATCCTTCACTTAATTGAGCATTGAATTCTATGTCCATCATTCTCTGAAAATGTGCTGGGGCATTTTTGACACCAAAAGGCATTCTTAAATATTCATAAATACCTTTATGACAAATAATTCTAAGATATTTTCTAGAAATATCACTGACTTTATTTTGATGAAATCCTTTTAACACATCCATGCTGGTGATAAATTTTGCTTCTGAAAGATTATTCAGGGCTGCATCAATTCTAGGAATAGGGTATCTGTCAGCCATGGTGTAAGTATTGAGTGCTCTGAAGTCTCCATCCATTCTAGATTTCTCATTATGCCATGCTATTATGACAGGGGTAGTAATTTCTACTTCTTCATTATGTCCTACTTTTCTCAGCACACCCATCTCTGTCAATTGTTGAATGTGTTCTTCTAAAGCAAGTCTACTTTTAGGGCTTGATGGATAAGCTGGTCTTCTCAGAAGAGGTGGAAATGGTTTATTGCAAGTTAGAGTAATATTAAGCTCATGTCCTACAATTTCACCTAAGGGTTCATCTGCTTTAGCAAAGTTTGATTTATATATTGTTAACAGCTGAAGAAGTGAGTCAGTTTGTTGTTGAGATAATTCTGGTGAAATCTCACTTTCAGTGAAGACTGATTGGCGGAACGGATCAGTTCTGTGTTCTACAGCTGATATCTTCTGATGGTCAAGTTTTGCAAAAGAAAATTTCTTCTTGGTGTTCCCTCCAATAGTAAAATATCTTCCTCTGCTATTGGTAACATCAAAGCCATACCTAGAAAGATAGTCATTTCCTATGATAAAGTAAGAATTTACAGAATTTGACATTACTACCAATTCTATATTAATTCTGATTGAGCCCGTAGTGTGAGGAAAAATAATAGGTAGTCTTACAATACCTAAGGGTTTTAATTCAGAGCTAGCACTTCTGAAAGATATATTACTAACTGGAATGAGGTTTTCTTCCCAGTTGGTAATGATATCAGATAGGAATTTATCACTGACTACTAAACATGATGCACCTCCATCAATAAGGCAATAGGTATTTTTATTATTACATATTACTTTAGTGATGCTGTTTTGTCCAGAAAGATGAGCATTTCCAAAATCAGGAATTGGTGCCAATGCTCTGGCATCCTCAATGTGTTGTAATGGTAAACTGGTATCCCACTGTTGTGGTTGATTTGTTACAGCTTGAATGTCTGCTGAAGTAATTGATTCAGAGATACTGAAATCAATCATTAAAACCTTGCCAGTAGTGTCTAGACAAGTGTCTCCTTCATATTGTTCACCATTATCTATGTCATCAGTATCTAATGAAGACAAATAGTCATCTTCTTCTTGTGCCTGAATATCATTTATATCATGAATTTCATTGACATATTTTTTTTTTTCTTCAAGGGGCAATGTAAGGAGATGTGACCATTCTTTTACAGTTAAAACATGTTTTGTCCTTATCTTCTGTTTTGATAATTTTATTATCAGTAAGAGGTTTAGCAGAGGAAGTGTTGTAGGAATTTCTGTCTAGATTGGAAGTATTTCTTATTTTCCAGATGTTGGTGGTGGTAATGATTTCTTCCATAGCTGATGCTATGTCTTCTATAGAGTAATCATCTTTACACCTACTCTTAATGCTATGTGCTAGGTTTCCTCCACATTGTCTTAATATTTTCTGTTTAATTTGGTACTCATTAAGGTCTGGAGAAAATGCTAATAATCTTTGTCTTTGGGTTGTTATCCATTTCTGTACATTGTCAACTCCAGGTTTGAAATAGTCTTTCTCAAAGAGACTTTGCATCTTCCATGACCAGGCTGGGGTGCCAAATTTATTAATAATGTGTGTTTTCCACCATTGCCATGATTGATGACCATTGGTCTGTCTCATGTTCATATACCATAGTGCAGCTGTGTGTTTAAACAGGTGCCCTAATCTAGTAGTAATCATATTGTCAGGTAATTGGTAATCTTCTTGTAAAGTATCAATGTATTGGATGAATTTAAGATGGTTATATTCTCCTTCACCACTGAACTGTTCCCAGTCTTTAGTAGCTGGAATTGATTTCCAGAGTATCTTATGGACTTCTGTGATTTGGTCTGTGTTGATAATCACAGGGGTTGAGGAGTTAGAAACACTTCTGTGAGAAATATCACTAACATTAGGTGGTGTACTATGAATTGGTATTCTGATAGATTGATTCAATTTTAATTGATTCATATTCTCAGTAAGTTCTACAATTTTAGAATTTAATTCTTCTTGAATGGCAGTATGCTGTTGTTGTTGAATGGAAATGCTATGTTCTAGCTGTTGGTACTGTTCTTGTAGGAGTTTTACTTTTTATCTGATGAGGCTGGTACTTGCTTCATAGCTTGAATATCAGCTTTACAAATATTTAAGTCTGTTACCAATTCAGGAATATCTAATTTCTGATTAGATAGGGTGGTTACTTCACTAGAGAGTGTGCTAAATTGTTTATCCAAATGGTTTCTTAATTGTATTATAAGAGCTGTATTATCAGATTTCTCAATAATGTCTTTACATTCTTGGATTGTAGATTGTCTAATTTTATCTGGTAGATCCTTAATAATACTTTGTAAAGTTGTAACATTGTTATTAATTGTTAATAAATTTATTTTATTGGAGGTCCAGTTTTCTGAATGAACTCTTAAAATGCTATTGATTTTACCAATTTCATTGGCCATAAGATCAATTTTATCTTTTGTTTTAGAATTTAATTTATTAATATTCTTAATGTCATCAGCATTATTCATTGATTTAAGTATTACAATATCTTTTTCTAATTTAATAAAAATATTTTGCAAAAGATTTATTAATTGTTGAAAAAATACATCATTGTTCTGTTTAGATAACTCAGAAAAATATTTAAAAGAAGAAGAGAATACATCTTTATTCAATCTTTTTGTCTCATTATCTCTCTGGCTACTTGTAAGAATTCTGAGAGATTCTGCTTGTTCATATTCTTTCTTTGAGAATGTCTTTTCTGCTTTCTGTTCTGATTCTTTGACAGAGGTTTCTGATTCTTGTCCTTGGAACTGGATTGAGTAGGAGGAGTTGGTGGTGAGACTTTCTGTTTTTCTTTTCTCTTTTCCTCTAACACTACTCTGGGATTTATGGGAATCTGAAGTTGTGTTAATATCTCTGGTCCTACCATCTTTGCTAATGTAATGTGGTTGGAATTGCATTGGTGGAGAAACATTGTCTCTAACATCTGGTTTCCTGCTTTCTGTGCTGTCAGGAAATCCTTGTAGTTCTGTCTGTAAGTGTTCAGAACCATCTTGGCTTCTGCTCCTATGGGTGGGGAGGGCCCTCTGGGTGGCACTATGAGCAGAAGTGTTAGTATTGGCTTGTACTGTTTGATTAGGATCAATAGTACTCAACAATAATGAGGGGGTGCCTGGATACTCCCAACTATCTGCACAACTTCCTGCTCTGGAGTCAGAGCTTCTGGAATCTGTGGGGGTGCCTGGGATGGGACAGGCTGTTGCAATGGTACTGTTGCTGTTGCTGTTTCCATCTGGGTGTCCATATCCCTGTCCTGAGGTAATGGGCGCTCCAGGTTGTTCATGAATGACATTTTCTCCTCTAGAGTTAGTCCTGGCTCTACTTCTATCTCTGGGGATTGAGGTGGAGTCATCCTTGGCTCTCTGACTATTCCTAGTGTTTCTGGGAGGAAAGTTATTATTAGACATTCTGCTGATATGTACTGTTTAAATAAGAGAAAAATAACTTACTGTTTCTTTTCTTATTGATTCTTGCTAAGGTTTTCTTAGGTATGTATGCAGCAGGAGTCCACTTGTCAGCTGTTATCTTTGGATGCACTAGCTGCAGAAAAAATAAATCAGTGTACTGTAAAACTGTCTGAGGTACGTGGAATTTTATTACTTACTAATATAAATTCAATCAGATGAGGCCCCCACTTGTCAGCTTGGCTATGAAACTCTTAGTACTATGCCTGCCTGATTTAATAAGAAATAAAGACTTTACTTATTTCTATGGCTTCACACTAGGTGTTCCTGGTTGATTGTATTACTAAACAATCTTCTGAATCTTTCAGAACTCAAATGAACTGTGTAATATAAAATTACTATGTTCAGAGTAAGACTTATTCAGCTCTTGATAGCTTTTCAGTGCGCCACAAAATCTACTATACACACTAAAGGTCTTTTACTGCCTTATCATTTAATTCTACTATTACTGTATGAGCTATTCACCAGATATTTATTTTAAATATCAGTGCTTATCTTATGTTGTAATCTACAATTTATATAAGGCTAGTTTATATTTTCTTTATGTATGTATACTAAGTTTTTATTCTAATGTAATTGTCTTATTTCTATATTTTAGGGGGAAACACTCCTTCTTATATATTCATTGTGGCTTATACTGTGCGCCTCAGGCAGGGACACACAGGTTGAGTTTATCCTTGACAACCTGCATTACTTGTAGATTGATAGGTAAATGATTTTCCAAGGGTTGTCTATAACAATCATTCTGCTTAATGATTGGACAATCCTTTGATGGGAAATCTTTTGTTAATCAAATTAATTTTTATTTGTTTTATACATGTGTAGCCTAGTAACAGCAAGGTCAGGCGCTGTTACTAGGAGATCCTTGAGATATTAGCCTTTATATTACCAATATTTCATCAGATTTCTCTTAGTTACAGCTCATCTCTCTAAGGGAAATCTATGATTGCACACGTAGTTGAGCTGATTATTGTTGTAACCAAGGTATCCAGGGCTGTCCCCAAGATACCAGGCTGTCACAATGATCCTGTAGACGTGGTTTCAAGAGATTTAGACTTGTAACTGCGTAGTTACATCTGTAACTATGGATTCCAGACCCGCGCCTCCTTACAATAGTTACAGTGGTTACTGTAAATCCAATTTGGATGTAACTCACGCGTGCAAAAAGGTGTTGTCAAACTTTAAATGCCTGTAACTCCTAAAATACACACAACATCACATTTTTGACATGTTTTTTGACTGTCAAGTAAAAGTGGTCTGTCACAATGTATGTACAAGTGCAGAACTTGTTATATTTTTGGATTCTGAACAAGGTACCTTCAGTATGTTACTAAGTATATGTTACAGCATACTTATGAAAAATCTGTAAGTTGTAACTCATACTGAAATTTGCTCAGGAGTCCAAAAATGGAATAAAATTTATGGGTTGTCTATTCCATTTCAAAGTTATTCATACTTTGTGGTTTTTGTCAGAAATAAACATTACCCTTGACTATGTCATATGGACATAGTCATAATAAAATGTTACAGAATATTTATTTATATTTTCTTTATTTTCTTTATTTTATTTCTTTATTGTTTTATGCACCTTTGACACTAGGTTGCAAGTTGTGTTTTTTGTACCTTTGATACTAGGTTACAAGTTGTATTTTATTTTTTATATGTATTTTTGTGAGTCAGATGTTTGGACAAGTTGTACTGTCTCACAGGCTGACATCTGAGATGTGGGAAGCCACATGGCCATTGTCCCTCATCCTCAATTGATCCAAGTCCTTCTCCGTCTGGCGAATCTTGTTTGGGTCGCCATAGATAGTAAACATCTGGGTTTCAAAGACTTCCCAGTTGTTTATGATATACGACGGATCGTTGTTATGAATTTGGCTGAGGTATGGTTTGATCCATTTCCCAGCCTTTCCAGTTAAAAAGGATGAGGTATACATAACCTTCTCCTTATCCATCTCAAAGGTCCTCTGATCATTGAAGAAGATCGTCTGGACACTTTGAAGGAATTTCCTGAGCTTAGATGGTTGAGTACCGTCGAAAGGATCAGGTGCCTTCATAGTTGGAGTCTTGAAGGACTTCTTTGGAGCAGCCGCCGGATTAGCAATGGCAGCCGTTAATGCAGCCATTTGTTACTGCATGCCCTGATTGAGCGTGATCATTTGTTGCTGCATGCCTGCTAGCAACTGAATCATTGCTGGATCCGTATTAGAGAGGGATGGTTGCCTTCCTCCGCGACCTCTCTCTAAGTTAACGGTCCTATCACCAGGTTCCTCAAAGTCATCCTTGTCGGAATCCTCCTCCTCCTCCTTAGATTTAGCCCTTCCAACCAACGAGCTAGAATATGGTGCCACCAAAGGTTGTCTAGACCTAACACCTCCCATGCCTGTGGGGATAGGTGGTGCAATCTGAGGAGAGGGAGTATGGGTAGTTAGCGGTTCCGTCAACTCCCTACGGGCCCAACTATTAGACCGAGTGCCTATAGGTGATTGTTTGACTGGCATAGTGGTGCTATGTCCAATGGAAATCCAGAATCATCGAATTAAAATGGGATGGATTGAAATTGAAATTGGATTGATTAAAGGATTGAGTGAAAAAAAAATTATAAGAGAAAAATGTTTTATGAAGGGATGATGAATGGATTGAATTAATTAGTATACTGTCACAGAGGTCCCCCAGGAACAATACTGGGCTATGGGCCTGAGCGCTCAGAACAGACTTATCAAGTTACTCACAGGCAAAGGGGTCAGGATGAAGAAGCAAAGAACTGATTTGTATTACTGGATCAAGTAATGGAAATACAACTAGGAAGAACCTGAGATCTACAGTGAATCAAATGAAGAAAGAACTGTAGAGGTTCGTGTCTCAATGTCAGTGTCTGGATATGACCGTACTCATTGATGGTAAGTTAGAAGACCCACTAATAAAAAGATAAGAAGGTTGCCCCTGATGAGAATCAGTTCCAACGGGTAGTCTTTGCTAGGAGGGGTGATCTGTGGTCAGAAAATTAGCATGGTGTCAGTAAGTGAAGGATCTAGTTGTGGTGGAGGAAGCACAAACTGATAGACTTGAATAGACTTGAGAGGATGGGAGCCTCAAGAGTATGAATTACTTGATGAGTATATCCTGCTTGTCAACAGAAGGTCAAAGATAAGTGAGCTCACTGAAGACTAGGAGGGATAAGAGTTATGAGGCCTAAGACTTACTTCTGTTTAGCTTGGATATCACCCAATAAGAAGATAAGTTTTTTTTAGACTATACTAATTAATTGGGGAAGGGGGAAACTTCTCAGTTTACCGGACAGAGGCCGGTATATGTGAGAAATCCCAGCTGGGCAGGATCCAGAGCTTGGGTGTTGGATCTGAGTCCAAGTTCCTGCTTGGCAGCTGTATTCTTCCCTGTAATTGAACTAGTATTTGCATGGGACAGTGATGATTAATGGTTGGGGTTGTGTAGGCTGGTTTGATTTGAAATTGATCCAGGGGGGTTTGAGGTCCTCCCTGGCTGGGCAAGCCAGTGGGGCTTGCCCCTGCAAACAAGTCAGCTGGGCCCATGGGAGGCCCAGTTGAACATTGCCTGCTTTACGCACAGCCCAGGGTTTTGGCTGTGCGTGCAGCACTGCCTACTATGGCCGTACTACTGCGCACTGCTACGGCCGTAGCAGCAGCCTACGCGTGGGTACGCGCCTAGCCAGGCCGTATCCGCGCTCCTGTACTGTTACAGTATCTCTTTAGTTGTAGAGTGTTTGCTACTATTGTATGCAATTTCAAGTGCAGGTAGTAGGCTGACCCAGTCATGAGTGTAACCATCTTTATTCTTAAATTCAAGTCCAAAGGAGCAGAATCTTCTGATCATGTCTTTTAAGGTTTGAATCATTCTTTCTGCTAGACCATCTGTTTGTGGATGGTAAGCTGTAGAAAAAGCTAGAGTAGTGCCAAGCATATCATGCAAGTTTCTCCAAAATTCAGAAGTGAATTTAGGATCTCTGTCACTGGTAATTATCTTGGGAATCCCTACATCAGCCATTATTCTATTCCAAAAGAGAAGGGCTACATCCATAGCTGAATCATCTTTGTGATTAGGTAAGAATCTAGCTCTCTTGGAGAATCTGTCAACTATTACCAGAACAAAGTTATAGGAATTGTGTCCTTCTGGTGGTAATCCATTACAAAATCCATATTAGTAATTTCCCATCTCTGTTTGGGCTCTGCAATTCTTTGCAATAAGCCATATCTTTTACCTGTCTGTCTATTTGATTTTTGACAAGTTTCACAGGATGATATGTAAGTATGGACATCTTTCTGTCAGCCTGCTACATTTCATGAGGTACCTTGACATGTATCAAAGGACAAAGAAAAATAAATACAATCTAAGATAAATTCCCACATAAACTATTTTATAATAAAAACAAAAAAAAACAATAAAAATAGTAATAAAAAGTTAAATATCTCTGAGATTTAATAGACAACATATAAATATTATTGCAGAAATGGATTCCTGAGTAAAAATAAGGTATAGTCTTCTGCCAGACCATTCCTTAATTCCCATAAGAACCCATAGCAATTATGGCTTTAGTACCATAATAATAGAAATACGTGCAATGAAATATTTTGACGGATATACAGTTGTGGTAACATAACTTCAAATTAAAGTTATACAGAGGAACTTTAAATAATTCAATTAAAATTGCGCCAACTGTATTATAATTTACAGTTGTGCAAATCCCCAAATTAAAGTTCGGCGCAATAACTGTAAATCTACAGACCAGCGCCCATTGGCAATGTAAAGGTATCCACAGACGTAACTGTTATACCAGGAGAACAATTAAAGTTATGGTAAATCTGAATGCAGAGATTCCCAATGAAATTAAAAAAGAATAGCAGTCCTGTATTACAGATTAACAGATTTCCCATCCCTTCACTGTTAAAAAATGAACACGTAAAAACATCATAAAAAAATAGGTATCAATACACATAGAAGGAGTGAGATTGACACCATGGCTAATAGAGCAAACTTTCTCAATATGACCAAATTAGATGGCCTGAACCTTTGTTGGCATCACTACACTTCACCCCTGAGCTGTAAATCAATAAATATGAAAATACGTGAGAATATGATAAAAAATGATTTGCCAAAACAGTAGTTTTTATGCTACTCCTTAATCCTTTTGGGAGAGTCAAGATGAACCCTTTTGGAACAGCTCTCTCAACCAAATTTAAGTGATCCCATGCAAATCTGATTTTATATAAATTTTTTGGAACAATTTACGTGCCAAAATAAGCACTAACAAGGATCATTTCATACGTTTTAGTAATGAAAACTTTTGCAAATCTCTGCCAATCATTACCAAAATCTAACAGTGTCTTTGCAGTAGCAATAGGCAACAGATTACCAAATTTCAGATCATTATCTCACTAGGAACACAGTTTTTACCATCATGATTTTATAATAATCATTTGACGTAATTATCCCATTTAATATGATCAATTATCACGACTCCTAACAAGAAGTAGTGTAGTATTGCTGTAAAAATTAATTTAAGCTCTTGAGATACTTGAATAACCCTCACAACAATCTCAGAGCTCTTGCTTTACTAGATAAATAATGCGTGAAGAAAACATCAGGCCCTTTACTATAAAAAGCCCTGCCCTTGACGCTATTTATTAGAATCATCAGTTTCTTATCACATTTTTTTATATTAAGTAGTTACATAGGTTTAAACCATAGTAGTACATTAAGTAGAAAGATAAATATTCAGTAGAGATATATATTGTGGAGTTTCAGATACTTAAGAAGAGTAGATAATAAAAGTAGTTATTATAAATTTAGTAGGATTGTTACTATAAGGTTTTAACTACAGATATTAGTTGTATTTCTTCTTTACAAAGGTTTCTCAAAAACTCTATTGTCAAGATCAAGACAAGAACTCTTCCACCCTTCCCCTTTCTGGATTGGACATGCATTCAAGGATTGAATCAAGTAAGTGGAAAGAAGAGGGAATAAGTTATTCTCTTTAGCAAAGATAGCTGGGTTGAAGCCACCCCTTTATTAAGGACACCAGCTGAGGTTCTAAATACCTCTAAGCATTCAGCGAGAATTGCTTTTGTACTCTTTAAAATTTAACTAAGAGGGATATTCAGTTGAATATCAAAGTTGTAGCCAGTGTAGCTAGAAGGAGTTTGGGTCCTTGGTATCACTGAGTGCTCACAATTGGGGGTCTGGCCGGGAAATATTCTAAAATATTCCTGAACCTTGTAGACTGATTTTTTGTTTATAAAATTTTTTAATCAGTGGATTTGCAGACAAACCAAGAATTAATCAATACTTATCTTCAATTATTGAAAACAAATAAAGAAGAATTCTTAAAGAATTATAAACCAACTGACTGGGAATTGTTATCTCCTTCTGATCGGTTATCTCTAGCAAAGTTAAGATCCCACAAGAACTATCTAGAACAAATTGACTTTGAAATAACTATCAATAATATAATCAGAAATTATAAAGATTATAAAAGGAATAAAAGAAGTAAGTTATAAATTCTTTAAAAGAGAATATAAGAAACTAACTTATATATATATATATATATATATATATATATATATAGTGTCTAATTACTTACAGAACAGCACCAACAAGAGTTTCACTAGTACCATTGTGACAACCTCAGGTAAGAATAAAAATAACCTATATACAAGTAAATTTAACTAAGAAATAAATATGTCTACAAGATCCAGTAACCCTGAACTCATCCCAGGTCTTGAACCAACCAGACGTGGAAATGGAGGAGGATCTAATAGACTACGAGGTAGAAGAGAGCCAGAAAACTCTAGAACAAATGAAGAACATGAAATTCAAGAGGATAGAGAAAGAAACACCTATCCTCCCAGGCAGTTCCCAGGAGAATACCAGTACACTCCCACAAGAGAAACACCAAGAAGAAGAAATAGAAGTGGTGATGGAGAACAAGACAAAAGATCTAGAAATCAAGAAACTGGTCAAGGAGCACATTACTCTGTACCATTCCTTCCAAGATCATCTGAAGGACAACAAGATGGAGGAAGCCAGAGCAGATCTGAAAGGAGCCATGAAGACTCAACAAAGCTTGCAGAATGTCACAGATGGTGGTGCTGTGGTCTATAAGACCTGGAAAAAATCAAGACATTTCAGTCTTGATCTTGTAGCCTTTTCCTCACACCAGCTCCCAGCAATCTGCACAGCCAAGTGCAGTAGGGTCGGGTCAGCGGTGTGGTGGGGGACCACATTTTCAAAAAAACCCCTTTTTCTAGCACATTTTCTGTGCATTTTGGCAAGCACTATTCAGTGCATTTTGGGCATGTTTAATGTCTTTCACATTTTCCCAACTGGTATTCCTGCTCAAGCTCTCTGTATAGACTCCAGGCTATGCATGTGACAGAAGATCAAGACTCACTGTTGCTGGTCAATCCTTTGTAAAAAGGGTTGGGGGTTTCCTTCCAGTGGCAGAAAGGGCTCCTGTTTCAGGACAACCCTTATGGTTCCTTATACCGTCCGTTGTGTTACTGACTATAGCTCCATGCTTGGTTGTGCATGGGTTAGTGCCATCAGCTATAGTGCACTTCGGGACGCAGTGCTTCCAACCCTGGGGGTACTGTCACAGATGGTGGTGCTGTGGCCTATAAGACCTGGAAAAAATCAAGACATTTCAGTCTTGATCTTGTAGCCTTTTCCTCACACCAGCTCCCAGCAATCTGCACAGCCAAGTGCAGTAGGGTCGGGTCAGCGGTGTGGTGGGGGACCACATTTTCAAAAAAACCGCTTTTTCTAGCACATTTTCTGTGCATTTTGGCAAGCACTATTCAGTGCATTTTGGGCATGTTTAATGTCTTTCACATTTTCCCAACTGGTATTTCTGCTCAAGCTCTCTGTATAGATTCCAGGCTATGCATGTGACACAGAAACTGAGAGTCAGCAGCAAAGAAATAGAGAAATACGTGAAAGGATGGAATCCTTGGAAACAAATCAAAGAAACATTCCCCTTGAACAGGAAAGTGAGATCCAGCACTTCTCAGAAAGGGAAATACAACAACAACAAGAAATGGCAAGAGGTAGCAGAAATAGCTCAAGCACTAAGAGGAGTATACAACAGCAGATAATTAATGACTCTATGCTCACCTTGTTAGCTAAGATAGAAGAATTCAATGATAATATTGTATTTGGAAATGAAAACCTTACTAAGAATCTTCATGTAATATACAATAATACTCACCCAGATGTTACCTCTAAGATGTATGAAACTTTGAACAAAGATATTGAGAATACTATTGACAACAAAAACCAAGCTTTATCAGAATTGATTAAAGATGGAGTTGGAACAGGAGAGAATATAAAAATAAACTATGCTAACAATATTAAGAATATTAACAGCTTAATGGAATCTAATGATAAATTTCAACAAAAGTTACATGTACAAATTATGCAACTAGAATCTAGTTTAAAAGAAGAGCTACTAAAATTGTACATACCAGACCACAGTAAAGATATTATAAAAGAAATAACTAATTTGAAACAACACATGGATAACCAGTTAAGTATAATTAGTACTGATATTAGTCAAGTAAAAAGAGACATTAAAATTAAAACTGATAGTATACCATTAACTACTATAGTTAAAGAGGATAATGAAGAACAATCAAGCATGGATTCTAAAGAATTACATCAGATTCTAAAAATTCTTCCCCCTGTTCTGATTGGCCTAAGTTCTCTGGAGAAGGAGAATATGACCACATAAGTTTTATTAAATATATAGATCATATGTTAAGCTCTTACAAAATACCTGGAAGTATAGCGCTAATGAGACTCCCCAGATTATTTGAAGGAGTAGCTTTAGTCTGGTTTGTAACTTAAAGTGAAAAAAAAAGTATTAAAGATTGGGAATCTTGGAAAACACTTATTAAAGAACAGTTTGGTACTAGATTATGGAAGAAGAAAATGATAAAGACTTTTGAATCTGATTTCTTTGACCCTCTAAAAGACAAACCTCACAAATGGTGTTTACAACAGAAGAAGAGACTAGATTGTGCTTACCCTGATTTAGAACCAGATGAAGTCAATGAAAGGATTTTAATTCAATGCAAAGGAAGTTTAGAACATGATATTAAATGCAGATTAGATATTAATGAAGACTTGAAACATCTTATTAGTGTTATGGAAGAAGTTGTAGAATCCAAGAACCTTAATAAGAAATTCAAAGATGCCTCTATTATTAAAACTAAAATAGAGAAAGAAATTCCAAAAACTGAAGAACTTCTTACAATAAAAAGACCAATACCTGAATGTTACAATTGTGGAGAGAAAGGACATAAGAAACCTGACTGTCCTAATATTGAAAAAAAAAAAAATCTGATTGATGTTGATTTAGAGGAAGAAGATACTGGTTCTCAATTTGACCTATATGTGTCACAGGGGTCCCCCAAGAACAATACTGGGATGTGGGCCTGAGCGCTCAGAACAGACTTCTCAAGTTACTCACAGGCACAAGGGATCAGAATGAAGAAGCAAAGAACTCTGATTGTATTACGGGATCACGTAATGAAAATACAACTAGAAAGAACCTGAGATCTACAGTGAATCAAATGAAGAAAAAACTGAAGAGGTTCATGGCTCAATGTCAGTGTCTGGATATGACCGTACTAGTGGATGAACAAGTTAGAAAACCCACTAATAAGAAAACAGGAAGGTGTCCTTGATGAGGAACAGCCCCAATGAACAGAAGGTGCTAGGGGAGTGATCTATGGTCAGAGGTGAGTAGGGAGTCAGTAAGTGGATGGTCTAGTTGTGAGTCAACTGGTAACCATACCTAATCAGTGAATATTAAATCTTCACGGCTGATATTAAGATCACCCTCAGTAATGCTGTAAATTTTAATTACAGATGAGCACACCCAGGCACACCATGTGACATAAATTGGAGGCTTTATCTTAACAACTCAAGGAGTACGTGATAAAACCATTTCTTATAAATACCAGGTGTAAAACCCAGTAGTTTGATCCATATACATTTTCATATTATTATAAAATTACTATAAGTACTTTTAAGGTAAAATTTCTTTGTTATCAAACCAAACCACGAGTTCATTGGACATTAAACAAAAGTTCTATTTCTAAAGAGTATAGACTTATTAAACATTCAATATTTTATGACTCAGCAATTGGTCATTTAATCTATCATAAGGGAGAATTCTCAGTACTGAAATCCTTATAGATCAGGGGCTTGATCAGTTTGTGGAAACACCACAGTTCTTTCAGAATTGTAGCACCCTGAGTATTTTTTTATTTTTTTATTGCATTACAAAGGTAAGCAGTATATTAAAAATAAGTATTTTTTTTTACGTCTACAGCCATAGTACTGCTATATTATCAGTTTCATAGGTTAAAAACTTGCTTTGATAAGCAACAAGCTGACATCTTGGTTGGTCTCGTAGATTGAATGTTCTGAGATGATAACCAGACTTGGTCCCCTACTTCAATTAAGGCTGATGATGTTCTTTTTACGTCTGCGTACTTCTTGAAGCGTTTGACAGCCCTAGCTATATCAGTCTTCAATTGCTCTTGAGTCTGACGGATTCTCTTAACCAGTTGATCTCCTGGTCTTGAATCCTTGATCTGTAAAGAATCAAATTGAGGGTGTTGGCCATATATCGTGAAGAAAGGCGATTGCTTTGATGAAGAATGTTCCACATTGTTGTAAGCAAACTCAGCCAAAGGGAGCCACGTATCCCAATCATCCTGGTGATAACTGACATACATTCTCAAGTACTGTTTGAGTACCTGATTGACTTGCTCTGTCTGACCATCTGATTCTGGGTGATATGCTGTTGATAAATTCCTCTTGATTTTCAACAACTCACAAACTTGTGTCCAGAATTGGGATACAAACAAGGACCCCCAATCACTCACAATATCCTCAGGTACCCCATGTTTACTGAAGACATGCAAGATAAAGAGATTAGCAAGGTCCAGTGCTGTTGCCGTACCATGAGTCCTAATAAAGATTCCCATCTTAGAAAATCTATCCACAATTACCAGAATGGAATCAAATCCATTCAACATCGGTAGTTGAAAGATGAAGTCCATTGACAAGGATGACCAAGGGCTATCCGGAATTGGTAAGGGCCTAAGAAATCCATGTTTCTTGTGCCGTTTGCTCTTATTCTTTGAGCATTGATAACACGACGTTACATAGTCACAAATGAAGTTGGCCATGTTTGGCCAATAGAAATCCCTTTTGACTAACCCAATTGTCTTTTCCTGACCTGGGTGTCCAGCCAAGGGTGAATCGTGTCAATTTTGCAGTATGTTCAGTTTGAGTGAATCATCTGCCGGTACTACCATCCTTTCGTCAAATAATAACAACCGTGATACTTTGTCCAACGAGTAGTGTTCCATACTCTTGCCTTCCTTGAGATCTTGAATAATCTTTTTGAGGTCTTGATCATGATATTGAGCCTTCTTGAGTTCATCCACCTGATTACCTAACATTTGCACCTTAATACTAAAAAACCTTGATGTCTTGATGTCATCTTGATGGAGTAACGTTTTAAAGTTATCCGGATTCTTAGTGATGAAATCTACCCCCTCCGCAGGATACACGTTGTCCCGACGTGATAAAGCGTCAGGAATAACTGCCCATTTACCAGGCCAATAGGTGATGGTGAAATGATACTCTGACAAAGGTTCTGCCCAGCAAGCTTGTTGGCGGGTGAGAACCTTTGAAGTCATAAAATACTTAAGGGATTCATGATTGGTGAGGACTTCAAATGGTTATGAGAGAGAGAAAGTAAGTAGGCACACCACCGTTTAAGTGCCCAAACTACACCAAGAAGTTCCTTATCATGAATTTCATAATTTAGTTCCGCCGGTATTAGTTTGCGAGAGTCAAAAGCCACGGGGTGTTGGGCTTTTGATGGATGAATTTGACTGAGCACTGCTCCCAGTGCGTAGTCGCTAGCATCAGTTTCCACAAAAGTGGGAAGTTCCGGGTCGAAATGACACAGAATCAGAGCTGTAGTGAACGCCGTCTTGAGTTCCTTGAATTCAGGCTGTGCTTCTTCAGTGAAGGCAAAGTCAGTCTGACTTTGTTTCTTCAGTAATGAGATGATGTTGACAATTTTCTTTGAGTAGTTGAAGATGAATCGTTGATAAAAGTTCGCAAAGCCCAAGAAAGCTTGAAGAGCCTTGAGGGAGGTTAGTTCAGGCCAATCAAGGATCCAAGAGATTTTCCCTTGATCCATTTGAAGCCCATTGGCTCCCACGATGTAGCCAAGATACTCAACCTCCAAAGCATGAAAAATGCACTTGGATGCTTTGGCGAAAAGTTTATTTTGTCGAAGTAGTTCCAATACTTTGAGAACGTGTTCCTTATGGTCCTCCGCGTTTGAAGAGTAGATGAAGATTTTGTCCAAGTAGACCACTACAAAGACCTCCAGATACTTGGCAAAGATGTCATTTACCAGGTTCTGAAATGAAGCTGGTGCCTTGGTGAGGCCGAAAGGCATTACCAGGAATTCGTAGGATCCCCACTTTGTTTGAAAAGCAGTTAAATGCTCGTCACCTTCCTTGATGCAGAGAAGGTATTAAGCTCCACAAAGATCAATCTTGGAAAAGATTGTAGCGCCCTGAAAAACCGTTAACAAATGAGCCATTGGCGGAATTGGGTATTGGTTTTTTCTTGTGACCCCGTTGAGTTTGTGATAGTCCACGCACACCCGCAAACTTTTGTCCTTCTTCTTGACGAAAAGGACTGGTGAGCCAGTTGATGATGAAGTAGTTTGGATGAAACCTTTTTCTACATTATCTGCAATGTAGGCCTTTAGGGTCCTCAATTCTTCATTTGATAAGGAATAGATCGGACCAACTGGAGGTATAGGACCCTCCAGTTTGATATGATGATTGCAGGCTTGGTGAGGTGGAAGGAGATCAGCTTTGACTTTGGAGAAGATATCCAAGTAGTTGTGATAAGCCTTAGGAACTACTTTCCTCACAGTTTCAATTTCTTCTTCTTCTTCTATGTCTTCAAAATCTTCCAAGGAGTAGCTAAGTCCGGTTGGATCTGTTGACAAAGAAGAAAGATTCAAACTTCTAAGAAAGACCTGTTGAGGCAAGTTAGAAACCTGGTCGAGGTCCTCGTCCCAAAACACAGCAGCCTTGAACAAGGAACTTGAAGGAAGTTGTATGCGTCGGATTGATTGAAGTCAAATTGAAGTTGGATCTGAAGTACTAGTTGCTTCAGGCAGATCTTTTGTACCTTTAGTGAGGGTCTGCAGTGGTACACTTTCAATTTCTTTAATGTTAGAGGCTAGGTTTGAATCCCTAGGGACAATAGCTCCCTGGACCCAGTCAATGACCGGATTCCAGACCTTTAAGAAGTCATAGCCCAATATGATATCCTCAGTATCTCTGGTGTCTATAACAAGAAATTCCCATGTGAATAAGGGAAAGTTTGGGAGCTTCACATCCCACTTAGTAGTGTGGGTGATCCATTGCAAAGGTTTAGGCTCTGTACTCACTGTATGCAGTGGTAAAGAGTTAGATAGCTCTGATAAAGGCAAAGAATAGTTTGAAATGATATGCTTTGCATTGAAGGAGTGAGTAGCTCCAGAAGCGAGTAGAATACTAATAATATTATCAGAGAGAAATGAAAGAAATCTTAAAGAATTCCCTGCACCAGTATTCAAAGTGCACAAATGTGTTCTATTGATAGAGTGAGGCTGAAGGAGCACTTACAAAGTCCCACTTAAGCTTTTCCCAACCGTGAGGGGCCTGGATGAGCTTGGGCTGCATCCTTGGCCTTTAGCCTAGGACAGTTCTCCCTGTTGTGAGAACCAGTGCAGTAAGCACATAGGTTCAGCTTTTCTCGCCGTTGCTTTTCATCAGCCTTCACCGTACCGTCCTCGTTGACATACTTGAAGGTTGCAGCTGGCCTAGCTGTACCACCCTCCCTTTTCTCAAATCTCTTGCCCTTGAACTTCTTCTTCTTTGATGGTTGGGCTGAGGTTGAGATGGGGTTAGGATTTTGCAACTTTGGTTTATCGCCAACAGTTTTAGAATGGCTAAGGTTTTTATCCTTAGCACGTTCATGGTATCAGATATTGTAATCCAATGCCGCCAACATCAAGTCCTCTAAAGTCTTCAAGGGACCTTGATGAACAGCCAATTAATCCAGTAACCTGGAAGGTAGACCCTTCTGGAAGTGATACATTTAAGGAGCTTCACTCCACTTGGGTAACCTTGTGGTGAGGGACCTGAAATCTGAGATGTGAAAAGCCACATGGCCATTGTCCCTCATCCTCAATTGATCCAAGTCCTTCTCCGTCTGGCGAATCTTGTTTGGGTTGCCATAGAGAGTAAACATCTGGGTTTCAAAGACCTCCAAGTTGTTTATGATATACGACGGATCGTCGTTATGAATTTGGCTGAGGTAGGGTTTGATCCATTTCCCAGCCTTCCCAGTTATAAAGGAGGAGGTATACATGACCTTCTCCTTGTCTGTTTCAAAGGTCCTTTGATCATTAAAGAAGATAGTTTGGACGCTCTGAAGGAATTTCCTGAGTTTTGATGGCTGAGTACCATCAAATGGATCAGGTGCCTTCATAGTTGGAGTCTTGAAGGACTTCTTGGGGGCAGCAGCTGGGTTAGCGATGGCGGCCGTTAATGCAGCCATCTGTTGCTGCATGCCCTGATTGAGCGTGATCATTTGTTGCTGCATTCCTACTAGCAACTCAACCATTGCTGGATCCCCCCTAGACAGGGACGGTTATCTTCCTCCACGACCTCTGTCTAGGTTGACAGTCCTATCACCCGGTTCCTCAAAGTCATCCTTGTCTGAATCCTCCTCCTCCTCCTTAGATTCAGCCCTTCCAACCGACCAGCTAGCAGATGGTGCCACCAAAGGTTGTCTCGACCTAACAACTCCCATGCCTGTGGGGATAGGTGGTGCAATCTGAGGAGAGGGAGTATGGGTAGATGGCGGTTCCGTCAACTGCCTTCTGGCCCAACTATTAGACCGAGTACCTATGGGTGATTGTTTGACTGGCATAGTGATTCTATTTCCAATGGAAATCCAGAATCATCAAATTAAAATCGGATGGATTGAAATTGAAATTGGATTGATTAAAGGATTGAGTGAAAAAAAAATTATAAGAGAAAAATTTTTTAGAAGGGATGATGAATGGATTGAATTAATTAGTATACTGTCACACGGGTCCCCCAGGAACGATACTGGGATGTGGGCCTAAGCGCTCAGAACACACTTCTCAAGTTACTCACAGGCACAAGGGATCAGAATGAAGAAGCAAAGAACTCTGATTGTATTACGGGATCACATAATGAAAATACAGCCAGAAAGAACCTGAGATCTACAGTGAATCAAATGAAGAAAAAACTGAAGAGGTTCATGGCTCAATGTCAGTGTCTGGATATGACCGTACTAGTGGATGAACAAGTTAGAAAACCCACTAATAAGAAAACGGGAAGGTGTCCTTGATGAGGAACAGTCCCAATGAACAGAAGGTGCTAGGGGAGTGATCTATGGTCAGAGGTGAGTAGGGAGTCAGTAAGTGGATGGTCTAGTTGTGAGTCAGGAAGCACAAACTGAAAGACTTGATTATGACTTGGGCAGATGTGAGCCTGAGGAGTATGAATACTTGAAGAGTTTATCCTGCTTGTCAATAGTGAGTCAAAGATAAGTGAGCATGCTAAAGACTAGGAGTGATAAGAGTTAAGAGGCCTAAGACTTACTTCTGTTTTAACTTGGATATCACCCAATAAGAAGTTAAGTCTTTTTTAGACTATACTAATTAATTGGGGAAGAGGGGGAATTTCTCCATCTACCGGACAGAGGCCAGTATATGTGAGAAATCCCAGCTGGGCAAGATCCTGAGTTTGGGCCTTGGATCTGAGTCCAAGTTCTTGCTTGGCAGCTGTATTCTTCCCTGTAATTGAACTAGTATTGTCGTGAGAATGTTATGAATTGTGTTTGGGGTTTTGGTAGGCTGATTTTTGAATTGATTTGATCCAGGGAGGATTGATGTCCTCCCTGGCTGGGCAAGCCAGTGGGGCTTGCCCTGCCAACAGGCCAGCTAGGCCCATGGGTGGCCTGACTGGTTCCTGTCTGCTATGCGCACAGCCTGAGGTATTGGCTGTGCACGCAGCAGTGGCTGCTATGGCCGTACTGCTATGGTGCTACGGCTGTAGCAGCAACCTGCAAGTGGCAACGCTCCTAGCCAGGCCGTACCCGCGCAACTGTACTGTTACAATATGTAGACAATCCTCCTGAACTTGAAAAACATATGATGGTCATTGAAGGAGAAATAGGGAATAATGACACTATAAACTCTATACAAGGAGAAGCTTATTTACCCCAGGAGTGGAAAGATTCTATGGAAATAGGACAGAAATCTGATGCTAAAATGATCTTAAGCAAACCAGAAGATGGAAAAACATATACTATGGGAAAGAGTTGTGGGTGGCCTGACTGGTTCCTGTCTGCTATGCGCACAGCCTGAGGTATTGGCTGTGCGCGCAGCAGTGGCTGCTACGGTGCTACAGCCGTAGTACGACTGTAGTTGCTACGGCCGTAGCAGCAACCTGCGCGTGGGTACGCGCCTAGCCAGGCCGTACCCGCGCGGCTGTACTGTTACAATATGTAGATAATCCTCCTGAACTTGAAAAACATATGATGGTCATTGAAGGAGATATAGGGAATAATGACACTATAAACTCTATACAAGGAGAAGCTTATTTACCCCAGGAGTGGAAAGATTCTATGGAAATAGGACACATATCTGATGCTAAAATGATCTTAAGCAAACCAGAAGATGGAAAAACATATACTATGGGAAAGAGTTGTTATACTTGGGCTTATCAAGATAAAAAGAAATTCAAAATACTTTTAGACATAGGGCCTTTCTGTTCTTGCACTAGTGAAAAATATTTAAATAAA
The DNA here is from genome assembly GCA_943181505.1 of Phakopsora pachyrhizi. Taxonomy (NCBI): domain Eukaryota; kingdom Fungi; phylum Basidiomycota; class Pucciniomycetes; order Pucciniales; family Phakopsoraceae; genus Phakopsora; species Phakopsora pachyrhizi. The sequence goes on along the minus strand of CALPCA020000002.1, from coordinate 322,759 downwards.
AATTACCCAGAATGGAAAACTTATTTATTACCTTTGCCAAAAGGGAAATTTTCTAGTTGTACTAGTGAGATGGAACCTCTAGGAGTGATCCCTCTCAAATTAATATTCCCTCATACAAGAGGATCTATTAGAATGAACCTTGAGTTTGTAGTAATGAAAGAAGCCATTTGTGATTATTTAATCATAGGGAATGACACTTTCACTCTATATGGGATTGATGTTTTTCAAAGCAAAGGAAGATACTTTACTATTGAAGGAGACTGGAAAAAGAAGTTTTCTATCAATAATATAAATGCAGTTATAACTGATAAAGAAGAAGCAGAATTTCAAAAAGAATACATCTCCCAAGCTAACATTGATAGTAATCTAAATCAACAACAAATAGCCTCTCTAATACAAGTATGTTATAAAAACATAGATGCCTTTTGCACTTCTGATCACCCAATAGGAAATGTTCAAGGACATGACTTAGTCCTTAAGTTAAATACTGAATATCCATACCCTCCAGTATTGAGAAGACCTGCATATCCTGCTAGTCCAAAATCTAAAGCAGCCTTAGAAGAACATATCACTGAATTAATCAACTTAGGAGTATTGAGGAAAGTAGGACATAATGAACAAGTAGGAATCACTACTCCTGTTATTATAGCCTGGCACAATGATAAATCCAGGATGGTAGGAGATTTCAGAGCTTTAAATAAGTATACTGCTCCTGACTATTATCCTATACCTAGGATTGATCATTCTTTACATAATTTATCTAAAGCTAAATATATATCTACTATGGATATCTTAAAAGGATTTCATCAGATACCTATTGCTGAAGATAGTAAAAAATACCTGAGAATTTTCTGCCATATGGGAATTTTTGAATACCTCAGAATGCCCTTTGGAATCAGAAATGCTCCATCCCACTTTCAGAGAATGATGGATAGTATATTTGGAGATTACATAAGACAAGGATGGGTCATGATATATATAGATGATATAATTATATATTCTGACACTTGGGAAGAACATCTAGAAAAGGTCCAAAATATTTTACAAACAGCTTTAAAATCTGGATTAAAAATATCTATAAAGAAGTGTAGTTTTGGTTATGCTGAACTCAAAGCATTGGGACATATAGTTTCTGGATTTTCACTAGCTATTGACCAAAATAAAGTAGCTGCCATTATGCAAAAAGAGATGCCTCAGACCAAGAAGGAAATGATGTCTTTTTTAGGATTCTGTAGCTACTATAGACAACACATGCCTAATTTTGCTAATATCACTAAGAATTTATATGAATTATGCAATAATGACACTATCTTTGAAATGACCTATGACAGAGTGCAGAATTATGAAAAACTAAAACTTCTTCTAACTTCTGCTCCTGTTTTAGCACAACCTGATTACAATAAACCTTTTAAAGTATATATTGATACTATTCTGGATGGTCTAGGAGCTGCTCTCCATCAAATACAAATAGTGGATGATATACCTATAGAGAAACCAATACTATTCATATCTAGACAAATTAAAAGCACAGAACAAAGATATGGAGCTAGTCAGATGGAATGTCTAGCATTAGTATGGGCACTAGAAAAACTATATTATTACCTTGAAGGATCTACTTTTGAAGTAGTCACTGATTGCACAGCAGTAACTACCTTAATGAATATGAAAACACCTAATAGACACATGCTAAGGTGGCAAATTTCTATACAACAATACAGAAATAATATTACCATTGTGCATAAAGCTGGTTTGAAACATAAGAATGCTGATGGCTTAAGCAGATGGGCTTTACCCAACACTCCTGATAATCCTGCTTATGATCCAGAAGAAACAGATAATATATTTCCTATTATGGGCATTCATATGTGTGACTTATCTGACTCATATTTTAAATTAGTAACAGACAGTTACAATAAAGAAACAAATTTTAGCACCCTGGTTAACATATTGGACTCTAAGAATCCCTCAAAAGACCTTATCAACAGTCTGCATCCCACTTTAAGGAAACACTATGATAAGGGAAGATATTCTTTACTAGATAATCTCATTTACTATAGAAATAAACACACTAGTGTCATTGTTCTAAGTGACAGGACTCAGATTAACAATATTATCTCTGAATGTCATGATAATCCTGTTTCTGCCCATTTATCAGAAGATAGAACACTAGAAAGAGTCAAGAATACAGCTTGGTGGATTAATTGGAAAACAGAAGTATCTACCTATGTAAACTCTTGCCCTACTTGTCAGAAATCTAATAGACAGACTGGCAAAAGGTTTGGATTATTACAGAAAATATCTGAACCAAATAAAAGATGGGAGATAATTAACATGGATTTTGTAACAGGTTTACCTCCTGGAGGACATAACTCATTTAATTCTGTCCTAGTAGTAGTGGATAGATTCTCAAAGAGAGCTAGACTCCTGCCCAATTATTAAGATGACTCAGCTATGGATGTAGCTGTTTTATTCTGGAACAGAATTATGGCTGATGTAGGAGTTCCCAGAATAATCATTAGTGATAGGGATCCTAAATTTACATCTGAATTTTGGAGAAACTTACATGATATGTTAGGAACAACTTAAGCATTTTCTACTGCTTATCACCCACAGACTGATGGTCTAGCTGAAAGAATGATACAAACATTAGAAGACATGCTAAGAAGATTTTGTTCATTTGGGTTAGAATATAAAAACTCTGATGGATATACTCATGACTGGGTAAGTTTATTACCAGCTTTGGAAATAGCTTATAACAGTAGCATCCATTCTACTACTAAAGAAGTACCTTACATTATAGAAAGAGGATGGATACCTAGAATGCCTAAAAATGCAATCAATCAAAACCTCCCCAATATACATCCAACTGCCAAAGATTTTAAGCATATGATTGATCTTACAGGGCAACATGCTGAAGAATGTGTCAATGCAGCTGCAGAATATAATAAGAATAGATGGGATAAAAACCATAAGGAACCTCAATTCAAAATAGGAGATAAAGTTTTACTTTCAACCATTAACTTTACAAACTTAGGAGGGAATAAAAAACTTAAATCTTCTTTTGTAGGACCTTTTGTCATAAAACAATTACATGGTAAGAATGCTGTAGAAGTCATACTAACAGATGAATTCTCAAGGAAACATCCTGTATTTCCCGTCAGTCTCATTAAACCATTTCAAGTTAGGAATATTGAACAATTTCCATCTACTACAATAATTAAAGATGTCATTCCTTTTGTTGAAATTACTCCTTCTACAGAAATGAAGGTTCATAAGATATTAAAAGAAAAGAAAGAAAGAAGACATGGCAAAGACATCAGATTATATCTTGTCAGATATAGAAATCAATCTGCTGAAAAAGATGAATGGTTACCAGCTGACAATATTCCTGATGGACCAATTCACTTAAGAAACTTTAGAGCCTCCAAAAGGAACTAATATCTAGAAAAACATTTTCACACTTAGATTTCAAAGAATTGTTCAGTTAGCACTCATCTTAAAGGTGTGGAATGTCAGCCTGCTAAATTTCATGAGCTACCTTGACATGTATCAAAGGACAAAGAAAAATAAATACAATCTAAGATAAATTCCCACATAAACTATTTTATAATAAAAACCAATAAAAACAATAAAAATAGTAATAAAAATTTAAATATCTCTGAAATTAAATAGACAACATATAAATATTATTGCAGAAATGGATTCCTGAGTAAAAATAAGGTATAGTCTTCTGCCAGACCATTCCTTAATTCCCATAAGAACCCATAGCAATTATGACTTTAGCACCATAATAATAGAAATACGTGCAATGAAATATTTCAACGGATATATAGTTGTGGTAACATAACTTAAAATTAAAGTTATACAGAGGAACTTTAAATAATTCAATTAAAATTGCGCCAACTATATTATAATTTACAGTTGTGCAAATCCCCAAATTAAAGTTGGGCACAATAACTGTAAATCTACAGACCAGCACCCATTGGCAAAGTAAAGGTATCCACAGACGTAACTGTTATACCAGGAGAACTATTGAAGTTATGGTAAATCTGAATACAGAGACTCCCAATGAAATTAAAAAAGAATAGCAGTCCTGTATTACAGATTAACAGATTTCCCATGATTTGCCAAAACAGTAGTTTTTATGCTACTCCTTAATCCTTTTGGGAGAGTCAAGATGAACCCTTTTGGAACAACTCTCTCAACCAAAGTTAAGTGATCCCATGCAAATCTGATTTTATATAATTTTTTTGGAACAAGTTACGTGCCAAAATAAGCACTAACAAGGATCATTTCATACGTTTTAGTAATGAAAACTTTTGCAAATCTCTGCCAATCATTACCAAAATCTAACAGTGTCTTTGCAGTAGCAATAGGCAACAGATTACCAAATTTCAGATCATTATCTCACTAGGAACACAGTTTTTACCATCATGATTTTATAATAATCATTTGACGTAATTATCCCATTTAATATGATCAATTATCACGACTCCTAACAAGAAGTAGTGTAGTATTGCTGTAAAAATTAATTTAAGCTCTTGAGATACTTGAATAACCCTCACAACAATCTCAGAGCTCTTGCATTACTAGATAAATAATGCGTGAAGAAAACATCAGGCCCTTTACTATAAAAAGTCCTGCCCTTGACGCCATTTTTTAGAATCATCAGTTTATTATTACATTTTTTTATATTAAGTAGTTACATAGGTTTAAACCATAGTAGTACATTAAGTAGAAAGATAAATATTCAGTAGAGATATATATTGTGGAGTTTCAGATACTTAAGAAGAGTAGATAATAAAAGTAGTTATTATAAATTTAGTAGGATTGTTACTATAAGGTTTTAACTACAGATATTAGTTGTATTTCTTCTTTACAAAGGTTTCTCCAAAAACTCTATTGTCAAGATCAAGACAAGAACTCTTCCACCCTTCCTCCTTTCTGGATTGGACATGCATTCAAGGATTGAATCAAGTAAGTGGAAAGAAGAGGGAATAAGTTATTCTCTTTAGCAAAGATAGCTGGGTTGAAGCCACCCCTTTATTAAGGACACCAGCTGATGTTCTAAATACCTTTAAGCATTCAGCAAGAATTGCTTTTGTACTTTTTAAGATTTAACTAAGAGGGATATTCAGTTAAATATCAAAGTTGTAGCCAGTGTAGCTAGAAGGAGTTTGGGTCCTTGGTATCACTGAGTGCTCACACTTTCTTCCATTCTATCCACCATGCAGTTTGTTTCACTTTTTCTGAAGTTCTTTCTTCAGATAAGTGAGTTGAGGTTAAAGATTTGTGACATTCATTGAGGATTTTGGTTATTTGTTCTTTTTCACAGAGTACTAACAAACTTGAGTGTTTATTCCTGTGGTATAATAAGTCATCCATCAAAGTGAATTTGCCTTTGTCATAAGACTTCTTAATTTGGGAGATAATCCCTTAGCTACCTCTGGAGAAGGGTTAAGTGATCTCAGGAGGTCTATCAAGGTAACATAATCAGAGTTTTTAGTATAACTATTTTTAACTAGTTCAAAGTACGAATCAGATAAACAATTCATATGTATGCCTAGTATAGGAAAAGATTCTTCTTCTTCCTCAGGGTCATAGGCAGGATTATCAGGGGCATTGCACAAGGCCCACCTGCTAAGTTCATCAGCATTCTTATGCTTTAGCCCAGCTTTATGAACTATTGTTATATTGCATTTATATTGTTGGATATATATTTGCCATCTCAAGATGTGTCTGTTAGGGGTCTTCATATTCATAAGGGTGGTTACTGCTGTACAATCAGTTATTACTTCAAATACTGATCATTCTAGGTAATAATAGAGCTTTTTTAGAGCCCATACTAGAGCCAAGCATTCCATTTGGCTAGCTCCATATTTTTTCTCAGTAGGCTTGATTTGTCTGGAGATGAACAAGATAGGTTTTTCAACAGGTTTATCATCTATAATTTGTTCTTGGTGCAGCGCAGCTCCAAGTCCATCTAAACAAGCATCAATATATACTTTAAAGGGTTTAGAGTAATCAGGTTGAGCTAACACAGGGGCAGTGGTTAGAAGGTTTCTCATTTTCTCATAGTTTTGTACCCTTTCATAAGTCATTTCAAACACAGTTTCTTGATTACAAAGTTTGTACAAATTCTTTGTAATATTTGCAAAGTTAGGTATGTGGTGCCTATAGTAACTACAAAATCCTAAAAAGGACATCACTTCTTTTCTACTTTGAGGCATTGGTTTCAGTAGAACTGCAACTACTTTGTTCTGATCAATAGCTAGAGCTAGACCAGATACAATATGTCCTAAGACTTTTAGTTCAGCATATCCAAAACTACATTTTTTAATGGATATTTTGAGACCTGTTTTTATGGAAGCTTGGATGATAATTTTAATCTTGTCCAAGTGTTCTTCCCAAGTATCAGAATATATGATTATACCATCAATGTATATCATCGCCCATCCTTGTCTTATATAGTCTCCAAATATGCTGTCCATCATTCTCTGGAAGTGTGAAGGGGCATTTTTTATACCAAATGGCACTCTGAGGTATTCATAAATACCAAGGTGGCAGATAATCCTGAGATATTTTCTGCTTTTCTCCTCTATAGGTATTTGGTGGAATCCTTTAAGAATATCCATAGTAGAAATATACTTAGCTTTAGATAAGCTATGCAGGGAATGATCTATCCTGGGTATAGGGTAATAATCAGGAGCAGTGTACTTATTCAGAGCTCTGAAATCCCCAACCATTCTGGATTTTTCATTGTGCCAAGCAATGATAACAGGAGTTGTTATTCCTACTTGCTCATTATGCCCCACTTTCCTTATAACTTCAAGATTCTGCAGCTGTTGGATATGTTCCTCTAAGGCTAACCTAGACTTGGGAGTTGCTGGATATGCAGATCTTCTGAGTATAGGTGGATATGGGGACTCTACATTAAGTTTGAGGACCATGTCATGGCCTTGCATATTACCAATTGGATGATCAGTAGTGCAAAATGCTTCTTTGTGGAGACAACAAAGTTTTACCAATTCATTTCTCTGTTCTGTATCTAGATTATCAGAGATACTAGCTTGAGAGAAATACTCTTTATCAAATTTCTCTACTTCTGTTGGTCTCAGGTCTGGTAAGACAGCATTGATATTGTTGATTTGGAATTTCTTTTTCCAATCTCCTCCAATAGTAAAGTATCTTCCTTTACTTTGGAAAACATCTATGCCATACAGGGTGAAAGCATCATTCCCTAGTATCAAGTAGTCACAGATGGCTTCTTTCATAACCACAAATTCTATGGTCATTCTCACTGATCCTCTAGTATGAAGAAATATGAGTTTGAGAGTGTCACAGGGGTCCCCCAGGAACAATACTGGGCTATGGGCCTGAGCGCTCAGAACAGACTTATCAAGTTACTCACAGGCAAGGGGGTCAGGATGAAGAATCAAAGAACTGATTTGTATTACTGGATCAAGTAATGGAAATACAACTAGGAAGAACCTGAGATCTACAGTGAATCAAATGAAGAAAGAACTGCAGAGGTTCATGTATCAATGTCAGTGTCTGGATATGACCGTACTCATTGATGGTAAGTTAGAAGACCCACTAATAAAAAGATAAGAAGGTTGCCCCTGATGAGAATCAGTTCCAACGGGTAGTCTTTGCTAGGAGGGGTGATCTGTGGTCAGAAGATTAGCATGGTGTCAGTAAGTGAAGGATCTAGTTGTGGTGGAGGAAGCACAAACTGATAGACTTGAATAGACTTGAGAGGATGGGAGCCTGAAGAGTATGAATTACTTGATGAGTATATCCTGCTTGTCAACAGAAGGTCAAAGATAAGTGAGCTCACTGAAGACTAGGAGGGATAAGAGTTATGAGGCCTAAGACTTACTTCTGTTTAGCGTGGATATTACCCAATAAGAAGATAAGTCTTTTTTTGACTATACTAATTAATTGGGGAAGAGGGGGAATTTCTCCATCCACTGGACAGAGGCCAGTATATGTGAGAAATCCAAGCTGGGCAAGATCCTGAGTTTGGGCCTTGGATCTGAGTCAAAGTTCTTGCTTGGCAGCTGTATTCTTCCCTGTAATTAAAACTAGTATTTGCGTGGGACAGTGATGATTGTTGGTTGGGGTTGTGTAGGCTGGTTTGAATTGAAATTGATCCAGGGGGGCTTGAGATCCTCCCTGGCTGGGCAAGCCCGTGGGGCTTGCCCCTGCAACCAAGTCAGCTGGGCCCATGGGAGGCCTAGCTGAACCTTGTCTGCTATGCGCACAGCCCAAGGTTTTGGCTGTGCGCGCAGCAACACCTACTACGGCCGTAGCAGCAACCTATGCGTGGGTACGCGCCTAGATAGGCCGTACCCGCACTCCTGTACTGTTACAGTACCCCCGCAACGCGTCAATGCACTCCTGAGCGTGGAATGCGTTGACCTAAAGGAGGTCCCTCCCAGGAACTCCAGAATTTCATCTCCCCATTTTTCTTTCCTTAAAATTTTTAAAAAATTTAATAATTAAAATTTAAATAATAATAAAAAAAAAAATTCTTCTCCTTCTCTTTTACCTTCCTCAATCAATCAACTGCACTCTCATCCCCTCTCATTTGGCTAAGGCAGCAAGACATAGTGTTCCAGGACCAGCAAGCAGGTTTCACAGTGAGTATTCCTCCTTCCTTTCATTCCTTTTCAACTACTACTACCCTACTTCTATCTTCATCTTTCTTTCCTCTCTTTTTTTTTGATTTTGATTCCTTCTCTTTCTCTTCTAGTGTCTTCCCCTCTGTCTTCACTTTCTGTTAGATCTGACATAGGTCCTCCTCCCTCTCCCCATTCCTTGATAGACTAAGACTTCTCTCCGATAACCACTCATTCTCTGGACTGGATGGACTTCAACAATGGATTTTTCGAGGTCCGTCAATACGCCAGACCCTGCGCCTTTTGTACACGGAATAACCTGGTCTGTTGTGAGGCAACTAGGCCAGGGTCCAAGAAGTGTGAGGCTTGCCTGGTGGTGAAAGGCGTGTGTGTCTTCAACAAGACTCCAGTCTTTTCTGAGGGGTGGAAGGTCTGGTGTAATCCCACCACAAAGTCTTATGGATTTGAACATCCAATCAATGAGGTACCCACAGAAGATTTTGATTCATGGACCGTCTCTACTGGTAAGTAATTTGACTCTCCATCCCTTGTTTCTTCTTCACTAGAATGACCATTTTCAAGTATAAATGCTGATTGAATTTTTCTTGTATGTAGTCCAATCAGGCAAGAGAAGTGTTCTGAAGAAGGCAGGGATTCCCACAGGGGGAATTCCTATTTTGTCCAAGGGCTGGGTCAACCATGAAGGTGTGGAAAGCAACCAGGTAGGGTCCTCTGAACGCTTGGCGAGGTCCCAGTTGAGGCGAGCTCAGGAAGCAAAGGCAACCCAGCACGCCAAATGCCAGAAGGCTAATCCTGTCACTTTGACTGAAGCAACCCGGGCAACCCTCAACGCCGTGGCCATTGGTAGCTCCAGCAAAGAGGATGGTGATGATGAAGATGGTGGTATCAATTGGCGTGGCCATACGGCTGAGACGGAAGAAGACGAGTATTGCCCTCCGGTTGAAGTCGTTACCCAACCTTCCTCGCGGCCAACTAGGCGTAAGCCTAATCCTCCAAAAGGCGAATCCACGACCCCATCAGCTGGTAAGTATCCAGCTCATCAATCAACTTTGTCGCTCCCGGTACCAAAATCCCACCCTCCTAAGTCCACTCTTCCCAGAGTGGTGGCTTGACGTCCTTCGACGGCGAGTCCAGTGGCCTCAACTTCACGGGTTATTACCCCAGGCGTTCTAGGTGTCACCCCTGGCGTGGATGATCCGGAAACTTGGGTCCCAGAGGGCTCTGAACTACAGTCCAAAGGATTCACCCATGACCGCAGGTTGGCCATGGCTATTTTAGTGGATACCCACTATCAATTGGGCCAGGGGATCAGGGAATTAATCCGCGGTAATCCCACAAAGCCATTCATGGAATTGGCGGCTGTCAGTGACCAGATTGAGCTGGAGATGACAGAGATGATTAAAGAGATGGGTAGTTGGTTGGAGCATTTGGAGTTGAATGGAATTGTGCCTTATGAAGCATGGAACGGGTCCAAAGGTAAAGGAAGAGATGAGGGTGATCCAGAAGAATAATCCTGTTCTTGCTGCTTGTTGTTTTTATTTTTATTTTATCTAAATGTTTTTTTTTTTTTCGTCATTAAAGTTTGTTAATCTTGTAATCGTTATTTTATATATAAAAAGAGAAATATATTTTTATTTATTTTATTTATTTTTATATTTTTTATAGATAGAGAAAAATGAGAGAAATGAGAAAAAGAAAAAAAGAAACAGATAAAAAAGAAACTTAATAAAGTTGAAAAAATGAGTTGAGAAAGGTCTTGCAATGGTAAAGTTAGAAATTGCAAAAGATCAATATTCTTGAAAATCTTCAGGAACTTCATAAGTAAAATTCTCAATGGATAATTAAATTAGTGAGTGTCTTGAATTGAAATCCTTGAACTGATTTAACAAAAGTGTTGAATGAAATGATGTGAGGTATCTCCTGTTCCTGCTTGGCAAACCACAACCTGTGAAGTTGAAGAAACAAGATCCCAACCAATGCTCACATAGTGGCCAAGGTAATGTTTACACAAAAGGTAGAAAAAACCCTAGAGATGCATACATTGGGAGGACTTACTTTTGGGTAAGTGTCTCCGCACTTAATGTACGCCTAAGTGGCAATTACTTCCTTGATCCAGGTTTATCCGGGTAAAGCATATGAAAGTCCTTTACTAACTCTGGAGAATTTCCTAAGTTGTCCTCCGGTTCCCACGTGGTCTGGTCTCCCGTGTTGACAAACCCCTTCCACTCTACCAAGTATTGAAGTTTGCCATAACAAATCCTTGAGTCCAGAATTTGCAATACCTCAAATTCCTCATGATCCTCCACCTGAATTGATTCTGGGGGATCCTGATACCTACTTTCAATGGTTGAAGGCTTGACGGGCTAAAGTAGTGAAATGTGAAAGACAGGATAAACTGCTTTCCATTGAAGAGGAAGTTGAAGTTTGAAGGAGTTTGGTCCAATCTTCTCGAGAACTTTGAATGGGCCCAACCATCGCTCTGAGAGCTTCTTGGTTGGTCTCGTAGATTGAATGTTCTGAGATGATAACCAGACTTGGTCCCCTACTTCAATTAAGGGTGATGATGTTCTTTTTACGTCTGCGTACTTCTTGAAGCGTTTGAAAGCCCTTGCTAAGTCAGTCTTCAACTGTTCTTGAGTCTGACAAATTCTCTTAACCAGTTGATCTCCTGGTCTTGAGTCCTTGATCTGTAAAGAATCAAATTGAGGGTGTTGGCCATATATCGTGAAGAAAGGCAATTGCTTTGATGAAGAATGTTCCGCGTTGTTGTAAGTGAACTCAGCCAAAGGGAGCCATGTATCCCAATCATCCTGGTGATAACTGACATACATTCTCAAGTACTGTTCAAGTACCTGATTGACTTGCTCTGGGTGATATGCTGTTGATAAATTCCTCTTGATTTTCAACAACTCACAAACTTGCGTCCAGAATTGGGATACAAACAAGTACCCCCGATCACTCACAATATCCTCAGGTAACCCATGTTTTCTGAAGACATGCGAGATAAAGAGGTTAGCAAGGTCCAGTGCTGTTGCCGTACCATAAGTCCTGATAAAGATTCCCATCATAGAAAATCTATCCACAATTACCAGAATGGAATCAAATCCATTCAACATCGGTAGTTGAGAGATGAAGTCCATTGACAAGGATGACCAAGGGCCATCGGGAATTGGTAAGGGCCTAAGAAATCCATGTTTCTTGTGCCGTTTGCTCTTATTCTTTGAGCATTGATAACACAACGTTGCATAGTCACGAATGAAGTTGGCCATGTTTGGCCAATAGAAATCCCTTTTGACTAACCCAATTGTCTTTTCCTGACCTGGGTGTCCAGCCAAGGGTGAATTGTGTCAATTTTGCAGTATGTTCAGTTTGAGTGGATCATCTGCCGGTACTACGATCCTTTCGTCAAATAATAACAACATTGATTCTTCGTCCAACAAGTAGTGTTTCATACTCTTGCCTTCCTTCAGATCTTGAATAATCTTCTTGAGGTCTTGATCTTGATCTTGAGCCTTCTTGAGTTCATCCACCTGATTACCTAACGTTTGCACCTTAATAATAAAAAACCTTGATGTTTTAATGTCATCTTGATGGATTAAAGTTTTAAAGTTATCCGGATTCTATGTGATAAAATCTACCCCCTCCGTGGGATACACGTCGTCCCAACGTGATAAAGCGTCAGGAATAACTGTCCATTTACCAGGCCGATAGGTGATGGTGAAATGATACTCTGACAAAGGTTCTGCCCAGCGAGCTTCTCGGCGGGTGAGAACCTTTGAAGTCATAAAATACTTAAGAAATTTGTGATCGGTGAGGACTTTGAATGGTTGAGAAAGAGAAAGTAAGTAGGCACGCCACCGTTTAAGTGCCCAAACTACACCAAGAAGTTCCTTATCATGAATTTCATAATTTAGTTCCGCCGGTATTAGTTTGCAAGAGTCAAAAGCTATGGGGTGTCGGGCTTTTGATGGATGAATTTGACTGAGCACTGCTCCCAGTGCGTAGTTGCTAGCATCAGTTTCCTCAATAGTGGGAAGTTCCTGGTCAAAATGACGCAGAATCAGAGCTGTAGTGAATGCCGTCTTGAGTTCCTTGAATTCAGGCTGTGCTTCTTCAGTGAAGGCAAAGTCAGTCTGACTTTGTTTCTTCAGTAATGAGGTGATGTTGACAATTTTCTTCGAGTAGTTGAAGATGAATCGTTGATAAAAGTTTGCAAAGCCCAAGAACGCTTGAAGAGCCTTGAGGGAGGTTGGTTCAGGCCAATCAAGGATCTGAGAGATTTTCCCTTGATCCATTTGAAGCCCATTGGCTCCCACAATGTAGCCAAGATACTCAACCTCCAAAGCATGAAAAATGCACTTGGATGCTTTTGCAAAAAGTTTATTTTGTCGAAGTAGTTCCAATACTTTGAGAATGTGTTCCTTATGGTCCTCTGCGTTTGAAGAGTAGATGAGGATGTCGTCCAAGTAGACCACTACAAAGACCCCCAGATACTTGGCAAAGATGTCATTTACCAGGTTCTGAAATGAAGCTGGTGCGTTGGTGAGGCCAAAAGGCATTACCAGGAATCCATAGGATCCCCACTTTGTTTGAAAAGCAGTTAAATGCTTGTCACCTTCCTTGATGCGGAGAAGGTGATAAGCTCCACAAAGATCAATCTTGGAAAAGATTGTAGCGCCCTGAAAAACCGTTAACAAATGAGCCATTGGCGGAATTGGGTACCGGTTTTTCCTTTTGACCGCGTTGAGTTTGCAATAGTCCACGCACATTCGAAAACTTTTATCCTTCTTCTTGACAAAAAGGACTGGTGAACCAGTTGATGATGAACTAGTTCGGATGAAACTTTTTCTACATTATCTGCGATGTAGGCCTTTAGGGTCGTCAATTCTTCATTTGATAAGGAGTAGATCGGACCAACTGGAGGTATAGGACCTTCCAGTTCGATATGATGATCGCAGGCTCGGTGAGGTGGAAGGAGATCAGCTTTGACTTTGGAGAAGATATCCAAGTAGTCGTGATAAGCCTTAGGAACTACTTTCCATCACAGTATCAATTTCTTTTTCTTCTTCTAAGTCTTCAAAATCTTTCCAGGAGTAGCTAAGTCCGGTTGGATCTGTTGACGAAGGAAAAAGATTCAAACTTCTAAGAAACACCTGTTGAGGAAAGTTAGAGACCTGGTCAAGGTCCTCGTCCCGAAACACAGCGGCCTTGAACAACGAACTTGAAGGAAGTTGTATGCTTCGGATTGATGGAAGTCAAATCGAAGTTGGATCTGAAGTACTAGTTGCTTCAGGCAGATCTTTTGTACCTTTAGTGAGGGTCTGCAGTGGTACACTTTCAATTTCTTTAATGTTAGAGGCTAGGTTTGAATCCCTAGGGACAATAGCTCCCTGGACCCAGTCAATGACCGGATTCCAGACCTTTAAGAAGTCATAGCCCAATATGATATCCTCAGTATCTCTGGCGTCTATAACTAGAAATTCCCATGTGAATAAGAAGAAGTTTGGAAGCACACATCCCACTTAGTAGTGTGGGTGATCCATTGCGAAGGTTTCGCTCTGTACTCACTGTATGCAGTGGTAAAGAGTTAGATAGCTCTGATAAAGGCAAAAAATAGTTTGAAATGATATGCTTTGCAATGAAGGAGTGAGTAGCTCCAGAATTGAGTAGAATACTAATAATATTATCAGAGAGAAATGAAAGAAATCTTAAAGAATTCCCTGCACCAGTATTCAAAGTGCACAAATGTGCTCTATTGATAGAGTGAGGCTGAAGGAGCACTTCCAAAGTCCCACTTAAGCTTTTCCAGACCGTGAGGGGCCTGGATAAGCTTGGGCTGCATCCTTGGCCTTTAGCCTAGGACAGTTCTCCCTATTGTGAGAACCAGCGCAGTAAGCACACAGGTTCAGCTTTTCTCCCCGTTGCTTTTCATCAGCCTTCACCGTACCGTCCTCGTTGACGTACTTGAAGGTTGCAGCTGGCCTAGCTGTACCACCCTCCCTTTTCTCAAATCTCTTGCCCTTAAACTTCTTCTTCTTTGATGGTTGGGCTGAGGTTGAGATGGGGTTAGGATTTTGAGACTTTTGCTTGTCATCAACAGTCTTAGAATAGCTAGGATTTTTATCCTTAGCCTGTTCCTGATATCGGATGTCATAATCCAATGTTGCTGACATCAAGTCCTCCAATGTTTTGAAAGGGCCTTGATGAACAGCTGATTGATCCAGTAACCTGGAAGGTAGACCCTTCCCGAAGTGATACATTAAAGGAGCTTCACTCCACTCTGGTAACCTTGTGGTGAGGGACCTGAAATCTGAGATGTGAGAAGCCACGTTGCCATTGTCTCTCATCCTTGATTGATCCAAGTCCTTCTCTGTCTGGCAAATCTTGTTTGGGTTGCCATAGAGAGTAAACATCTGGGTTTCAAAGACCTCCCAGTTGTTTATGATATACGACAGATCGTCGTTATGAATCTGGCTGAGGTATGGTTTGATCCATTTCCCAGCCTTTCCAGTTAAAAAGGATGAGGTATATATAACCTTCTCCTTATCCGTCTAAAAGGTCATCTGATCATTGAAAAAGATAGTCTGGACGCTTTGAAGGAATTTCCTGAGCTTAGATGGTTGAGTACCGTCAAAAGGATTAGGTGCCTTCATAGTTGGAATCTTGAAGGACTTCATTGGGGCAGCGGCCGTTAATGCAGCCATCTGTTGTTGCATGCCCTGATTGAGCGTGATCATTTGTTGCTGCATGCCTGCTAGCAACTGGATCATTGCTGGATCCGTATTAGAAAGGGATGGTTGCCTTCCTCCGCGGCCTCTCTCTAAATTAACAGTCCTATCACCAGGTTCCTCGAAGTCATCCTTGTCGGAATCCTCCTCCTCCTCCTCCTAAGATTCAGCCCTTCAAACCGACGAGCTAGCAGATGGTGCCACCAAAGGTTGTCTAGACCTAACACCTCCCATGCCCGTGGGGATAGGTGGTGCAATCTGGGTGGAGGGAGTATGGGTAGTTGGCGGTTCCGTCAACTCCATACGGGCCCGACTATTAGACCGAGTGCCTATAGGTGATCGTTCAACTGGCATAGTGGTGCTATGTCCAATGGAAATCCAGAATCATCAAATTAAAATGGGATGGATTGAAATTGAAATTGGATTGATTAAAGGATTGAGTGAAAAAAAAATTATAAGAGAAAAATGTTTTATGAAGAGATGATGAATGGATTGAATTAATTAGTATACTGTCACAGGGGTCCCCCAGGAACAATACTGGGCTATGGGCCTGAGCGCTCAGAACAGACTTATCAAGTTACTCACAGGCAAGGGGGTCAGGATGAAGAAGCAAAGAACTGATTTGTATTACTGGATCAAGTAATGGAAATACAACTAGGAAGAACCTGAGATCTACAGTGAATCAAATGAAGAAAGAACTGCAGAGGTTCATGTCTCAATGTCAGTGTCTGGATATGACCGTACTCATTGATGTTAAGCTAGAAGACCCACTAATAAAAGATAAGAAGGTTGTCCCTGATGAGGAGTAGTTCCAACGGGTAGTCTTTACTAGGAGGAGTGATCTATGGTCAGAAGATTAGCATGGGGTCAGAAAGTGAAGAATCTAGTTGTGGTGGAGGAAGCACGAACTGATAGACTTGATTTGACTTGAGATGATGGGAGCCTGAGAAGTATGAATACTTGATGAGTATATCCTGCTTGTCAACAGAGGGTCAAAGATAAGTGAGCTCGCTGAAGACTAGAAGGATAAGAGTTATGAGGCCTAAGACTTGCTTCTGTTTAGCGTGGATATTACCCAATAAAGAGATAAGTCTTTTTGACTATACTAATTAATTGGGGAAGAGGGGGAATTTCTCCATCCACCGGACAGAGGCCAGTATATGTGAGAAATCCCAGCTGGGCAAGATCCTGAGTTTGGGCCTTGGATCTGAGTCCAAGTTCTTGCTTGGCAGCTTTATTCTTCCCTGTAATTGAACTAGTATTTGCGTGGGACAGTGATGATTGTTGGTTGGGTTTGTGTAGGCTGGTTCGAATTGAAATTGATACAGGGGGGCTTGAGATCCTCCCTGGCTGGGCAAGCCCATGAGGCTTGCCCCTGCAACCAAGTCAGCTGGGCCCATGGGAGGCCTAGCTGAACCTTGTCTGCTATGTGCACAGCCCAAGGTTTTGGCTGTGCGCACAGCAAAATCTACTACGGCCGTAGCAGCAACCTACGCGTGGGTATGCGCCTAGCCAGGCCGTACCCGCGCTCCTGTACTGTTACAGACAGGGGCTATTCCTACAACTTCCATTCTAGTAGTGCAACTGGTAAACTTACCTTTGGGTAGAGGAAGCAACAGCTTCTTCCAATCTGGTAAGATCTTATCCAGATAGCCTATACTAGTACAAGAACAAAATGCTCCTATGTCCAATAATACTTTGAAGGTGGTATCATCTTGTTGGGCAGTAGTGTAGCAAGTTTTTCCCATGGTATAGTTCATACCAGAATCAGGCTTGTTTAGTAGCATCTTTGCATCAGACACATGTCCAATTTTCATAGAGGAGTCCCACTTTTGAGGTAGATGAGCTTCTCCTTGGATAGTTTTAATGTTTACTTCATTACCAATATCAGCTTGTATTACTATAATAGCATGATGTTCTTTTTCCTCCATAGGATCAGAGATTATGAGATCAAATTGAGATCCAGTATCTTCTACTTCACTCTCCACCAACAAATCCATGTTGTTGATTTTCCTTTTGAGGTTAGGGTAGTCAGGTTTCTTATGCCCTTTCTCTCCACAATTATAACACTCAGGGATTGGTGTTCTCTTAATGGGAGTGGGTTCCTCAGTTTTTATGTCCTTAGACTCTACTGGTCTTTTGACAGAGTTGGTTTCTTTAAGGAACTTCTTATTAAGTCCTTTCATTTCTATGACTTCCTCCATGACTGCAATCACGTGAGGGAGGTCTTGATCCATGTCTATTCTGCATTTAATGTCATATTCTAATGACCCTTTGCATTGACCAAGGATTCTTTCATTTATCTCATCTAAAGATAAACTAGGGTGAGCACATTCTAGTCTCTTCTTCTGTTGAAGGCACCACTTGTGAGGTTTATCCTTCATTGGGTCAAAGAAGTCTGATTCAAAAGCTTTGATCATCTTCTTTTTCCATAGCCTAGTTCCAAACTGATTTTTCTATCAGAACATTCCAGGCTTCCCAATCATGAGGATTATCTAGCTCACTTTTGGTGAAAAACCAATCTAGAGCTACTCCTTCAAACAGTCTGGGGAGCCTCATAGTAGCTATTCTCCCAGGAATCTGATAAGCTGATATCATATGGTCTATGTACTTGATAAAACTTATATGATCATATTCTCCTTCTCCAGAGAACTTTGGCCAATCAGTTATTGGTGGCAATATCTTGAGAGTTTGGTTTAAGTTTAGATCTTCTTCTTTAACCATACTTTCTCTTACTGTTGTGTTAGAAGGTTTTATACTGGCACTTCTTTTTATCTAAGCCATGTCTGTATGCATCTGGCTCATTTGATCACTGAGATTCTTAATTAAAAGAGTTATATCTTCTTTGGGTTGAGGCTTGTTCATACTCATCATGGTTTCTTCTTTTAAAGAAGACTCAACCTTTAATAAATTACAGGCATTCTTATGAGTTGCTTCATTAAGATTGCTGTTCATGATACTAATATACTCATCGAGCCTACTCAGTTCTTCTCTCAAAACCTGAGTAGATTGCGTGTTTCTATTAGGAGCTTCAATCATGGCTATGTCAATTTTTTCTACATGAGAAGAGAATTTCTGTAAAGTATTATCTAGGTTACTAGCATTCTTTGCATCAGTGTCAGATTGACTACAAGCTTTGTATATTTGTTGTAAAACATGGTTTGTATTCTTATTACTAGTAATCATTTTATCATTCAACAATTCCATTTTCTTTACAATTTCATGAAGAAAAGAAGAATTTAAAGTGGAGAGTTATTGTAGGCTGCCTTCAGGGCTTGAGCCATCTCTGCTACCTCTCTCCATCTGTTTGGATTGTTGTATTTTAGGGAGGTGCTTGATCTGCCTTTCCCCTTTTTGGCCTTGTTTTTGGGATTGGCTGGAAAGGTATCCTTGATTTGCTCCCAAGGGTTCCATCCATCCACGTAGCCCTCTATCTCCTTGTTGCTCACCTTGAGCTTGTGGAGGGTTTTTTGGGAGCCCATAGCCTTCTTTATGACTGTTCTGGCCTCCTCCATCTGATTTTGAGCTAGCTATAGCTTGAAGTCCTGATGGTTCTGCACATGCATCTTGACCAGTTTTCTGATGTCTGCTTCCCTGGAGGGGTTGTCCAAGACTATCTCTATTTCTGGTGCCTGCTTCTGAAGTGCCTTTGAGTGGGGTTTTTTGGTATTACCCTGGGAGGTGCTGGCCTGAGGTAGAGCTTGGATCTTCTTGATCTTCAATCTCTTCACTCTCTCCTCCAGAGTTTTCCTCTCCTGGTCCTCTTCTCCTTCTGACCAGTCTATCAAGTCTTGATTGGTCTCTGTCATGTCTACGTCTGACATCACTGAGCCCTGGTAGGAGTTCTAGGTTGGAGGATCTAGTAGACATTTTAATTAGTTAGTAGAATATCTTTTACTAGGGTTAATTGTGAGACTTACTCTGCAGTGTTATTTACTATCAAATTCAAGATCAAGACATTAGTTGGCTGAACTCTGTTAGAATAAAATTGTTTTATTCTTCTTCTTTTCTTCTTCATTTTTATTTTATTCTTATTTTTATTCTTTATTCTCAGTTTACAAGTTTGTAGCGCAATTTTACATGGTGTCTCAGCAGATTACTTTGTATTAATTTTCATTATTCTTCTCATTGTAAAAGCCTTGCTCAACTTCATTGTGATTTCTCTTTCTTTCATCATTGCTCAATCATTTATGTCATTGTTGTTTTTCTTTTATCTTTCTCCTCTGAACTCGACTAAGAGTCACTGAACATATTGTAAATAGAATATATAAAGCCTGTGCTTCCCACTCTCAATAATGTACTCAATGCTCCAGTCGACACAATAATCTCATTTTATCTTGAAACTAATCTCAGCCTGACACGCTACTATCTTCTCATTTCTCTTGTCTCCTTCTCCACCACTGACTATCTGCTAACAAACTCTTGTTTGGTAAGGAGTTAAGAGCTTACTATTTCTTAAGTGTCTACTCCTTTTGAATTCCTTATACTTCCTTAAGATAGAATTTATGGCTATCTGGTAATCTAGCTCTTCTAGTTGCCTTTTCTGTGCGTGTAACTTGGCTAGCAGTAACTGTTCAGATGGTGGAAGGAGTTTCCAGTCAGTAGGTTTGTAATTCTGGATGAACTCTTCCTTCTTTGTTTTTAACAGAGTAAGGTATTGGTTAAAAAGTGCTTGGTTATCTAAAAGGTTCACTTTGGACAAAAAATAATATAAGTTATCTTATTTACAACCTTATACTTTTAAGTTCATTAGACTTAATGTTATTATCTCTTTTTAGGATCAGCTCAAATATGTCTTTAGCCATTTTATAATTTTCTGGAGTACAATTGTTACTGGTTAGTGGACTCAATATTAAGTCTTTGCACAGTGAGAAATTGTCTAATCTTATCCCTACTACAGTGTTTGGGGATAAAGAAGCTCTTTGTGCTTCAAGTCTTAGTACAACTTCTTCTATGGCTTGTTTGAAGAGAGTGTCCCAATCTGCAGTATCTTCTCTCTGTTCTGACACTTTGAATCAAATTTCATTTTAACTTGGGTGTGTAGAGTTTTTGAGAAAGAAGAGAATTTTAAGGAGTTTTTCTTACTGACTTGTTTTGTTATGATAACTGTTTATTTTCTGAATTGTTATCTACAAAAATTTGCGTGTAAAATGATAAGCAATCAATTTCACACTTCTTTGAAATTTAATTTTCATTACTCAAAGAAAATTTTCTCTAGTATAAGAGTTTTAGTAAAAAGATTTGTAAGGAGTTTTCTCTGACTCACTTTTTATCTTGTTGTTTTTGGTTGGTATTGTTTGTAGTAGATAATTCTTTATGGTTTTGGAATTTCTGAGTTGTTATCTACAAAATAATTGCGCGCAAAATGATTAAAAATCAATGTTACACTTCTTTGGAGCTTTTATAATGGTCGAAGGATTTTCTTTCCCGGCCAGACCCCAATTGTAAGCTACTCTGTGATGCCAAGGACTTAATTCCACTAGCTACACAGGCTACAATATATTCCTCAGGCAAATTGATCATTGCTATCAGGGACTTGCAATCCACCTGCAATTCAAAATGCTGCCCCCACAGCAGATTCTTCAATTTCTTCAGAATCCGGTATACCCCATACAGTTCCAACTGGGCCTGTGAATACCTGGACTCCACCCTGTTGAACCCCAGTGGCTCATAGAGCACTGGTCTGTCCTTCCCATCCTTGTCTTCCTGCATCAGGACTACTCCTGCTGCCATAAAACTGGAATCCACAGCAAGTTTGATCTTGCCTGCTTCCTCCCCATTGTAATCTACTCTGTAATGCCAAAGACTTAATCCCTCTAGCTACACAGGCTACAATATATTCTCTGCTTGAAAAAGCAATAAGAATTGAATAAAAATAAATATTTAATTTATTTCTTTAAGAGGTTTCCTGCTTAACAGGGATGGTTTGGTACCTCAGATATATTTTAAAGAGTTTCCTGCTTAACAGGGGTAGTTGAGTACTCTATGGACTGGGGCCTGAGTGCTCAGGTTTGGTTTATTTACCCAGTAGAAGAATTAAGAGAAAAGAAATCTTACTTATGCCTTAATCTTACCTTTGAGATTGTTTCCTGAGGCGTGTAGGATTGGGAATTCTTCAGGGTAAGGATTTCTGAGTATTCTGACAAAAATTTCCTACAATGCTTTAAATATAACTCAAGTTTTTCTGGTAATGTTTCTAATTACAACAGTATCTACTTAGAAGGGGTACACTTTATTGTACTTGAGTTCAGGGATTCATTAAGACTGACAAGAGGACTCACACTCTAGATATATATATATTAAGTAAATAATACTAATAAATAATACTAATAATAAGTATAAATGATTTTAATGATGAATGAATCAAATCTTTATAGGGGGAAAAGGGCCTCCTTATATAGAAAAACCAGGCCTCTAGGGACCAGCAAGGGAGTTCCCTTGGGGGAATTAAGTGTCCCAGTGCTCTAGCAGCTGTTTTAGGGCGCTGGCAGAGCAGAATCAAAGTATGTGTCACTATTTTAGTGTGTATTTTGAGGTATTTCCCACACAGTTCAAAGCTTGATTGGGTGGGATTTTCTACTCAATGATAACTTTATTTGTTATTCATTTGTTAGACAGTTATCACACTCACAGGCCAAGACTTGCTTGGACTAATTGAGCACACAATTAATCAAGATATGTATTTTAATTATTTTAATTGTTTTGTGTCAAGGCATTTTTATGCCAAGGAAGATATGCAATTTCTGACTTGAATTTTATTTTCCCAGGGCGCTCTGGCATGGAAAAAGTACTGTAATCAATTGAAAGCCTTGTGATTGAGTTTTTGAGGTTCCCAGGGCCTGTCAGGGCTCAATTCAAAGATGTAATTCAACAGTACAGCACTGTATAAGTGAATTACAGTTCATTTAAGTACAGAACAAAGGCTTTCACTGCGCCATTTGGGTCTATCTCAGTCTGTAAAAGGTCTGTAAAGTCCCCAGACATGTAAATAAAAGTTTATCTGTGTAACACACGCACACAATTTGAACTTTAAAACATAATATTGCCTGTAACTCAGAAAATACACACAACACCTCAATTTTAACACAAAATTTGAGTGTTTTATATTTACTCTTGTTACAGAGCATGTGAAAGGGGTGTGTATGTGAAAATCTTGATTACAAAGAATTTGTACTGCATACACACAGTTTCAGTGGGTTCCACTCCAGCTATGAAGATGGGGTGAATTGTGACCCAGGGTAGAATTTTGCAAAAAGTCCAAAAATGCAATAAAAATTGATGGTTTATAAGTCAATTTTTAAGTTATTTTAAATTTTGGTTTTTGAAACTTCTGACAAGTTTCCATGACCATGGCCACTACACAGAGGCATTTCCCAGAGTTTTGGGGAAGTTTATTTCTGACCCAATTTTAAGTATCTCACACTATGAATTTGGGGGTGTTTGATATACCATCTGGTAGCTGTGGCTCTAAGCTTTCAGATGATGTAACCTAATTTCCCACAGGTGTCATAATACAGGCGTTATTAAAGATATACCAGTTTTTAGTATGTTTTTCACTGGTTTTTTGGGGGAAATATTGATTGTAATGAGCTGTAAGTAGTACCAAAATGCATATAATTTTGTGTAGCATCTTTTGGTACAAGTTTCTCACAAGTGTCAATTCTGGTGTAAGTTATATTTTGTTGTTTTGCTTATGTCTGAGTGGCTCAGAATATGTATCCAGCTGACACCCATACTCAATCCCCTTGAGCACTATATCCTTCCCCCAACCCTCTTCAGCTCCTCAAAATCTTCCTGCCATTTGTTAGTCCAGACAAACTCCTGGTCCTTCCTATTCAGCCTCCTTAGTGGTGCTGCATTCTGAGCAAAGTTCTCTATGAACATCCTCACATAGGTACACACCCCTAGGAACCCTCTCACCTCTGTGGTGTCCTTAGGCACAGGCCAGCTTTCAATTTTGTTCAGCTTTTTCTTGGCCACCAACCTGCCCTCCTTACAAACCACATGCCCCACTATCTCCAAGGCTGGGCAGCAACATACAAATTTCTTTCCAGAAAGTGCAAGTCCTGCCTCCTCTATCCTAAACAGTATCCTCTCCATAGTCACAGCGTATTCCCAGACAAACCTCCTAATGTGGGGGCTCTCCTCCAAGACCTCTCCTAGGTAGTCTGTTGTTGGTCCTTTGATTCCTCTGTCCTCAATAAAGGCCCCCCCATACTCTGGGATCTCATCCTGAAGGATCCACATCATCTGGGCCTGATAGACTGCCACAGAGTTGGTTCCTCCCTATGGTAGCCTAGTAAGCCTGAACCTTCCTAGTGGGGTGTCAAGAGTTTTCGGTGGTCTTGAATCCATGTCCAACTCCCTCTGGTCATAGCCTCCCATGATGTCAGCTAGTCCATAGCGCACCCTCCCAGCAAAAGATTCCACAAACTCCTCAATCTTAGGAGGCAAACCTGCATCCCTGATTGTCACCTTGTTAAGACGCTGCAAGTCATGCACTACCCTTAACTTCCCATCTCCTTTCTTTACACAGAAGACTGGGCTAGAGTAGCTTGATGAAGATTGCTCATAAAATCCTGTTTTCACCCTCTCCTTGACCAACTCTATGTACTCTTCCCTGGCTGCCCTTGGAATGGGGATGGCCTTCTTCTGCCATGGCTCATGCTCCACCACAGATATGACATACGGCATGCCATAGCTGTGCTTGAGTAAGCCCCTCTCCTCTGGGCAAAAAGCCAAGGCCTTCTCGCTCAACAATATCAGGCGCTTCAGGAGGTTCACCTCTGTTGGTGACAACCATCCCTTAGGACCAAAATTCACCACCTCCAACCTTTCCTCAGTTATCCTAGGTGAAGGCCTGAAAGGTGGAGGATTCTTGCTGAGAGGAGTGAGATAAGGGTTCCTAGACATAGCTGGTCTCTGTAATGGTGGGTTGAGGTGCTGGGGCAAAGGTGCATTCACCGGCTTGACCTTCTTGGCCACAGGCTTTTACTTCCCTCCTAAGCTCCAAAGCTCCCTGGTACTCGATCCATCCTGTACTCCTGGTATTAAACAAGAAAACAAAGTGTCATCCTTCTGCAGGTAAGTATTTTTCAGGACATGAGTGGGGACAGACATTTGGGGGGTATCATGGTAGTCATAGCCAGTGCATGATATCCCCCTGGTACTTGCCAACACTTTATCCATACCAGGGTCTTCCTTTCCAAGTTCCTTCCAAAAAGGGTTGTGGGCCACCTCATCCACCCAGCTACAGTTTCCACTCTTGTCTAGGAGCTCCAGCTCCTTCTCTTTCCTTCTCCTCCCCCAGTCTCTTACTCTTAGGCGCTTGCCTTCTTCTTCCTTCCCAAACTCCCATGTCCTCCATGGTTTACTCTTATCTTGCTTCCTCTCCCAGCCTCTTGACTGAAAGCCCTCTTATTCTTTCTCTTCTTGAGTCCCATAGACCCACTCCACTACTTTCTTGAGCATCTCTGCTCTGTACGTAGTACAGTTTATGCTCTTGTCCAGAAGCCTTCTACCTTCCTTTGTGGTACAGTTTATGCTCATGTTCAGGAGCCCACTATCTTCTTCTTCTTTCTTCAGAGCAGGAAACTCCCACTCTGCCCATTTCTTCTTGTCCTATCGCCTGCCCTTGTTGACAGACAAGGCCTTGGCTTCTTCCTCCTCCCTGTTGCTAAAGTGAGCAACAGGGATCCAGTCGTAGTAATAGCTATAACCATGCTTTTTGTTGTGATCATAGCCATGGTCCACCAAACCCACCCAGCTGCAGTTTTTACTCTTGCCTAGGAGCCCAAGCTCCTCCTCTTCTATCTTCCCCTGTCTATATACACTATCATAATCTAAAAGAACTTGAACAAACTTATAAAATGATTTTTTTTTCTTTTCTTTTCTCTTTTCTACTTTTTTATTTTTCTTTTCTTTTTTTATTTACTTTTTTATATTCTTTTATCTTTTCTATTGTTTTTATTCTTTCTTCCTTTTCTTTCTCAGTCCAACCATTCATAAGAAACTCATTATACTGATACAACCAACCTTTATCCATATTAGGTTTGGGGTGCCTCCTAGAGGTTGATGAAGAATCAAGGACACCTGGTTCCAAACCACTATTACTATTTAAAGGACCTCACCCCTTCTTTCTTCCTACTGAGTATCTGAAACTTGGATGACTCTTCTGGTACATACAAAGGTAACTTCAGCCACCTTCAGTTTCCCATCACATAGCACATCACTTCTCCTGTTTCCCCATACTCCAGCTTAGCGTCCAAGTCCATCAAGAAAGGCCTCCCAAGTATGAGATGTTTGACTTCCTTGGCCACACAGGAAGTCACCCCTGTCTTCTCCATCTTTCCCTTGAATCCAACAGGGCATCCTTCCACCACTCCTACCAAGCTGGTAAGGTGTCCTCCCACTCCCCTTAGCTTCATCTCTGACCTAACCATGACCAGTCCCCACTTCCTAGAAAGTTCCTCAGGGATCACATTGATCATCGATCCAGAGTCCAACAGTCCTTTAGTCCTGTGCTTCCCCACAGTAAGCTCGAAGAAACCCTTAGGGGTGCAGAACCTGGGGCCTCCACATCAGAGTCTGCCTCCCAGTCCACCACTCCTGAAGTCACCTGAGCCACGTCCACCCCAGATGGAGCCCTCTTCATGGTCATCTGCCTCTTCAATCCTTCTGCCACTCCGGAGGATGTTGGGAGCAGATCAGCAAGCCTCTGTGTCACCTCAGTGTCCAGGATGGTCTTCAGGGTCCTGTTGATGTCCCCTGGGTACTCCCTTCCCAACTGAGACTCCAAATGCATGGGTCTCTCCTTCAGCAAGGTTGCTACCCTCTTCCTGGCCTTCAGGATCCTCTCTTGCTCCTTGGGAGTCAGCTTCATAGTCACCACTGCCTCCTCCTCCCCTTCATCCTGCTGGATCTCCTCATAGTCCTCCACTTCCTCCCCAATCTCATCTGCAATCCTCTGCAGGACCTTTTCCTCCCCAGCCACTGCTGTGGCCTTCTCCCTCTTCCTGCTGGGCCCTGGCTCCACTGCTCCTTCTTTCTGGACCCTGACTCTCTTTCCAAGGTCCACCTCCATAATCCTTCCTTCATCCTCCTCTTCTTCCTTGGGATGTACCAAGCTGATACATCCTACAAAGGAGTCCTCCTTTGCAGGCAAGGGCTCAGGGAGATGGATTATCCCTGGCTTGTGTACCCTAGGACCCATCAGCTCTGCCACCTAAGTGGTAAACTTCTCCAAGGGGACCTTGCTGGAGTGGGCAGCCACTACTAACCTGAAGGTCCTAGTCCTGTCATAGTGGACCCTGGTGTTGTCTGGCAGGTAATATGCAGGCCTGCCCTCTGCTGTCATCTCCCTCCTGACCAGCCCATTCTTGATGTCCTCATCCACTTTTGAATACCTGGTGGAGGCATGGCCCTGCATCCCACAGTACACCAGAAAAAAAAATCAGGGACTTGCTAGCAAGTCCCTGTACTGAACTTTTTTTTGACTCTCATTTGAACTTTGTCTGATGTGTGACTGAACCCAGGTTGATCAAAAAAACACAAAAGGGAAATAAATTGAACTCCAAATTGAACTCCAAATGATAAATGGTTGATCTCTGATTGTTTTTTTTTCTGCCAAATGTATATAAATGCAAGTACCAAAAACATTCATAATTTAAAGCAGATTGAAAAAAACAAAATCCTGAAAATAATGGATCTATTAAATCAATATGAATGTCTGCAAAATGGTTGTTGAGATCAGGTTTTTTGGCAGGGTGTGTGACGTTTTTTAGACACCATAGGAAAAACCTCCCAGAGGCTGGAGGTTGCAACATGGTTGTGCAAACTCTCTGTATAGATACAACATCTTGGCAACATAGCAAAGATGATGTATACACCAAGAATTTTTTATTTTAGCTCAGAAAAAAAAAAAAAAACTTGTATTTAATTTGAAATAGTTATTATAGCCCATTGTATTTTACAGAAGACATTTTTTTTCTGATAAGATGAATAACATAAAAATTTCTGGTTTATAAATACATGTAATATTTTTGGAAAATAACAATTTTTTTTTATAGCCACCATTTCTTTATATACAAAAACATTTTTGTGCTTTACAAAACAAACAAGACCATAAATGCTATAGCTCATCAGAGGTGTAATCATCTTGAATAAACCTCCTTCAACCATTTTAAAGCTTGGTTCAAAAAATACATACCTACCACTGAAAACATGGTTCAAAACATTTCAACATTTATTGGATGTTGCAAATTTTTAAAACTTACCCTGTGGTGTAGAGCTCAGACCCAAAACCTAAATAATAGTAAGACCAATATGTTTTTGAGAAAAGCAGAGGATCCCAAGCCCTATCCATAGCTTGGGCCCACCTTTTTTTAGGGAGCCCCCATGGTATTCTGTACCAGGACCTAGTTTATCAACCCCCCTCACTTGCCCTATTCTGTTTTTCCCTTTTAGAGAATTTTTGTTTTTGGCACCATAACCATACAGATGTGATTTGTCGTTTCATGCCAGGGTCCCAATATTTTAATGCCGAGGGCAAAAACTCAATGTTCAAGTCACATGACAAGTCAATAATAATCTCCACAATTTTTATAACCCCTCTTTCACCCCCTTTCCTCAATTTTCCTTTTTATAATTCATCCATCCTTAATTACCTTTTTTACATCAACCTTTCCCGTTTATCCTTTTTTTTCACTTTTTTTTTCCCCCTAGGATTTCAATACTCCTTGATATTTTTCTTTTATTCCAATTATATTAAGTTATTCATTTAACAAACATCTTTGTTTTTTTAAAAAAAAATGTCAGAAATAGTATGTTTAGGTTACCTTATAGTTTATATTGAGCCCCAAGACGTTTCACCTTTTCTTAGAGCAACTGGTAGCTGTAATGCATATTTACACCGAGGAAATACAAAAATCCATGTCATATCAAAGGCCTGCAAAGTTATAGGTAATTTATCGGAACAAAAAGCAAATATTTAGGTCCTCTCTTGGGGCCTGTAGGGGCTGTATCAAAAGACCTCAAACAACACCATATCAAATCAGAATCATTTGGAGTTTTTCTGAATTCCTTTGTTGTAAGGATTCCTAGTGGTGGCTTGCAGCTCAGAGCCTGTGTGTTCACAAGCAATAACAAGCAGATTAGAGTAGTTGAAATTTTACAGGCAGCGGAGATACAGATACACCAAATTCCAAATTATAAAGCTGAAGTTTTTTTTTTGAGTTCAACAAGTTGAACAAAACAATAGCACAAAACCATCAGCTATAGGATTGAAATATGATGAATTAAAAATAGAGGGATGTAAAACAAAGCTACTGGAGCATTAAAAAAAGCAATCATTTTCTTGTATCACAATGAGGTATTAAATTCAGAAAATAAAATGAGGGAACTTTGAATTGCCCCAGCAGCGCTTGGATCAGAAGGGCATACAATGCAGTAGCCAGCAATGTTGAAGAACAAGAATTTGGCTTCAAAACAACTGGGTCAATACTAGCCAATGACATGGGACTTGGAAAAACGTTGACAGCTTTGAGTCTTATTCAGCATAGTAAAAAGGAGGCAATAATATATGGGGGTCAAAATAAACATGATCAAAATGATATCTTATGTAGCACGGCCACACTTATTATTTGCCCATTGTCAACACTGAAAAATTGGGAAAATGAAATTAACTTGCACTTTGAGAAAGGATCTATTCCATATATAGTCTTTCATGGAGAAAATCGGCATCAATTTTTGCAAGAGTCACTGTTGGACAAAGCAATTGTGTTGACAACTTATGAAACAGTGGCACCTCCTCCACCCACAGTAGACAATGCAAGAAAATGGATGGAAAAAGGAAAAAGTGTAATATAAATACAATATCATGGTTTAGGGTGATATTAGATGAGGCTCAGTGGGTGATTTTAATTTTTGATCAATAAACTAAGAAATTATCAACTGATTTGTTTATCAAATTAGTTACATAAAAGACCCTAAAGCTACCCGCTCTAGTATAATAATTTCTCTAAGTGCAAAACAAAGGCTCTGTCTTACAGGAACACCACTTCAGAATCAAATTGAGGATTTGCACAGCTTGATTAGATTTTTGAAAATTCAACCATGGAGCAACAACTTAATATGGAAAGGGATAGAAAAAACCGTAAAGGAAGGAACTAAAGAAGGCATTCAAACACTTAACAATCTAATGGAGACTATAAGCATAAGGAGGCTCAAAACCACAATTCTAAAATTGCCAGAAAAGATAGAGCAAGGAATTACAGTGTGGCTAGGAGAAAAGTGGGGAAAAAAATCAAGAATACCATTCATTGTTTGTTGCTCAATTTGGAAAAAGCCGAGAGCCAGGAATTGGATGGAACTCTGGAGAATTTTTCCAGATGCTGTCTTATTTGAAAAAAATTCTGTGATCATCCAGCACTTACGGAGGAATCAGAAAATGCAAAATATGAATGGAGTGATGGGGCAAAGGTTGTACACCTTGTTACAGACTTAATTAAGTTTCTCCAGGGTGACAACAGAAAAATTACAAATCCAAAAGCAGTTGTTTTCTCAGAATATGGAAGATTTCTTGAGATGTGAGTAATCTATACTTCATTTAAGAGTCTGGTTTAATTCCTAAATGTGAGACTAAAATTATTGTTTCTGCTTGAAGAATAAAGATAGCATTGGCTGAACATAGAATAGGATTCACTGAGCTTGTTGGCAAACTTGATGTAAGGCAACGGGAAAATTTTTTAGCTATTTTCAGAACTGATGAAGATTACAAAGTTTTGCTCTCCACAATTAGATGTGGTGGGGTAGGAATTGATTTACGATGTGCACAAAATGTGTATATAATGGTAGGTCAAACTAGTTTGATTTAAAAAAAAGTAAAGTAAGTGTTAGTTAAACATCACTATAAAAAATCAATTCAGGAGCCCAGCTGGAACCCAGCTGTTGAGGAACAGGCTGTCGACAGACTTTACAGAATGGGACAGTGTTACCCAGTTCATGTAATACGGTATTTTGTTGCTGGAAGCCTAGAGGTAAACATCCAACAGCTGAAAAGGAGAAAACAAGAACTATCAATATTGGTGAATTTTTATTAAACACAATAGTTTGGGAAAAAGGGAAGCAAGAGATCATTTATGATAATGTTTTTTTACAGGATTTGTGTACCAAAAAGTGGAAATGAAGAATATGAGCTAGCAAAAATGTTACTGGAGAGTTAGAACATCAAGTAGATAAAAATTCAATTGTTTGAAGTAATACATAATAAGATAGCTATATCAACAGGTGGCTTAAGTTTTAAAAAGGACTTTTTCTGAATCTGCTAAAGAATTTAAGAAAATTTCTGAGTAACAATTTGAGGGAAGGCCACAAGGAACTAGCTTAATATTTGGTAGTGACTGATTGAAATTACTACAAGTGACAAATCTATGAGACTCCACAGGTTTACCATAAGGAGATCTTCTTCCATGAGCAGAAAACATTTTTTTTATGTGATACTCATCTAACTGACTAGCTAAGGTTGAGAAAGCTAATGAGCGCCAAGCTAGGGGCCTTTTAAAATAGTGGTCATCATCCTGAATCTCTGTTTCTGAGCAACATTTAATATCTTCAAACAGTTTTTTACAACCCTCAGGAATATCCAAAGAACTCAAATTTTCTGAACGGTGAACAGACAGCTAAATAAAAAAAAGTTAGAATGCTTTATAGATATTCAAGTTAGAAAAAGCAAAAAAAAACTTACTTTTTATGTATTCTAGTTTTAGCTTTGCTCTGTTTGATTTGCTTGAGGTGAGATGGAAGGAATTTCCCAAGCCTAATTTCATCTTGTTTCCCACAAAACCAGCAATGAAGAACCCCATTTTTATTTATTTCTGTATTCTCTTGTGGGTCAAAAGGGAAATGAAGAAGAGCCCCAAGAGCACAAACATTGTCCCAGTGCTTGATAACAAATTTAGAAAAAAGGTTATTCCAATTAGAATCCCAATTCTGTTTCCAATGAAATGTTGCCTTGGGAAAGCCAGAATTGCTCAGATCATGCTTGAACAAAGCCTGTAGTGATGGAGGAATAGAGGTAGAAGAACTTAAATCTAGGGTTTGATTATCAAATGTGATTGGGTTATTAAGAATATCATTTGTAAGTTCATCAACTATTAAAACATCATCTTCAGTAGGATGGAAAATGATTGGTGGGTTTGAATCTAAACCTAGAATTAATCTTGCAAAAGCATGAATTGATCTTGAGAAATGGGATTTTGATTCAGGAATCAGGTCAGAGTACAACTTGTTTAGAGTTCTCCTATTCTTAGGAATATGACCACCAGGAAAATATGACCTTATTGCTGACATTCTAAAATGAGAAGAGAGATAAAAAAAAATTCTGAATAAAAATACACTGACCTTATTATATGTCCTCCTTGTGGAATTTAAAGAAGAGTACGGTTTTTTTATTGGGATTTCAATAAAAAATTGGCTTTAGAATAAAAGGGAAATAAAATAACAAAGAATAACAAAGGTAAAAAAATGACTACAAATGAAAAGTTGCATATTTCAAGATGTATAGGAATTGAAACAAAACATTTTGGTACAGTATTCAATAGTTATTCTACAATATATAAAGGGGCACTTTTATGCTTTTGAAATGAACAAAGAAACCATTAATGCAATTCTAGATAAACAAAATACTCTAGATTAATGATAGCTATAGAGAAGTATTATGCTTGGGCAAACACAATTTCCCCCTTTAGTGAGATTGAAATAATATTTCTCTTAGAAACATATTGAAACATTGTTATAACATAATACCAGATGAGATAAGATACAAAAAAGGGGGTTTACATGTGGTAAATATAAAGGAATTTTTATTCCAATTCTAGTTTTACAGAAAAATAGTTATTTATAATTAATAAGAGGAGATATTATGCTTGCTCAAGCATAATTTCTTCCTAAAGAAATATTTTAAACATGAAAACAATAAGTGTAATATCAAGGCTGCATACTTAAATTCTATAAAAATTGATAGGGAAAAAATTCCAGAGGATAATATGCATTATTCAGCAGGATGCACTAAATTATTGTATTTTACAAAACATATTGGGGGGTTTATAAGAAGTAGACATAAAGAAA
The DNA here is from genome assembly GCA_943181505.1 of Phakopsora pachyrhizi. NCBI lineage: Eukaryota > Fungi > Basidiomycota > Pucciniomycetes > Pucciniales > Phakopsoraceae > Phakopsora > Phakopsora pachyrhizi. The sequence goes on along the minus strand of CALPCA020000002.1, from coordinate 290,262 downwards.
GAGATTGTTATTCCAATAATCCTTTTAAAGAATATTGTTGAATAAGATTACTAGGGGGAGATATTATGCTTGGGCGAGCATAATTTTACCCCAAGGTAGTTCAAGTTGTGTGAGAATTCATAAGGAAAATATTTCAGGGGGTAATATGCATTTGTCACAGGGGTCCCCCAGGAACGATACTGGGATATGGGCCTGAGCGCTCAGAACAGACTTATCAAGTTACTCACAGGCACAGGAGTCAGGATGAAGAAGCAAGAACTGATTTGTATTACTGGATCAAGTAATGGAGGTTCAACTAGAAAGAACCTGAGATCTACAGTGAATCAAATGAAGAAAGAACTGTAGAGGTTCACGTCTCAATGTCAGTGTCTGGATATGACCGTACTCATTGATGGTAAGTTAGAAGACCCACTAATAAAAGATAAGAAGGTTGTCCTGATGAGGACCAGTTCCAACGGGTAGTCTTTACTAGGAAGGGTGATCTGTGGTCAGAAGATTAGCATGGGGTCAGTAAGTGAAGGGTCTAGTTGTGTGGAGGAAGCACGAACTGATAGACTTGAATTGACTTGAGATGATGGGAGCCTGAAGAGCATGAATACTTGATGAGTATATCCTGCTTGTCAACAGAAGGTCAAAGATAAGTGAGCTCACTGAAGACTAGGAGGGATAAGAGTTATGAGGCCTAAGACTTACTTCTGTTTAGCTTGGATATCACCCAATAAGAAGATAAGTCTTTTTTAGACTATACTAATTAATTGGGGAAGGGGGAAAACTTCTCAGTTTGCCGGATAGAGGCCGGTATATGTGAGAAATCCCAGCTGGGCAGGATCCAGAGCTTGGGCCTTGGATCTGAGTCCAAGTTCCTGCTTGGCAGCTGTATTCTTCCCTGTAATTGAACTAGTATACGTGTGTGGGACAGTGATGATTTTTGGTTGGGGTTGTGTAGGCTGGTTTTGATTTGAAATTGATCCAGGTGGCTTGAAATCCTCCCTGGCTGGGCAAGCCAGTGGGGCTTGCCCCTGCAAACACATCAGCTGGGCCCATGGGAGGCCCAGTTGAGTCCTGCTTGCTAGGCGCACAGCCCAAGGGTTGGGCTGTGCGCGCAGCATAGCCTACTACGGCCGTGAGGCGGCCGCACGGCTACGGTGCGCACGCCTGCTACGGCCGTGGTTTGGCCAAACTACTGGGGCCGAACTGCGTAGCAGCAGCCTACACGTGGGTAGGTGCCTAGCCAGGCCGTACCCGCGCGCCTGTACTGTTACAGCATTATACATCAAGGGGGGTTTATATTCAGCTGATAAAAAGAAATTGATATTTATTACATGGCTGTACTAACAGAATATCCTCCATTCTTGATAAATAGAGGGAGATATTATGCTTGGGCGAGCATAATTTTCCTCAAGACAATAGTATAAAAATCCAAACAGAGAGTATAATTGCAAAGTCACATAATTCACAATGTGTGAGAATTGATAAGAGAAGAATTCCAGGGAGTAATATGCATTAATCTGCAGTGTGCAAATAATTAATGTAGGTTACCAAAAATCAAGGGGGTTTTATATGCAGCAGATAAAATGAAATTGATATTTATTACATGGCAGTACTAACAGAATATCCTCCATTCATGATAAATAGAGGGAGATATTATGCTTGGGCGAGCATAATTTTCCTCATGACAATAGTATAAAAATCCAAACAGAGAGTATAATTGCAAAGTCACATAATTCACAATGTGTGAGAATTGATAAGGGAAGAATTCTTGGGAGTAATATGCATTAATCTGCAGTGTGCAAATAATTAATGTAGGTTACCAAACATCAAGGGGGTTTAATATGCAGCAGATAAAATGAAATTGATATTTATTACATTGCTGTACTAACAGAATATCCTCCATTCATGATAAATAGAGGTAGATATTATGCTTGGGTGGGCATAATTTTCCTCATGACAATAATATTAACATCCAAACAGAGAGTATAATTGCAAAATCACAAAGTTCACAATTTGTGAGAATTGAAAAGAAAAGAATTCCTGGGAGTAATATGCATTAATCTGCAGTATGCAAATAATTAATGTAGGTTACCAAACATTAAGGGGGTTTATATGCAGCTGATAAAAAGAATTTGATATTCACTACATGGCTGTACTGACAAAATATCATGCATTCATGATAAATAAAGGGAGATATTATGCTCGGGCGAGCATAATTTTCATCAAGACAATAGTATAAACATCCAAATAGAGAGTATAATTGCAAAATCACAAAGTTCACAATGTGTGAGAATTGATTAGAAAAGAATTCCTGGGAGTAATATGCATTATTCTGCAGTGTGCAAATAATTAATGTAGGTTACCAAACATCAAGGGGGGATTATATGCAGCTGATAAAAAGAAATTGACATTTTTTACATGGCTTTAGTCATAGAATATCTTACATTCTTTATAGATAGAGGGAGATATTAAGCTTGTCAAGAATAATTTTCCCCTTTTGTTAGCTTAAATTATTTTCTATGATTGAACAAAATTATCTCTAAAATGGTTAGAAAAGGTAAAATTTGCACTTGTGATGAGCATGGTTGTAATCAAAAACATATAAAGACAATGCAGGAAAAATAAAAAATGGAAAAGTTTTCAAAACACAACAGGCTTATGAGCGCACAATAACTTTCCAAAGATCGAAAAGTTGGATACACCCTCCATCAAAAACAAAATTATGGTGATACTACTATTAGTCATAAGTAAGCTTCAGGCTATTGAGATAGACTAACAAAATCTTTTAAATTAAATATAGGTACATCAAGACAAAACACATGGAGATGGATGTAATGAAGTGCTAGTAGCTCCAAGCAGTCTCAGGGAGCCTCCCAATAATGCATTAGTTTTTGATAATACAAAATTCAAACAAGATCATGCCTTTGTTGATTATTATGGACAAGCAGTAATGGCACAAGCACTTAGAATGTCTTTGGTTGGTGGAATGAGTGATCAAATGGTGATGGAATTTCTTAAAAATGAGCAACAGAAAGTTATTGTGCTTGGTAGACGCTGGAATCAAGATCCAACTAAAATAATCAAAAGTATACCATTATCAATACCAACAGTCATGAAAAGACTAGGACTAGAACCAGATCTAACACGCTGCATTTGCTGTACAAAATGCTTTGCTTTGTATGAAGACAACATTGGAACAATGGAGGAAAGACATGACACATCAACTACGGGACCCAAAATTAGATGTGTGGAACCTTTTTATTCAGGCAGTAAAAATATTTAAAAACACTTCCGCAAAATTCACAAATTTTATGCAACAATCCACTATATGGGAATGAAAAAAAAAGAAAACCACAGCAGAAATTCACTTATCAAAAATTGCAGAAGTGGCGAGGCAAACGGTTGCTGGGGAATAATTTTGAAGTTCTTCTTGAGGCAAATTTGGGAAATCATGAAAGTCAAGATAAAAACATTCTGAAAGATATTTGGGATGGTGATGTTTGGAAGACCTTCATTTTGGATCAGAGAATATCAACCAATAGGCAACCTTATACAAAAACAGCTGGAAATCTTGTATTTAGCTTATATGTAGATTGGTTTAATCCTAGAGGAAATAAAATAGGTGGTGAAGCTGCCTCTGTCGGAACAATTACTTTAATTTGTCTCAATCTTCCTGTGGAGCATCGATATAGGGAGGAGAATATTTTTTTATTTGGAATCATCCCAGGACCCCAGGAACCAAAAGCTGAAGGGATGAATCATCTTCTAAAGCCACTTGTGGATGAGTTAAAGCTTTTTTCCAAAGGAATCTGGTTTAAAGTAACAAATAAGCATAGGCAAGGAAGATTAATTAAAGCAGTTATATTTCCACTCATAGGAGATCTTCCAGCTTTAAGAAAGACAGCAGGATTTTCAGGGCATTCAGCTACACTTTTTTGCTCATTTTGCAAAATAACTAAAAACAAAATCAACACTGTAGAACTTTCTGAATTTCAACCAAGAAATCATATTGAGCATATAAATGAAGCCTGTAAATGGAGGGGTTGCAAAACTCAATCAGAAAGAGATTCAATTACAAAAAAAAGTGGGTTAAGATGGAGTGTTCTAAATGAATTAGACTATTGGAGGCCCATTGAGTTTTGTAGCATAGAATTGATGCACATATTACTCTTAGGATGCTTGAAAGATCACAGTCTTACATTTTTAGGAATTCAAAATGCGGCAGAATTACTAGAAAAAAACAACGCAAAACAAGAAGCATGGCAGCAAAGACAAAGCAACCAAAGGCCATTCTCCCAGTTTGTAAAATTCAAAATTGGAAAAAGAAAAATTAGAGATAATCAAGATACAGATGAGGAAATGGCAAGAAAGTCTTTGAGATTAGATATAAATAGTGGGCCATTAAAAACACCAGTGAGAAAAAAGCCATCCTGAAAAATCAAGCTCAAAAGAAACAACAGATTCTTCAAGTATTAGTGAGACAAGTCATTCAACACAGTACTCATATAGTCTAAGATCTAAAAGCAACATTATTGAAGAGACAGAAAGTGATGTAAGACGTGATGGTACTGTGACACATGATCAACATAGCTCTGGACCAAAGATTTCAATGGATGAGCTTGATGAAGTCCGTAAGGGAATTTCCTGCTGCATAGTCCCTTCTTGGCTAACCCGTATACCTAAAAAAACATTGGTTCAAAAAGCTCTGGATCTTTGAAGGCCTCGGAGTGGCAACTTCTGTATACCATATATTATACTTTAATACTTTTGCCAATTTGGCAAAGTGCTGTTGAATTTAATGAAAAGGACAAACGGTCAAAATCACTTGTGGACTCTACAGCATTGATTATTTCCATCACCAGGTTTCTAATAATGAAAATAATCAGAAAAAATGATCTGAAAGAACTCAAAGAAATGCTCATTAGGTACCGTACAGTACTAAGAGATGCCTGGCCACTACACAATTCAAAACCAAATATTCACATTATTCAGCATTATCCTGAAGTAATTGAAAGGTTTGGTCCACCAAAATCATCATCAGCTTGGGCTCAAGAAAGGTTTAATAGTATTATGGGCAAAATATCAACAAACAATAAATCAAGTAAGTTTGTAATTTTATGACATGGACTTCATTGATTTTAAATTGCTTATCACCAAATTTGTTCATTATTTTGTGCTAACAGAATATATCCCTGCAACAATAATGGGGAGGGGCCAAAAATCATTACTTAGCTTTGTCATTAGTGAGGGCCAAACATGGGAGACTCTGTTGAAAATGACACAGAAAAAACAGCAGTTGTTTCTGAAAGGCCTACACAGCTTGGAAAAACACTATTTCAAAAGTTAAAAACAGAAGTCAATAATGTCAACAAAGAAATACTGATAGGCCCAAAAATTAATATTGAACAAATATCACCTTGTATTAATGAGGTAAAATCAATTATGTTGGAAAAACACCATTTTACAACCTATTCAAACCATTATGGAAACTCCTTAATTGAGTAAAAATCAGAGACACACAAAGGTGTGGTAAAATATATAAAATATTTAAATCCCCTTCATCACCAAATCACACTTGGATCATTGTGGATCCCTTCAAAGAGCTTAAGGTTGATGATGAAATCAAAGATCCTTACAAGAAATTTCCAGATTGTAATGCTAGGCTAGTTCAGAAAAGAAGAAGGGGCACAAAATATAGTTTGCAGCCAGAACATTGTTGGACATATTGCACTTCTTCATAATGATACCGGAACATTTGGAATAATGGAAGAAACATGTTGTGTGGTTGGATTGAGATCATTAGTATGTAATAATTTTTGTTGTTGATAACAAAAGAACAACAAAATCCATTGTTGATTTTGCTTTCATACAGGATTGGGAAAGTGCCAATAACTAAACAAGTATATTCAATTAAAAAGGAGTTGATTTTTGTTTGTGTAGTACAAGTGTTAAAAGGTAATTAATAAAATGTTTATAAAACAAGGGATAAAACTTGATGGAGTACAATAGAATTGAATTGTGTTGTGCTAAACGAAATATCATGTATGAAAAATTTACTATGCAACACACAATGAAGGATTTCTTATATATATATATAGTCTTTATAAAAGCTATGTTCCCACATTACTCATTTATAATTCCTAAATTAAAGACTATATATTATTAAGCATCAATCTATGTAGTTTGATTTTACAAAAAATCTAAACATTAATAGTGTTTTATTTAAAATGACCTCTACTTCATCCAAAAATTTTCCATTTATACCTCCTGAGGCAATGTTATTAGATACCAATGTATCTTCAAAAAAAAGACCACGGGATACAGATAATGACCCAATTATTCTTAGCAAATGTGATAAGGGAAAGGGGAGAGCAAGGAGTTATGAGGAGGATAATGAGCTAGATAATAATGCAGTTCATGAAAAATCAGAAAGCTTTCAGTCGGATGCTGAATACTTTGAACTTCTTCTTAAGAGTGTGGCGTCATCAAGATCAACAGGTAAATATTAAAAATCAAAGACCTTTGCTTGATTTAATTTTAAACATTAAGAGAAGGGAATTTTACTAATTTTAAAAAAAATGTAGAATTATCTTCTGAAACACAGATCTGCTTAGGTGAAGGATCCAGCAGGCAAAATTTGATTCAAGTTGAGGGTTCCTCTTCAAACAATGCCCCTAGTACACTCAACATAATAACAAAAAATCAACCCCCCAAAGCATCTTTTCTAGCAAATCAGATTGTTTTAGAGCAAGACAGAAAAGAGCAGGAGGGGAAAAGAAAGTGTCAGGATAGGCGCATTAATAATATTGCATCACAAACTGGAATCCCAAGTCATTCTAGCAAATTAAGCTGAAGCTTTCACCATTTTTGCAAAGTAATGATTGGATTTCCAAATACACCAAATCAATATCCTGCTTCACCCACCATATCTGAAAAAGATGCATGGATTAATCAAACAAAGAGCAGACGCAGAAATTCTACATAATCATTTTCAGTCTTCAAGGAGGAGCAATCAAGATCTTAGCAAGTCAGAAATTGAATATCTCTTCCATCAAGACCTAAAGAAATTCCAAAGTATGATTAAACAAGGTCCTCTCATGTCTTCAAAAAACATCCTGAACCCCCCAGGAGGAGATCCAATAAGTGCAAATATCAAAAGTGCTTGTGAGACAGAATTAAGGATGAAAGGTTTTCCACGGTTATCATTTGACTGGAAAGCAAAAGATTTGGGTTCTTCCCCTTGGAACCAAGTTTCAGGTTTAATTGTTATTGACCATTTTGTTGGTTGGGAAAAATCAAATAATTATGATTTGAGTGCAAGTGAAGCTGGAATGCTACCTAAAATTTTAGAGAGGTGGATTCAAAATAAAGGTAAAGAAATTTGAAATGGAGCTGGAAAATCTGATGAAGAGATCAAAGCTGCTAAGGATAAAAATTAACAAAAGCTACCCATTACTGCATAAGAAAAAAAGGTATGAGATAAATTTTAGTAACTTAAAAAGAAATGCTGAGTTACTAATAATTATTGTCAATAATTTTTAGATAGCAGAAAACAGGTGCAAAGCAGCACAGCTGATGGTTTTGGATAACCCACACTTTGTTGTGTTATTTAAAAACACAGAAGTCATCTCTGATATTGAAGAAAATCAAAATACAACACAGCCTCCAAAACGGATAAAACCAATATGGCAGAGCAAGGCATTCACAAAATGTTGTAATCTCCTTGATGAGTGCACAAAGCAAATGGCCTCCTCCAAAACAGACCTAAAATCCAACAACAAGTATTACAAACGTGAGGGGGAAGCTAGTGGGATATTTAATGGACTTAAATGTACCATTAGGATTGCCCAAAGATGCTTATTGTAAAGAGTTTACCTCAACATTGACTATAGTTGAAAAGACAGCACTTAAAATGGAAGGTGAATGCAACTTTGATGGTATTATAAAAACCATTGAAAAATATGTAGGCCCTGGTAATAACAGTAGTTTAAATTCATCTACTGGGGTTGCACTCTTGGAGAAAGCTCCAGAATGCTAAATAATCAAAACACAGATGACCGAGGACCAATGCATTTGGATGTATAGTGTTATAAAAATATCAATGTATTTTTTTGTTTATGATTTCTTTTTTATTATAGAGTGTGTGCTTTGCTATAATTTATTTTAATGTATTGTACACGCAAGCAAAATGTTTATACTTATTTTTGGGCAATTATTGATTTTTGAATTATGTTTGGAAAAGCAAAGAAAAAAATAATTAAATAAGATGATAAATTATGCATGTGCATAACTTATCATATTATGTATGCCCAATTCCCACTTTTACAATTATGCTTGCATAATTTTCATAAAAAACTGCTGGTGTTTTATCAAGAATGTTATTTTTGGGCACGCATTATTTTGACAAAAAACTTGTAAAATTATGCCAACCCATGCATAAAATTTGACAAGTTAAAGAGGTTATGATTGTCCTATGCATAAAGTTATACAAGTAACTATAAGAGATTATGCTTGCCTGAGAATTATATTTGACAAGACTAAAGGGCTATGCGCACCCAAGCATAAATTATATAAGTAAGCATAAGATATTATGTTTGGCCGAACTTAATTTTTGACAACTCTAAGAGGATATGGTTATGCTTGCCCAATAATAAAATTATTTAGGTAACTTCAAGAGATTATGCTTGCCCAAGCATAATCATTGACAACTCTGAGAGGTTATGCTTGGCCAAACATAATCTTTGAGAACTCTAAGAGGTTATGCTTGCCTGAGAATTATATTTTACAAGTCTAAAGGGCTATTTGCACCCAAGCATAAATTATATAAGTAAGCATAAGATATTATGCTCGGCCGAACATAATCTTTGACAACTCTAAGAGGTTATGCTTGCCTGAGAATTATATTTTACAAGTCTAAATGGCTATTTGCACCCAAGCATAAATTATATAAGTAAGCATAAGATATTATGCTCGGCCAAACATAATTTTTGACAACTCTAAGATTTTATGTTTGCCTGAGAATTATATTTGACAAGTCTAAAGGGTTATGCTCACACAGACATAAAATTATATAAGTAACTATAAGGATTTTGCTTGGCCCAACATAAGCTTTGGCAACTCTAAGAGGTTATAGTTATAGTTATGCTTGCCCAAGCATAAAATCTTTTAAGTAACTTCAAGAGATTATGCTCCCCAAGCATAAAATTATATAAGTAACTATAAGTGATTATGCTCGACCAAACTTTTACGAGATTATGCTCGCCTTTTTATATAATCTTTGACAACTCTGAGAAGCTATGCCCGCAAACATAATCTTTGACAACTCTCAGAGGTTATGTTGCCTGATAATTATTTTTGAAAGTCTAAAGGGTTATGCTCACCCAAGCATAAAATTATATTAGTAACTATAAGGATTCTGCTCGCCCGAGCATAACCTTTGACAACTCTAAGAGGTTATGCTTGCCCAAGCATAACCATAAATTGTACCCGTAAGCAAAGTGGCCATTTGTTATTGATAGGTTATAAATCATGCATCATGATTAAAAGATGATCAAACCTTAATTTAAAAGTTGTTTGTAGAATTCTAGCATATCCTGATGCCAGATAAATAAGCACAATAAAACAAGGTTAATATTTGCTCAAGGCTAGTTGGAATTGAAGCTGAACTTATTTAGGTATACATCTGCAAGATTATATATACATGTTTGTACTTTGGGAATTGGAGGATGTAAACACTCTAGAGCTTAACTAAAAAAATAGCAGTGGAGAGTATGGCAGCCTCTCTATTTTATTTAATAAGAGTCTTTCTCCTAATCCACAGCAACACGTCACACATAAACTTTGATGTTTTGGTTTCTGACCCTGGCTTCATACTACTATTATCCCCTCTGATTGTTTGTTGCACAATAACCATCCCAGTGATCATATCATTCTAGTTTTTTCCATTTAGGAATAAACAAAATCCCCACCAGTCAATAATCTTGTTAAAAGTGTCATTTATAACAACGTTTTAGTGTCACTTGCTTGATAGCTTCCTAGCAGCAGGTTGAGCCTATTCTACATCCCAACTCCTCAAACCTATTGGTCAACCCAATGAGTATCAAGCGCATCTTTGGGTACTTCGTAGTTACTGTTGTAAGTTTTTAATACTCCTCATCTGGTAGATTTCTGCTGCAATCAGATATGCTGACTTGTCTGATTGACCCGTGGCTCAACTAGGTGTAACCACGGGTCGGAGACAATCTTTGCTTTGTACAGATCTCAGATTCTCTCCTCATCCATCATAGGGGGATCATTAGTGAGTATTGGCAAATTTGACTCAGTGTTGGGCATTCTGTCCAATTTGCTCCGTAGCACAAACCATAGTCTGTCATTGGCTCTTTTGAGAGAGTTAAGAAAATAATGGGGGAGAATGGAGATAGCTTCCATTCGTCTGACAATTTTTTTTATCTTACAGTTTTTCTGTATTTATTTAAATGGATGTATGTAAAAAGGACAAACCCTGAGGTTCTACAGATCTATAGATGAAGAAATTTTTAGAATCCTTCACCCTTCCCTTCCTCGATTCATTGCTAAAGTCAGTACAACAAAAGAATATCATGTCCTAATCCTTTGGGGCGTCTCTCAGGATCGTTCCTGCTAGATATCTTAAAGCAACTTCTATGGCCACATCATCTTCAGAATAAAAAAAAAAATTCTTTATCTCTTCTTCATTCTTATGAAAATATAGGTTGACGGATAGACGCACCTTCTATAATCAAACTTATCTCCTTGTCGTCCCGGTCACAAGCTTCAATGGCTAGAAAATGACTCATCCTACAGGCCACATGACCAAACTCTGCAATCTTCTTATTGGCCTTAGTGTTGTTTCCTAGCCTGCTGACAATCCCCAAGACACTGGACACTTTTTCTTAGATTGTATCCTGCGAGATACCAGTATATGTGATATCAGGTGTGTAATGTTAAATACATCATCACTAAAAAAAAAAGGCTGCTCAAGCTCAAGTTCAGCTTGACAACGGCAATTTTTCTGATTTTTATCAGGGAAACATGAGTTTGGCTAATGAGACTGGCTCAGACCCAGCCGTGATGGAGAGAGTTAATTGGCTCGAGAGTCGCTACTCCCTGGATTTAACTGGCTCAATCTCAGAGTCAGAGAACCATGAGCTCCGGTAGCCGTCATCCTGGTCTTGCCCCTTCTGAATCCAGCTTCGATCCCCCTCCCCTACAGAACAGCTCAACCACATCCTATCCAACAGTCCCAGGAATTTTCCTCATCAAATCTCTCTCCAACCTCTCTGTAGTCTTCATACTGACAGTACCCCACTCTTTTGCCCCTCAACAACCCTGCCCATCCTTGTCCCAACGGACTGGCTTCGATTCTGACGCTTCAATTTGGATGCTCTCACCGCAGCTGGAGCAGTGCCAAGTAGCCTTACCTCAAGTCTTACGATACATCCTACCACCCAATCATCAACCCCTCCTTCCCCCCTTGATTCCCATAATCCTCTCAATAATTCCCAACCTGAGCATTTTGAAAAGGAAAACAGCATCAACGACCACGGCTACTTCTCAACCACCTCGCCCAACTGATTCGCAATTTATCAATCCCCATGAGCAACTAGAGTTTTGGGACGACCCTCCAGTCTCAGCTGAACACAAGCCTCAGAGAGGATCAAGCGTCGTAAAGCACAGGAACAAGCCCTAGGTGACAAGCTTTCAAAGCTCTTCACCAAATGTTGAAAGGATTATCTAACCTGTGGTTCTCCTCCCCCTCTCTTCCTCAGCAAGCTCCTCCGACTCAAACCGTCATACTTTTTGCAAGCAACTCCACACTTTCACCCGATCTGCTGGTCGCCAATCCCGGATTGCCTTTATTGCCCTGATCTCCCCTGACTATCACTGATTTGACAGAATCATTGATTATCCTTCCTTCAATCATTCCCCTTCAACAGCCTTCTGAATCCTCAGCTCAGCCATCCACCTCGGCTGGCAATCAATCAAACAACCAAGAGCCAACGCTCACTCAAGCGGAGTGGACTGTTAAGCCATCCCTTGGACGGCGTATCCCTTGGCACCTCTTCTTATTGTCCCGCAAGGCGTCGAAGATTTTCGGTCACTCCCCTGATCCGGCCCCTCCTCCCATTCCGTCATCTCCGCTTGACACATCCCTTCTCTCCAAGCTCAGGGTGGTGACTACCATTACTAGTCATAACCAGTCTCAACTGTTTCCCTCTCCACTGCCTCTGACAGACCATCATTCACCTGAGCCATCAATCACTCAGTATAGCGCTGATCAGTTTGACGGCATCTTTGATAGGAAGATCAGTCCTCCTTACCAAGATCCGCTTTGTTCATCCTCCTCCCCCTCACCTTCCATCCTATCTGATCACAATGGCACTGTAACCAAACCTAGACTGAACTCTCCTCTGCACAGACCGCAACCGACACAATCTAAAACCTGCCAAGTGATAGACAAATCTCAAAAGTTCTCTTAACCCACACACAGTCTGTTGAGTATTCGTCATACAAGTCTGATAAATCTCGTCTCTCCCATCAATTTAAATTATTCATCAACTACTTACTCCGACTGCAACCAATTGCCTGAGCTCTTTGAACAAGAAACAGATTTCGTAGCATAAACCTATCAAGAGCTTTGCTTCCGCTGAGATCTCCTCCATTTGACCAAGCACTATTGGATTTTTTGCCCTAATTCCCATCTCTTCCGGCCTCTCAGGCCTCTCAAGCCCACAACTTATCATTTCTGAGCCATACAACCGATACATCTTTTATCAATCCATTTGCTTATAGCAATTTGACTACGTCTAATCTGATATCTCCAGAGATATTTATGTGCAACAGCCCTTCCTCCTCTGGCAATCAACCCTTCTCTTTGCCTTGATTTACTAATAACGACTCAAAAATGGTATTTAGAAAGCCGGTAAGCTATTCTTAAACAGATTCTTGTTTCAATAGTGCTGTAAGAAGGTTGCATTTTGTTGATAGAAACCATTTTCTCTACTTGCACTTGGTAGCTCTATCAACAGTACTTCATTGAAATGTGCAAAACCCCCATCATTTCAACCTAATCCTAAATGTGAGTAGCTTGCTTGGTCATCTGTAACTATTTTCATTATGTCTTTACATCTACTAGTTTTTGAACATTGCTGGTTTTATTGCTAACCTTCTTCTCTGTGTGTTCTTAGTTCAACCATACCTTTGCAAATCTTCCTGCATCTCATGCTCATTTGTCTAAAGCGTCCAACTACTGCTTGAAAATCTGGTCCCCCTTCTAATAGGCCCTTTGAAAAAAAAAAAAAAAAATACATCTTGCTGAAGTGATTGTTAAAAATTTTTCACTTCAGTAACTTACTGTTTTTAACATCTACAGCCTACATAATTCACTGCCTCTCCCACACTCCATTCAGCAAAATGTCAAACACCCCAACATTAGAATTGAATTTATCCCCCTCACCCTCTGTATTTGAAAGAATTGAAGAAGCAGAAGAAGAACATAAAATAAATTTCACAGAATTATCTACGGTTCATATTAATGGGATAGATGCATCAATTACTCAAAATGATATCCTGGCTGTTGCATCAATGTTTGGTACTGTTGCAGTATCAACAAAAGTAGTAAGCATGTTAAGGTTTTATCATTTGATTGTTTTTAAATATTAAGAATAGAAATTTACAGATCAATGCACAATACATTAATCTTCAAATGGAGGCAAGGGAAATGGCTGAAGATTTAATCAACAGCTTTTCAAGTGAGTTATTGAAATTAAAAGGGATTACTACTAAGGTCTCATGGAGCAAGAAAAACTTGGTCTCATGCAGTACACAGATAAGGGATGATAATAAGTAAGTGATTCCTTTTTATTAAGAAAAAAAAATATATAAAGGGTTCATAAAGGTGCTATAGCGTAGTTGGCCAGTTGTATGTATTATCTGGCCCCTCTAAGCCCTTTTATGTTCAACTTTTTATATAATAAACCAATAAATAATGTGTTTATTAAGGTGCTTTAGCGTAGTTGGCCAGTCGTATGTATTATCTGGCCCCTCTAAGCCCTTATTATTCATATTTAGAAAATTTAAGGATGGATTGGTCCACATAAGACAGAATATCATTTTATACTAATTAAGTTTTTCAAATTCAATACAGATTTATTCATGGGAGCAGGAAAAAAAGAGAGGGGAAAAAAAAAAACAAAAGATGCTGAAAAGGAAAAGAGAATTGGAACCTGATTTGGGCATATCAAATAATAAGGAGAAAATATATCACCAATTTTTTTTTCTGAAAAATCAACCGATCCGGTTCCTGAAGAGGTCATACTATCACAAACCAGCTTGAAAAAGTTTTATACACCTTTGTATAAAAAACAAAGTACGGCTATTCACAGAAAGAAATAAAATTAAGGAAAACATTTTAATTGCAAAGTTTTTCCTTTTGATGAAATGTAAGAAGAAAAATTGGATGGTTGGCAATTTCTTGTATCATTCCTTCTAAACCGATGTTGTTTTAATAAGGAGGTAAATAAATCAAATTCTTCCTTGATCTCTGGAAAAATGTTTGCTGAAGGATGGCGGAAAGCTCAAGAAAAAAAAAACAAATAATTGGAAGATATGGGATAAAGTCACAACTAATTTGTCAGATCAAAGAAGGTAAATTTAATCTTGACGATGAAAAGGCTGGGTTTAAAAAGATTGGACTTTTTTTTATCAAATGAATATCATCAACTCGCAGCTGGAGCTCATGAATCTTGTGAAAATTTTTTGCAAAATAATTCAATTCCATCTTTTTCTCAACTCAACTATAACAAACAAGAAAATTCTTACTGCCCTGGAGATTTTTCATCAGCTATAACATATACGTTTGATGATTTTTCCAATAAACCACACTGTGATAATGATGAGGATAACTGGACACTAATTGGGTTTGTGCCAATCTTCAAAGATGGCACTGTAGCTCAGGAAGGCTTTGACATAGAAGGAGGAGAGTTTGTACTAAGGAATTTGAAAGTATTTATTGATTTCTCAAGAGAAAAAGGGGTGGTTCTTTTAATATTAAAAACAAGTAAGTATAGACATCAAACAATTTCATCTTTTTCCAGGTCAGGAAACTGTACTAAGCTTTGGCTTTTCTTGTCAAATATCATCTAAGGTAAGCTCTACAATGGAAAAATACTTCAACAACCAATATAATGGCAAAAGATATAAATTTGGTAATATGGATTCTTATATAAAAGCTGCAACAAATGAAATAAAAAAAAATACACAAAAAAAAAATAGATGAAAAATGAAAACACCATTAATTTAAGCCATTTATTTCATTTTTTTTTATAACATATTTGTTACTTTTTGTAAAAAATAAATTTTAACTCCACAAAATGGGAAAACTATGCTTGTTTCATCATAATTTTATCTCTCTATTTATTGTGAATGGATAATATTCTGTTGTGGTGGAATAAAAATAAGAAATACTTTTATTATGTCAGCTACATATAAACCTCTCTTGCTCATTCTATTTTTAGGTGCATATAATTTTTTCATCTGTTTGCAAGTTTTGTTTTTTTAGGAGGAAATTATGCTTGCCTTAGCATAATTTCCTCCTAAAATTTAAATTTTTCCTAATTAATTTTTTTAGGAGGAAATTATGCTCGGGCAAGCATAATTTCCTCCTTGTAAATCATGATTGAATAATATTCTGTTGTACTTTTATAATGTCAGCTACATATAACCTCCTCTTGCTAATGTCAGCTACATATAAACTCCTCTTTGTCAGCTAATTCTTTTTTCAGGTGCATATAATTTTTTTTTTGTTTGCAAGTTTGGTTTTTAAATCTGGAAATTATGCTAGCCCAAGCATAATTTCAACCTAAAAATTAATTTTAACCTAATAAACAGCAAAATTTTGCTTGATCAAGCATAATTTTATCTCACTATTTATCATTAATGGATAATCCAGCTAATCCAGAAATGGCTGTTGTTTATGAGCAAAACATTTAGCAAAAATCAATGTTTTCTGCTGCATTTTATCTTTTTGTGCTTAGATGCATCATGAATTGGTTAATAGGCCCAATTGAAAAGCACATGTGGCTGCGCCCCAGTTCATTTTTGTAGAAAATCCTTTTGAAAAATACGGAATATTGATGACAAGGGTCTCTGGATTAGCTGTATTCTTTTGTGGTGGAATTAGAATAAAAAATATTTATCATGTCAGCTACATATTAACTCCCTTACTCATCAATCAACTCATATTAGATATAAATAATATATGAGCATTTCTTGCTTATGCATGCAGCATCTTTTGTTTGGTTATATTCTACATGAAAAAAAAACATACAGTAAAACTTAATCTACAAATAAGCATACTTATTGTTTATTTGGTAATCCTTTTTTGTTTCATACCCTTTGTAAAATACGGTGGTACATTCAATTTTTTCCTCCAAAAATTAACTATATAAGGAGGTGGTTTCATTCACATAAGTGAGAAATATTTTCCTTATCTCTAAGATAGATATAATAAAAAATTTATTATCAAAATTCCATAAAAGCCTGATCATATTTTTCAACCGTCTCCTAGTAAACTATTTCCTATGTTCCTATACTGTTTTTTTTTATCATTAAATTCTTATCTTAGATACGAATATTGATTTAAATATTTTTTATAATGGATGATACTGCTGCAGACATGTCTTCTAATACTCCTCCGCCAGGTATGTTTATCTCATCTTTATTAAATAGTCCACTATTAACATTTATGTTTTAATCTTCTTTTTAATTGCTTTCAGTTTTGCAATCCGAATCCCCTAAAACTTTGCGTCCCCCCTCTTTTGAAAGCTTTATGATGAATGCCCCTGAGCCCTCCAGTATGAATCCTGAAGATCAACTCCTGAATGATGAAATACAGGAAATTACTCCCCAAGAATATAAGCAAAACTTGATTGAAGCACAAATTGGTGCAACCCAGCTGGCAATGGCATTCAGTCAGATGTCCCTACCAAGATCTCTTAAAACTTTAGCAAAAAGCTTTTGAAACATGCAAAGAAAAAAAAAAAGGTGAGGGACTAATGTTTTCAACATTTATTTTACCTTATTGACTTTTTTTTTCAGAATATCAGTCCACAGGTGCAATTCCTGCGGAAGAGTTAATTCAGATCAAGTTAGTCTCTCCTGAAGGTGCCTCTCAGCTTGAAGGTACACTAAAGCAAAAAGGAAAAAGTAACAGTGAATCATCCAAAACTCAAGCTAAGAAAAAGCGGAAAACCCAAACCGAGTGAATATTCTCAAAATCATCAAAACACCAGATGCCCTTCCAATTAGCCGCTCCCCATCCCAGATTCCTTCAACAGTTTATAGTCCTATTAGTTTAAACAACAATAGATCAAATACTGTCCCACTAGAATCACAATTGATTCCTCTTGATTCCCCAATTCCAAATAACTCTAATTGTTCAAATCAAGAATCAGTTTTTAGTGATTCATCTTTGAATTTGAGGAAAACATTAGGAACACCATCAATAACGCAAAATCTGTATTATCCATTATGGAAAATACTACCCAAGATATCAATGCTATCAATTCAAACTGTGAGACTTTTGCCATCCCTCAATACTCAACTTATGATCCGGTTTCCAATACAATAAGCCCAAGAGAAATTATTTCTCCTTCAGTAATTTCAAAAAATTCATCTCCAATCTTCAATGGAGGTACTTCTCCAAATGTTGATTTAGTTTCAGCCCAAGCTTTAACAGCTGAAATAATAAGGGTGTCTGAAGACAGTCAGACTGCTAGTGCACCTAATGAAGAAACTAATAAGCATGTTGAAAATCCTCTTTTGGGGCAGTCAACTATCAACACCATAAATTCCAATATTACAATTATACTTGATTGTAATTTAAAAAATCAGCTCTACAAAAGTTTTAGCTTTTTTCAAACTGGGAGGGCTGCTCAAGCAAAATATTTGGAGGCATGGAAAAGCACTACAAAATTTGTTACTAGGCATGCTACAAACTTGCCCCCTACAACAAACACACTGGAAAACTTTGCCTTTAACCCTGGGACATGTTTGTATCAAACTTGGCTAAAAAACATTGTTGACCTTGGTAAGTCTTTTAATTGGTGATTTAGTTTTGATTAATATTTGCTAATAAACTAATTTGCTATTTTGTATAGGCAAAGAAGTTTTAAAGCCATCATCTACTGAAGCATGGTTTAAGCCAGAGATAATTGACTTTGATCTTTCGGAAAGCTTCAATAACCATGAGAACACTCTACAACCAAAAGATTACATCTCTATTACGGCAAAATCTTCTCATCCTGAAACCAACCTTGTCAGGTTTCTATATTCCCTTAGATTTACTAGCCAAACTTCAATTCAATCTTGGGCTAGAATAGTAGCTGCATCAATTGAAACTGTTGCCGATGAACTTCACCAACCGGCTGCACCCGAAGCTCATCAACCTATTTCAAATCTTAATGCACATCTTGAAACAATCAAATGGCTTGAAAGCTTTAAAAAGGTAAATCAACAGCAGCTATTGAAGGTTTTGGAGCTTTGGAGAATAGTACATCAAGAGAATTAAAAAGGAACTGCAAGATTTTTATAATGTTATAATTGATGTTATGATTTCATATTCTATTTTTCAAGCCCAGGCCCATGTTGAGTATGAAGAAAAAAACAAGAAAAAAATCCCAATTCAATCAGAAAATATTCTTCTACAAAAACAATAGTCTTGGGGCTGCTCATCAAAAACTTAATGCTTATCAAGTAGACATAACTTTCAGTCTTTCATTTTTTTTGTTGCTGGAGTAAGGGGCCTCTTTTGCAGTTCTAGGGATTATAGATGGGTCTCAGTTTCCGACTCAATGGATTTTATCTGTGCCATTGAAAAATTTATGAACATAGTAATACTCCCTTTCCACCAAGTGAGCCAATCTGGAAAAATATTTACGCATACATCCACAACTTGTTTTCTTCTGCCTTTTCTACACCAGAAGAAATCCCCCAGTTCAAACCTCCATCACAGCATGCTTTGGCTGTTGCTATTGCCACAGATTTTTAATTCATTGGCAAGTAAATTCTCCTTCATCTCAGTTTGTAATACCTCAAAAAAATAGTGCTATTACTTTGTAATAAGAAGGTTATTCAAATATTTTAATTATCAAGTGTTATATAACCTTTTATAGTTCTTGCATATTTTAATTATATTGAAATTTAAATGACATGATAAATAAAATAAACAGGAATTTTTTTTTTTTTAAAAATTGTGAACACTTGCTTTTATTTTTGATTATGCTGAATTGAAAAATATCCAAATTGAAATATTTTACATGATGATACACATATTTTATCACACATTAATCTTAATGTTAATAAGCTAAATAATTGTTTTTATTCCCCATATGTAACAGTTGCCATTAGTATACAATCAACAAAAATGAGTAGTAGAATCATACAAAGGCATTCTGAATTTATTTTTCCTTCTTAAAGTTAATTTATCAACAGAAAATATTTGCCATTACTTATACCTCAAAATAGAGCCTCTTTTTCCTGGATGTGGGCACGGATTGTAGCCACCCATAGATCTTTTGTGTCCTGGTGATTTGATTGAATGTATCTATAGAATTAAAGCTTTATAAAAATGTAGAATTTATCATGGTTAAAATAATTATCACTCTACACACATTAATGTGTAAACCATTATGGAGTTTGCAAATAATCCTTCCCACTATCCAAGCCTGAACTCCAGTCTTGATATTGTCCATGGATGCTAGTGCCAAGGAGCTTGATGGATTTAGCCGTAAGTTGCAACGCTAACCAATAACAACATTAGCAAAATGTTTTTTTGAGGTCTAATAATAATAACATACCTTCATAATTGCACTATCAACTGCATTGACTACACCTTTTGATGCACTCCTTACATACACCCAGCCAGAAACTTGTGGAAATTGCTCAACCGTTGGTAGCACCTCATTATGCCCAAAAATGTCTTCTTTCTCAACATCAACATTTAAGTAATTGTTTTTGGTGCTGGTGTTAAGTAATCCAGATAGAAAAACTTGTTCATGTAATAAATTTTCTACAAAAGAGGAATTAGTATTTTTTATTTTAATCTTGTAAGGTACTCTGAACCGGGGCTTTACAAATCTTTTTTTCTTCAGGAGAATTTGTAGGGGTTTTAAATACTAGCCCTTCTTTACTTGGTGCTATAATTTGATTATTGTTAAAATAGATTGAAGAGACAAAGTGAAGCATTTTTTATAATATGTAAATATTTTTTTTTTTTTTTGCAATAAAATTTACTGAATGGAAAAAATCAACCCAGATAATTTTGAAAAAATGAACAGATTGTAAGGTTGTATTTATATTGCCAACACTTGATGAAATTTAGACTTGCACCCAATTAATTATACCCTAATAACTTCCACCTTTGTTCTTTCTTTTTTTTAGTTTTTATTTATGATGGATATAATTGAAGAACCAATTGTTTGTTAATGGGGCTGCCCTCCCTTTTTGTAAAGTTAATTTTTCTTTGTTTGAAAAATCAATAAATTATTGATTGGCTTGTTTATTTGGTCTCAAGTCCAATTAATCACTATTAATGGGGGATAAACACTTTTACTAAACAATAAATTTTTTTTTTTTGAAAGGAAAAATTATTACCGTTTTTCTGTAAAAAATATACAAAATCCATAATATGGTGTGTTATTTGACAAACATATGGCACCTTTTTTTGCAGCTACTGGACAGCCTCCCATTGAGGCTGTAATTTTTTTTTTTTTCAAAACCTTTTTGCCCTTGACTAATCTCTGTTCTGCTTTTCAAAAACAGCACAGACAGTTCTATCTGTAAATCCAATTACTCCTTCAACAAATCCATATACCCTTTCTCCACATCCCACCTTCCATCACTCTTTTCTGATCTGTTTGCGCCAACTTTACAACAGCCATTTCTTTCTTTTTTTTTTCAACTATAGGTAGCATCTGTTTAAAACTTTCCTTGCTTCCCACAAATCTGTAGAAAAAAATTATCTTTCTCTTCATTTTATTTTTGATATTTTCTTTAAGAATACAGTCTTTTCACAAACCTCAATAATTTTTTATAAAAGTTTTGCTTATTTATGTAATTTAATTTGGTCATTATCTATAACTTAAATCAAAAATCAAATTCAATGTAACATTTTTCATTGTACTTTGGAAAACATTAGTTGGCTTAATTGCCCGTCCAATTATTGAAACTATCCGACAGAAAATGTGAATAACAGGACCAGAAATATAAACTTATAGGACAGTTAATGACACATTGGAAAGATATTTTTGAAAATAGGATATAAATTTTGAAGCTACCACACAGCTTATCAGAAAACCTAGGATAGTGATTTCCACAAACAGTAATTTTTTTGCTGTGTGCAGTTTAACAACGCATAAATAAAAGAGTGGGGAAAATTATGCTTGCCCAAGCATAATTTTCCTATTTCATTTATGTGTGTTTGCAGAGTCATAACTGTAGACATTGTGAAACATCATGTGAACCATATTCTACCATCACCTACAATGTTTTGTTAGCATCACCTATATGTTATTTAGAGTATGATAAATAGTTTACCCTTACCATCAAGGTCATCACTATTCTTCTACCTGAGTCCCAAACCTTTGATAGCCTGATTCTATAACAAGTCTCTCAGCCGCTCCTACTACACATCCAGAGATCACCTTTGGCATGTCTACATTCATTTCTTTCATTCCCTTATCTTGGCTCTCAACCTTTGAGGGAGATGGTCTTTGCACAACTCAAGTCCTTGGGTGTGAAGAGGATCCTGAACTTAGCCCTAGAAGTGTAATGATGAGGAACAGTTGATAAAAGACCTGTACCCATTTATCAAGAAGTATGTTCGGATTCCACTTTGAGATTTTGTTGGGGAGGTAGGAGTCCAGAAACGAATTGATGAGGCAAACATGTTACTAGGCAATCAAGCATAAAAAATATTTAGCCAGAGCTAAAAGCTGACTTGTAGCATTAACTACATCTTTTCACAAAGACAATGCATCATTACACTCTGCACCTACATATATTCATTGTAAATCTGGAATATCAAGATCGGTTATGATTGTGTCTCCTTCTGATCCAACCCTAGTGATTTGTTTGAGCAGGTCAATCA
Source organism: Phakopsora pachyrhizi (assembly GCA_943181505.1). Lineage (NCBI taxonomy): Eukaryota > Fungi > Basidiomycota > Pucciniomycetes > Pucciniales > Phakopsoraceae > Phakopsora > Phakopsora pachyrhizi. The sequence continues at coordinate 268,106 of CALPCA020000002.1, read as the reverse complement.
ATACTTTGAGTTTAGATAAAGGGCTGAGGTTCTGATTGTCAATTGGTTGGCAAATGAATTTAACAGATCCTCAGTAGAATCAATGAGATCTTTGGATTACTGTTTATGGAAAACATGTCCTGTATATTCAGAAAAGCTGTCCATTATGTTCAGAATTTCTGTCCGGTTTTTTACATTACATGTCCTATTACTCACATTACCTGTCCTACCAGATCAAATTGTCTGTCCTATACCTCACATATTCTGCCCTCTATTTTCAAAAAGTGGACATGGGTTTTTTTTTTCTATTTGTATTATCTCATCAAAGTTAGAAAGTGCTAAATTATCACAAACAATGTCAAATGCTTCTAGTTTTGTGGGGCAAATAGGAATTGATTTAAATTTTTTTTGCTCCATAAGGTCCCCTCCAAGTTGAGTCAAAACTCTTGAATCCTGAACATAGGCTAGAACTAAGTCCAAGAATGGACCATATTTTCTTCTTTTGGCCAGCATGGTTGGCTTCCAGTGATCTTGAAGTTGCTTACAAAGCCAGAAGCATGAAGATTGGCTAGCCAAAGTCCAAGGACATACAACATGTTTGGGCTATTGATGAACCAAAGGTAAATAAATGCACACCATTAGATATATCAGGTATATTAAAGAGGGATAAAAATGAAGAGGGAATTTCAACAGGCAGAGCAGCCTGTCATATATTTGAACAGTAGGACAGGGAATGGTTAGGGGATGGTCATAAAATGTGGAAAAAATAAATTGCCTATGCATGCCACTGTCCAGGAGCTACAGAAATGCTGTCCTAGGACACAAATTGCTATGACATAGGACAGTTTTTCCATAAACAGTAATATCACATTCTTGTTGCAGTATACTTTCAAAAAATATTACTTTAGCTGATTACAACAATTAAAATATTGGTCTAGGTGACTCTTTAAATTTGCCCAGGTGACATTTCATAATGTTTAAAGTTGTGAATCTGTAAACATCAGTGCAACATATGAACACATACATTAACTAATTGCCTACTCTTAAGGCATTCAGTCATTCATCCATTCCTCATAATCAAAGTCTATGCAGCAGCACTGTTAAAGGACCATTAATTTTCTGGTCTGATTTATATAGATCAATTTTGGATGATTTGTCTTTTAAATAACATAAAACAAAAGGCTGAAACAATAAAAGAGCATTAAAATTAAGTATTGGAATGAAAAGTGCATAATTTTGCAAAATATTATTTGTTTATTGAAGAAATAATCAGCAAAACAACCGAGAAGTCAATATATAAAATTAAAGTTAAAGTAAAAATAAAAATAAACCATTTATTTGTATACATAAATTTAATTTTTTTTAACAACTTTTGTTTAATTTGGAATTTCATTCTTAAAGGATTTTTGTTGGAATACACATTAAGGTCATTTAGTTTCTTTTAAAAGATTGACTATTTATTTATATTTTTAACCTCAAGCATTATTTTTATGGAGCATTGGATTTGCAAATTATATTTATTAAAAGTATGTTTTTTTTTTTAAAAAAAAAAATTTTATAGTTTTTCAAAACTCATTTTTATACCATTATAAATATCAGTTGTGGTCATATTATTAATAACAAGTATTCTATGTTTTAATTGTTAAAACAAAGGATTAATTATTAAATTAATTTATGGGTTTAATGTTTTGATCACATTATCACCTTTTTTGATAACATCATTGAAAGTTCAAACTGTTATCAAACTAGGTTCATGTGAAGTTCAAACGGTTTTCAATCTGTGATCAGTAGTAGATCAATTTGAAGTTCAAATGGTTTTCAATCTGTGATCAGTAGTAGTTCAATTTGAAGTTCAAACAGATTCACCAAACAGGGACTTGCTAGCAAGTCCCCCTTTTTTTTTCTGGTGGTAGTAGCACACAAAGCTCCCACTGCCTCTTACCTCATAAACCTCCTTCCTCTCCCATGCTTTCTTCAGGGACTCCTCCAGCCTGGCACTCCTCTCCACAGTCTGCCCAATGAAGCTCTTCAAGATGTCAGTCATCTGATCCAGCTTCTTGGCCAGGTGGTCCACTGCTTCTGGCTCCTTCTTCTTCTCCTCCTCCTTCTTGGACTCTTCTCTGTCCTTTCCCCTATACCTCTCCCTTTTTTTATTCAAATCCTCCCTCATGATCTCATTCTCTCCCTGGAAAGGTCTGTAATAGACACTTCCTTCCACTGAGACCTCCCCCTTGAACTTCATCTCTGCATCCACTACAAGCTTCAGTTCCTCCAGAGTGGACAATGAGTACCCACCTGATCTGTTCCCCACCATCTTCTTCCCTTTGATGAGTCTGATTTTGGCCATCTCCTGCAACTCCTTGGAAAGAGCCCTCCAGAGGAGAGGGCACGCCTCATCCTCATTCCTGAAGGTCCCTTCCTTCTCCAGGTACTTCAGCCTGGTATCAAAGAAGTAGGAGAATTCCTCATAGTCCCCCTTGGAGGAAACTCCTCCCTTCTTCTCCCAACCATCCACAGCTGTCCAGAGCTCCTGAATTATGTACCTTGGGGCTGGTCTGTACCTTCCCCACCTGGCCTTTATTTTTGCCTAAACAACCTAAGTCCAAAGGGACTGATTTATTTCATTACATTAAAAAAGGAAACACATAGTATTTAACTTGATATGAAGTGAAACCAGTGGTAATGAAGGGACAGCAGTGGAAGAGAACCCACATTATTCACTATCTACAAGTATTATAGTGAGATCTACTTGTGATTGTATAAAGAGAGTATATCTAAGACTGGGACTGAATGATGAGGAATTGGGTCAATAATTCACAGTCAGATGAGGTACAAGTTAAGTGAGAAAGAGAATGACTGTGATCAACGGATCTGCAGTAGGAATACAAACCACCTGAGACCAGAGTGATCTTGGCCAGGCCTTAGAAGAGGGATCGTCGTTGAGTCTTGACAGGGAATATGAGACAGGACACGGACAGAGATAGTTGTACGTAGAAGATAATTATAAATATATGTATATGGAGTAGTAATGACTAATAAATTAAAGGGAGGTCTGTATGGCACGTGTCGTGCAAAAACACAGCTACCCCGGATCTTGATTCTATTTAATTATTTCTAAAAAATATAATTGAATTTGATTCATCCGCGCCGAAGGATTGAGAATAGATTGTCCTGACTCTGTTAAATACCCTCACTACGAGTGGTGACACGTGGTAGGTGGTGCTACTGTACTGTGCTTGAGTGGTATTACAAGCATAGTCTTTCACAAATCTGTTTCGTGACACAGACCTACTAGTAATGAGTTTGGATAATAGAGAAGAAGTAATAGAGAGTAATGAAAGAAATAAATGTGAATGTATAAAGAATAGAGAACTAGAAGAAGATCATGGGTGTAGATCACAAGGTGACCTTAGACCAAGATTAATCTAACACCCCTCCATGGTTTGTTCCCTACTGAACACACCCGCAAAGCTTTGCAAAAATTTGAAATTGATTTTTGCGTTGGTGGCTTTAGTAAGACAGTCAGCCAGCATCTCATCTGTCTTGATGAGCTTGATGGTGAATTCTTTATCTTGTACCTTATCCTTGATCCATTTGGTTTTGAGGTCCAAATGCTTCGTCTTTGTGTGGTTGTTGCCAAATTTTATCTTGTCATTTAATCCACTGTTGTCTACGAAGCTGATTATGTTGACTTTAGGTGTTTCCCACAATTCAGATATGAGAATCTTCAACCAAAGGCTTTTCTTGTAGTGCGTATGTTAGTACATTTAGTTCTACCTCAGTGGTGGATAGACTGATTGATTGCTGTTTCTTACTTTTCCATGAAAGTAGAGATCCTTTTAGGTAGGTGGCATATCCGCTTTGACTTTTTCTGGTTTTGGGATCATTGGCCCATGATGCCTCGCTATAGATGAACAAACTGTCTTCTATATTTTTTGCTTTGATCAGGAGAGAAATGTTTTGAGTTTGGTATAGATATTGGAATGTCTTTTTCACTTCCTTCGAGTGGTTGATCCCTGCAGCATTGCAGAAAGGTGCAAGACTTGACACTGCGTAACTAATATCTGGTCTGGTAATTTGAGCTATGTAGTTGAGTAGTCCTATGGCTGCTTGGTAGTTAATTTTCAGTTCATCAAAATGAACCTTTTCTTCTGTGGTAGCCTCTTTCAGTTGAGATCCACGAGTGAGGGGAGTAGATGTTTTTCTTTCTGTTTGACAGTTGAACAATTTGTATCCCTTTATTATGTGTTGAGCTTGGTTTGGTGTGATCGAGTCTTGATGAACTTTGATCAACATGCCTAGGGCTTTGTTTGGAATCTCCAATATTGGCAGCTTGAACTCTTTTTAGAAATCATATTTGAAGGCGGCACTGTTTCCTACCACTATTAGGTCATCTACATGAAAGAAGAGCATAGTTTTCCGATTTTTTGCAATGTACAGACATTGATCCGCCAACCTTTGCGTGAAGTTGTTCTTTGAGAGCCAGTTAGTTAAGGTAGTGTACCAGTTTAAAGGGGCTTGCTTGAGTCCATAAAGAGCCTTGTTCAGTTTCAACAGATCTGATTCCAAATTGACGCCTTGTGGTTTCTTGATGATGACTGTTTCTTCCAGGTCAGCATATAGAAATGCTCCCTTTACGTCCAATTGAAGGATTTCCCATTTGTTTTCTATTGAGTATAGTAACATTACTCTGAGTGATGTGTATTGACCTGTTGGTGCGTACGTTTTGAAGTAGTCCAGTCCTTGTGTTTGCTTGAATCCTTGTACACAGAGTCTGGCCTTGAAAGAGTCAGGTTCTAGGTTCAAGCTGGGTTTGACCTTAAAGGTCCACATTGTGGTTAATATGTTTGCAGGAGTAGGACCATGATAGGGTTCCCAAACCTTCATGTCTTGTATGTTGGTGATTTCTTTGGAGATAGCTTCCTTCCAAAATTCTTTGTCCTGGCAGGCAATGGCCTGATTGTAGGTTTAAGGGTTGAATTTTGAGATGTAGCCATATTGAGTAGGGGCTTTAAGTGTGTTGCAATCACAAAGCAGGTATGGCGCAATCTCTTCACTTTCACCACTTTCTGATGCATTCTCTCCAGTTTCTTCGGAAGGTACAGATTTTTCAGAGTTGCTGTCTGATGATCGGTACATCATCTGACAGTAGTTGATTGGTTTGAGGAGTTTTGGGTGCCACTTCATTTATCACAAACTCTTTCAGAGGTTTGATGTGTTTTGTTCTGATGATCTTGTTTAATATTGGATCCCAGATGGCGTACGATTTGAGCTCGCAGTGGAATCCTACAACTTTTCCCCTGTTTCCTCTTGACTGTAGTTTGGATCCAACGGCCACTGTATCATCCAGATACACTACATTGTACCCTATGAGTAGAATTTTGTCTGTTATAAGGTCTTGTCTGTGAAATAGATGCCACGGAGATTGGGTACAGTCTTTCTTTGGGACTAGATTGATTCCTAAGGTGCTTAGTGCCAGGACTTCATCCAATAGGGATTTATTCAGTTTGCTGGCATGAAGGTTTGTTAGTAGCACTTCAACCAAGGTGCAATTAGCTCCTTCTACTTTCCTGTTGTGAGGAGAGTGACGGGGTTCAGTGATGAGTTGTCTGATGCCTTCATTCAGAAGATAACTTTTGAATGAGTGATAGATGAACTCACCCCCACCATCAGAAGTTACTAAGGTGGGTGAGTATCCTTTTTTCTTGGATTCATTTGCTATCAGAAACTTGATGACTTCCTCGGCTTGGTTTTTCTTGGAAATGGGATACCCATTCATGTGTCCAGTGAAGTTGTCTATTATGGTGAGTATGAATATATTCCCTTTTTTCAAGCAGGGAGTGATAGGTCCGCAGATTTCAACATGCAATTGTTTGAAGGGTTTTGATGAGACCTTCTGAGTTCTATTGAAGGGATTCTTCACTATTTTTGTTGCGGCACAACTAGGACATTGAAATTCCGTCCAGGTTTTGTTGTTGAATTTTCTGCATATTTCCAATCTCTTCAGACGTTCAATGTTGGTCTGCTTATGTATTTGATGTATGAACATGACTTCTCGCAGATCTTTCATAGTGATGGGATCTAGAACTCCAGTAGTTGAGCTTAAAGCTCGGTTTTCTGTTAATGTAAGAATGGGAAGGTGATGTTTGAACGTTCCAGTCATTAAAGGCTTGTCTCCCTTTGTGATCACAAACCTGTTTTCTGTTTTAGCGTGAAATGAGCATCCCTGACTCATGATTTTTCCCAAAGATATTAAGTTGGTGTTTAAATCCGGCACCCACAAAGCTTCTTTGAGAATGATGTTTTGACTTGAGCTTTTAATATATATGTCCCCTTTTCCATTTACCTTAAGAGTTGCCAGATCTTTACCTGTTTGTACAGTTCCTAGGTACTCTATGTTGAGGTGTTCAAACAGGGATTTGTTGGATATGAAATGGTTGGTGGCTCCTGAGTGTAACAGAACAGATTCGGGGACTACCTGGTAGTCCTATTCATAGGTGGAGTTATCAACTCCCCTTTATCAATCATTTTGAAACTATCCATACTGGACCCTTGGTTTCATTAATCAGCCATGGGGGGTTATCAGTTGGACTTTCCCTGAGGGAGTCATTATAGGGTTGACCGAAGTAGATTTGGCCGAAGCTATGCTTACCCGAAGTAGATTTGGCCGAAGCTATGCTTAACCAAAGTAGATTCGGCCGAAGCTATGCTTAACCGAAGTAGATTCGGCCGAAGCTATGCTTGACCGAAGTAGATTCGGCCAAAGCTATGCTTGACCAAAGTAGATTTGGCCGAAGCTAGGGTTGGCCGAAGCTATGGTTGACCAAAGTAGATTCGGCCGAAGCTAGGGTCGCCCGAAGCAGATTTGGTCAAAGTAGTTTTGACCAAAGCAGATTTGACCCAAACCAAATTCAACTGAACTGCCCTCATGCAGTTCCAGCTTTTATCCAACATATTGCCAACGCCAGCTAAGCAGGACCAAAGGGATACTGCCGGGAATCTCAGTGGACAGGCCACATTGGCCTTCCCATCCAGGGTCATCACTGCCCTGGACCAACCAACCCAGACCTTCCCAATTCAGTTTCAATGCTGTTCTTCTCAAGTCAATAAGTATTCCCACGGCTTCCAGTTCAATCCCATATTCAAATGAATACAGTTTCAACTCTATTCATTCCAATGCAATAAGGATTCCCGTGGTCACATCATTCAATTTATACTCAATTAATTACAGGAATACAGGCAGCTGCAAGGTTGAGCTTGGACTCTGATCCAAGGCCAAATCTTTGGAATCAACCCCAGCAGGATTTCTCATATATACTGGCCTCTGTCCAGGATTGTGAGGAGTTCCCCTTTTCCCCAATTAATTAGTATCGTCGAAAAAAGACTTCACTTCTGGTTGGTAATATCCAGCTGAACAGAAGTAAGTCTTAGGCACTCATTACAAATATCATACTCAGCCCTTCAGTAAGACTAACTCTATTAATTCTTTTTTGTCTTCACTGATTGGCAGCAGGATAAGCTTTCAAGAATTGCTTCACAGGCTCTCTTCTAAATCTCAGTCACTCAATCAAGTCTTCAAGTGTGTGATCCTTCCTCCCTCTTAACTAGTCATCACTTCACACTGATATCTTCCTCTGATCTTTAGCTCCCACTTCATCAGACCTTGATCCTCTGGATTGGACTTCTCAAAGGACCTTTCCTCTTCATTGTCTAGTGGGTTCCCTCCTGTTTATCTCTGCTATCATCATTGGTCATATCCAGACTCTGACTCAGATCTTGAGTCTCTTTAGTTCTTTCTTTGTTTCTGAACTTCAGGTGTAGATTCATCAATACTACTAGTTGTATCCTTCCCTTACTAGATCCAAGTAGTCCAAGTTCTATTTGCTTCTTAACTTCATCCACTGTGCCCTGTGAGTCTCTTGATAGTCTGTTCTGAGCGCTCAGGCCCATATCCCAATCCGTCCTTGGGGGACCCCTGTGACAGTATACTAATTAATTCAAATCCATTCATCATCTTCATTCTTAAATTTTATTTATATATAGAACGTTTCTTTTAAAATTCAAAATTCATTCAATAATCAAATTCAATCAAAATTTAAATTTTATTTCATTCAATCAATTCAAATCCATTCAGTCAATTATTTCACTCAAAATTGATTATTTTTGATGATTCTGGATTTCATTCTGGCATAGTTTCACTATGCTTTTTGGACAATCACCAGTTGGTTCTCAGGCTCACAGTCAGCCCAGGAGGGATTTGACTGAACCACCCATGGTTCAAACTTCAACTCCATTTTTGGATTCAGTGGCTCCTTATCCACGTTATGGATCCAGTTCAATGAGCTCATCTTCACCTGAAGATGATGCTGAGGAGGATGGAAGTGTGGAATCAGGGGAGGTCTTAGAGCAGGGAAGCAGTGTTGGTGACAGTTGGGTCACCACTGAAAGTAGTAGGTCTGGAGGAAGGCTGAAGCAAGTAAGAATCGACCCAACGCTGAAGTTCAACATCTGTCAATGGTTGACTCGGCAATCTTCAGGAGTGGTGGACCCTTTTGCTAGGATCACACCTGCCTTTGATGCTCCTGCATTAAAGGCTCCTGATTCATTTGATGGCACAGATCCATCATTATTGAGGAAATATCTCCAGTCCTGTCGCTTCATCTTTCAGCAAGATGAAGAGACATTCAATCTGGACAAGGAGAAGGTACTTATTGCAGCAAACTTCCTTACTGGAAAGGCTGCCCAAAGGTTCAAACCTTATCTGGCTCAGCTGGATAATGAAGAACCATCCTACCTTCTCAACTCATGGGATTCTTTTGAGACGGAACTCTTTGCTTTCACTAGCGACCCCGATGGAGTTCGTAAGGCTGAGCAAAATCTGGATCAGCTGAAGATGAAAGACACAGGCTTTGTGTCCTCCTACATCTCAGACTTCAGGGCCCTATCCAACATCATTGTTGGGTGGGGTGAACACCCTCTTATGTATCAATTTCGTAAAGGCCTTCCTTCAAGAATCTTGGAACAACTAGCGGTCTACCAAGGTTCATTGGATTCTCTTCAGGATCTGATGGAGGCCACTTTGGAAATTGATACCCGTTATCATGAGCTTATCAAGGAGAAGGAACTTGGGAAACCAAGTGATTCTGGGTCTTCCCGGAATTCCTCTATTCATTCAAGCCCTCCACCATCTTCCCTTTTACCCGAGGAAAAGAAGCATATGGGGAAGCAGGTGGACTATAGGGTTTCTTCTGAGTCAGAATCTGTTGATTCTTGGGACTCATCTGAGTATGAAGCTGAGGCTTCTACTCACTCATCTTAGGCTGAAAGTCTTGTAAACTCTTCTTGGTCAAGCAAGACTGAAGAAGATTTGTGAAGTTATCTCTTCTGGAAAATCTTCTTCTTTCATTTCAGTTCATTCTTATTCACCTCGAGTACTGGCGTCGGAAATTGTTTCAATCTCTTTTCACTTTCATCTTTGATATTGTAATTAGTATTCACCTCAATTCTGGAGCTACTCACTCCAATTCATTGCAAAGATAACTGTTGGTTATCCCTTGCCAATTCAGAGACCCTTGTCAATGTGAAGCTTCCATTAGTATTCACTGACCTCAATCTTCACTATGGATCACCCTACGGGTTGTGAAGACTCCTTGGAATTTCTCCACAGAAAATTCCTGGTTATGTTACCAGATACTAAGGTATCACTTCTTTTGGTTCATAACTTCCCTTGGCTTGGAATCTGGTATTCGACCGGATTCAGAGAACTTAGGTTCTTAGGGATTTTAGCCCTGGCCATTTCATCAATTTGAACTTGACTGGTACCCAACATTGCGTCAGCAAGGGTACTTCCTTCTGCCTGAAGCGTGATGTGCTTCAGAATCTCATCTTTGATTCAACTTCTTCACCTCAATGCAACATTCAACAAGTTCACTATTCTAGGCATTAAAACCTTTGAGGTTGAATTTTGACTCCTTGTCAACGTCATTCTGTCAGAACTAGCTACTCTGTGATGATTATGAAGACCTGGAAGATTAAGAAGATATCAACAAACTGTGAGAATTTTTATCCTAAGGCTTACTATGGTTACTGGACAACTTCTCCAAACATCAAGCCGATTCATTTACTCACCGTGCCGGCAATCATTGTATTGAGCTGTGGTTATTCACCCCAGCTGGGCCAGCTTCTATCTCAAACAAAGAATCAGCTACCCCATAGGCCTACATTGCAGAAATGTAGAGATCAGTTTGCCAATTTGGTTCAGTTCATCAGGATCTGAACTTCCCATCCCTCGTCCACATGGAACACGGGACTTGAGAGTGCATAGTGCATTGACTATGGCTCCTCATTCAAGTTGCATGGAAAGGACAGTCCTTCAGCCGCACCCATGACTGGATTCACTGTTCTGGATAACCCAACCTCTCTTTGCAAGATTGGCTCCTTGGAATTTTTCCACTCTGGTTATCCTACTTTCCGACTATTGGCCACCATGGTAATTCAACTTTGGAAACTATACACTGGGAGCAGTGTCATAGCAGGCTTCCTTACTCAAAAGCAAAACCTCTGTTGCTTTTGAGCATCAAATTTTTTACTTCAAGAACTGGTCATGGTTTTCATGGACGGACACTTGGTAAAATTCTGGGTATTATGGTTACTTCTACTCTTGATTCTCTTATCTACTTTACCTCTTAAAGGTTGTCATAAACCGTCAAAGCCATTCCAAAACTTTGCGGCACTCAGGTTCATACTGCTCAACACCTGGTTGGGTAGAGCCCTGCCGGAGCAACTCTACCATCACCATTGGTCATTGGAGATTATCACTCCGTCGCTGGAACATGTCACACTTCGGGACGATGTGTTCTTTACCAGGGGGTGGATTTCATCGCAAGTTATCTTTAGATTCATCATTAGCAATCTTGGACCCCTTGGAGCACCATTAGGCTAGGTGTAAATTAGAGGAACTTAAGAAGGATGTTCATTCAAGAACAATTCTGGATTACTAGTAAGAAGGATGTTCATTCAAGAACAATTCTGGACTACTAGTAGTAACTCCTATTTGGCAGAGTATGTAACAAACTCATTGGTTAAAGACATCCGGGGTGTTAGTAGTGGAAAGGAGTAAGAGCTGGGTGGATTCGTCATTGGATATCTACCTGGAACCATGGGATCATGAGGCTCAGCCAACTGGACTCGAGCTCCAACTTCCTTTCTTGGTGAATGCAGTAATCTGCTTCACTTCCAATATCTTGCACCTAATGAGGTTGTAATATAGCAAGATTTTCAACTATAATGAAATCTCAATTTCATTACTCATTCAACAGTTCCGATTCATTTGTTTCTCAGTCCTTTCAACTGTTAACTGTCTTCAGGATCGCCATGCCACTCATGGACTTCACAACTCAGACTCGTAATTCTCAACACCAGGTTGAGTAGGGTTGGTAAAGGAAGATCCATTGCCACCTTCTGGATTCTGGGGATTAGTTCTCCAACTCTCTAGGAACACTTTGCTATTTTGGATGACGTGTTCTTCATCAGGGTGGATTTCATTATGAAGATTATCAATGATCTTCATCTGGCTGGGGTATACTTGATACCCTTTAGATCAAGACATCAGGTTGCTATTTACTGGAGACTGAGGTAGTATTGTGGTGGATCCTTCATTTGGGGCATCCACCAGGAACTATGGGGATTAAGAAGCTCAACCAACTTGGCTAACGCTTCAATGCCTTCATTGGTGAACCGTCATCAACTATGATTCACTTCCCGGCTCTTGCATCAAACTGTGCCTCCAACCAGCCGCAAGAGCATTCACAGAAGCTTCAGTACTTGGCAGAATAGAAGGAACTCCTTCAGATTCTTTATCCTGGATAGCCTAGGGCCAAGGAAGTATCTGATTTTAGCATACTTGTGGTGGGGAGCCACTTACCCAAAAGTAAGTCCTCCCAATTGTATGCACCTAAGGGTTCCTCTACCAAAGTTGTATAAGCATTATCTTGGCCACTCTGTGAGCATCGGTTGGGAAACTTTCTCCTTAACTTCACAGGTCACAGCATAGCAAGTACACAAGGAAGAAGACCTTTCCCAAAATCTTTTGACAGTAATGATCATTCTCACCAGTTCAAGAACTCTATTCATTATCTCATCAAGTTCAAGAACAGTGGTCATGACCTCAAGATTTTTAACTTCAATGAAATTCACTTTTCATTATGCATTCAAGTCCACTCAAGTTTCTCTTGCAAGTTGCTTCAACTGTCAAAAGTCTTTTCACAATCACAACGCCATTCATAACTTTCACGGCTTGGTTCCTTAGTACGCAACCTTTGGTTGGGTAGAACCTTGTCAAAAGAAGATCATTTTCAGCAACTGGCTCTTGGAGATTAGCTCTCCATCCGGGGAACCCTCTCCACACTCAGTGACAAGGTGTTCTTCACCAGGAGCAGAATTCGTTATGAAGATTTCTAGGAATCTTCATCTGGCGGGGAGTATTTGATATACTCATTGGATCAAGACATCAGGTTGTTATTATGGAGAAAGCGGTATGGGTGTGGTGGATTCACCAAGTGACATCCACTCAGGACTTTGGGAATTGCGGGGATTCAACTCCAATTTCCTTCATTGGTGAACCACTATCGACAGGAAACTTAAGTTTCAACTTCCTTCATTGGCGGAACCGTAATCAAGATGGTTTCACCTTTAACATCTTGCATCAAACTGTGCCTCTCATAGTAGGCTGCAAGATCATTCACAGATACTTTGTTACTTGGTGGAACGGAAGGAACACCTTCTATGCCTTTACCCAGGAAGCCCTAGGACCAAGGAGGTATCTGCTTGAGCATGCAAGTGAGGGTGTAGTCACTTACCTAAAAGTAAGTCCTCCCAGTTGTATGCATCTCAGGGTTTTTTCTACTGCAATGTATAAGCATGACCTTGGCCACTATGTGAGCAACGGTTGGGAAATTCTCTTTAACTTCACAGGTCACAGGCAAGCAAATACTCAAGGTAGGAGAACTCACGACATCTTACGACAGTAATGACTTCTTCAAGTTCAAGAACCATCATTCATTTATCACTTCAAGTTCAAGAACTTTCATCATGACCTCAAGATGTTTCCATTATGACTATTTCAGGATTGTCGTTCATTCAAGAAATTTTTTCTTCTCATTTTATTTTATTTTATCTTAATTATCAATGTTAACTATGTTAACCAAGCAAAGAACAGCCCCGGGTAATCAGGTTTAATCAAGCATAAGCACTGCCGGTGGCGGATTATGATCTAGGGGAACCCTTTGAGCTTTGTAGACCTAGAAAGGGGTAGAAGTCAAAGGCTTGAATCATCCCTGTTAATAGTTCAGTAGGACAGTAGGACAAGGCGTAGGGAGTGGACCTTCTTGAGAGTGAAGAGTATGAAGAGTAGTAGAAGATTTCACTTATTGACGGTTACGGTGCTCAGGAGCTCACCGCTTCGTCAGGGGGTACTGTAACAGAACAGATTCGGGGACTACCTGGTAGTCCTATTCATAGGTGGAGTTATCAACTCCCCTTTATCAATCATTTTGAAACTATCCATACTGGACCCTTGGTTTCATCAATCAGCCATGGGGGGTTATCAGTTGGACTTTCCCTGAGGGAGTCATTATAGGGTTGACCGAAGTAGATTCGGCCGAAGCTAGGGTCGCCCGAAGCAGATTTGGCCAAAGTAGTTTTGACCAAAGCAGATTTGACCCAAACCAAATTCAACTGAACTGCCCTCATGCAGTTCCAGCTTTTATCCAACGTATTGCCAACGCCAGCTAAGCAGGACCAAAGGGATACTGCCGGGAATCTCAGTGGACAGGCCACATTGGCCTTCCCATCCAGGGTCATCACTGCCCTGGACCAACCAACCCAGACCTTCCCAATTCAGTTTCAATGCTGTTCTTCTCAAGTCAATAAGTATTCCCACGGCTTCCAGTTCAATCCCATATTCAAATGAATACAGTTTCAACTCTATTCATTCCAATGCAATAAGGATTCCCGTGGTCACATCATTCAATTTATACTCAATTAATTACAGGAATACAGGCAGCTGCAAGGTTGAGCTTGGACTCTGATCCAAGGCCAAATCTTTGGAATCAACCCCAGCAGGATTTCTCATATATACTGGCCTCTGTCCAGGATTGTGAGGAGTTCCCCTTTTCCCCAATTAATTAGTATCTTCAAAAAAAGACTTCACTTCTGGTTGGTAATATCCAGCTGAACAGAAGTAAGTCTTAGGCACTCATTACAAATATCATACTCAGCCCTTCAGTAAGACTAACTCTATTAATTCTTTTTTGTCTTCACTGATTGGCAGCAGGATAAGCTTTCAAGAATTGCTTCACAGGCTCTCTTCTAAATCTCAGTCACTCAATCAAGTCTTCAAGTGTGTGATCCTTCCTCCCTCTTAACTAGTCATCACTTCACACTGATATCTTCCTCTGATCTTTAGCTCCCACTTCATCAGACCTTGATCCTCTGGATTGGACTTCTCAAAGGACCTTTCCTCTTCATTGTCTAGTGGGTTCCCTCCTGTTTATCTCTGCTATCATCATTGGTCATATCCAGACTCTGACTCAGATCTTGAGTCTCTTTAGTTCTTTCTTTTTTTCTGAACTTCAGGTGTAGATTCATCAATACTACTAGTTGTATCCTTCCCTTACTAGATCCAAGTAATCCAAGTTCTATTTGCTTCTTAACTTCATCCACTGTGCCCTGTGAGTCTCTTGATAGTCTGTTCTGAGCGCTCAGGCCCATATCCCAATCCGTCCTTGGGGGACCCCTGTGACACTGAGTCAATCACTATTTTGTTTTGAAAGGTATGCCTCCCTGAATCGTTGTGCATCAACACCAGCCAGGCATTGCTTAGTGCGGTATCATTAGGTTTGTCTGTATTGGGTTCTTTGGTTTGTCCTTCTTTCTTAGGTCTTTTTTCAGGATGTAATGTCCAGCAGTTACTCTCAGAGTGTGGAGTCTTGGGATTGTGCCAGGAGTTGGTGCACCTTGGTTTATCTCTGTTGGTCAATGCCACTTCAGGTATGGATCCATTTGGTTTCTTGACAGCACGTTTGTTGTCAATTTGTTTAAGATGTGAAAGAACTGAGTCTACACTAATATCACTGCCCAAGTGTGATATTTGTCCCCTTAGGCCGTTCATTTGTTCTGGAAACTTGAACAGTATATGGTAGGCTAGTATTTCAGGAGGTAATATTACTTGGATTTCCTTGAGTTTGTTTACCACATTTTTTATCTCCAGAATGGAGGTTCCAATTTTATTGATATCAAGTTTCAGGTTCATAAGCTTGCTAAATACCCTATAAGGGCTGTGGGCTTCCAATGAGGAGTACAGTTCTGTGATGTCTTGCCACATTTTGATAGCGTCAAATTTGTTGGTTTCGTCGATTACACTTTGATAGACTTTGGACAATAACTTGGCCATGATCAGTGCCTTGATTTCAGAATTGAGATAGGGAGGTAGCTTGTCCATACTAGTTATTTCCTTCATGCCCCTGATGTCTAGATAGTTCATCATCTTATCTTTCCAAAAGAGATAGTTGTCTTCAGTTAGACTGGGAATGGATTCAAGCAACGCCTTAAGAGTTAGTTGTTGAATATAGTTTTCAATACGCGTTGGACTAGTTTTCTGTTCTGAGGAAGATGTCATAGTATCCAGTTGAGTTTTCAAGCCAACAGTGCAATTCGGCTTTTAACCATTTTGCCTAAACAACCTAAGTCCAAAGGGACTGATTTCTTTCATTACATTAAGAAAGGAAACACATAGTATTTAGCTTGATATGAAGTGAAACCAGTGGTAATGAAGGGACAGCAGTGGAAGAGAACCCACATTATTCACTATCTACAAGTATTATAGTGAGATCTACGTGTGATTGTATAAAGAGAGTATATCTAAGACTGGGACTGAATGATGAGGAATTGGGTCAATAATTCACAGTCAGATGAGGTACAAGTTAAGTGAGAAAGAGAATGACTGTGATCAACGGATCTGCAGTAGGAATACAAACCACCTGAGACCAGAGTGATCTTGGCCAGGCCTTAGAAGAGGGATCGCCGTTGAGTCTTGACAGGGAATATGAGACAGGACAAGTGGTGACGCGTGGTAGGTGGTGCTACGGTACTGTGCTTGAGTGGTATTACAAGCATAGTCTTTCACAAATCTGTTTCGTGACACAGACCTACTAGTAATGAGTTTAGATAATAGAGAAGAAGTAATAGAGAGTAATGAAAGAAATAAATGTGAATGTATAATGAATAGGGAACTAGAAGAAGATCATGGGTGTAGATCACAAGGTGACCTTGGACCAAGATTACTCTAACATTCATTTCCCTGACCAGCTTCCCCCAGTCAAGTTCCCTCCAGCCTTTCATCTCCATGACCTCCTCCTTGAGATCCCTTCCTTTACAGAAGAATATGACTTGTTTGACCTTGTCATAGTCCTCTGCCCCTTCATTTTCAACTGCCACTTCAAACAGATCCAAGAACTGATGGAAATCCTTCCCATCAAACATCAATTCCTCCTCCTTAGGAATCTTCACCACTTTCCTAATGGTGGCCTCCCTCCCAATGGGCCCAGCTGGTCCAGCTTCAGTTCCTCCCAGTCCAGAAATTCTTCCTGGATACAAAAAAATCAAAAACAAAATCCTCCCTGATGCTCACAGAGTGGCCTGGTCTTTCTTTCAAATACTTTTGAGAATAGCCAAACCCCAGAGGTGCACTAATGGATGGAATTTACTTTGAGACCCTTAATGGCCCACACCACTTCCTTACTCCTTGGTACCCCCTGGATACCTCCTTTCTTCTCTCTGGGTGAGTTGTGCCGTCTAAGTGCACACAAACCACCCTTCTGGAAGTCTTTCCTGCTGCCTCTTAAACTGGAGCCCTTCCTGTCCCCTACTGATCCTTGCCAGTATCCTCTCCTTTCAGGTGTAGTCCTACAACAGTACTCCTCTCCTCCCAGGCCGTACTTTGGTGAGGCTGTGCCGTCTAAGTGCACACAAATCACCTTTCTTAAAGTTCCAGAAACTCCCCCAGACTCTTGTCCTTGAAGCTCCTTTCACTTCCTTTTAAAGCTCCAGAAACTATCCCAGACAATTGTCCTTGAAGCTCCCTTCACTTCCTCTTCTTTCCTCTTAAGGCTCCGGATAAACCTCCATGAACCTCCCTAAAAACACCTCCGGCGTGCCTCCATGATTAAACCTCCCCCAACCTCTGTAAAGCTCCATAGCACCTCCGCCAGGCCCAGCAGACCTCCGGCGCCGCCTCCTTAACCTCCATAGACCTCCAGGGCAGCTCTTTAAATGAAAACCTCCTATGGTTCCGTACAAAAATCCCCAAGTTTGTAAAGAAAAACCCAAAGAAATCCAACAACTTCCACTAAACAGAGACCAAGCCACTGTTGGGACACCACTATGTGGGACCAAAGCTGACTACCTCCTACATAGAAAAAGTAGACAGGGAGAGATGGCTAGAGGGGAAGACTGGAGGGGACAATACCTCCAAGTCAGGTGCCTCCTTGAAGCTGCCCTCTGAGATGGCCTACAATAGAACAGAAAGGAAAGAGACACAGGAGACCTGTGTTCTGTGGTGGCTGGAAAAGAGATGGGAGGGACAAACACCTGAGGTTCACAAGGTTGAAAGGCTTGTGATATTCCCAGGGCCTTGGATTACAATGAAAGACAATTACAGGACAGGGGAGTGTGGGAAACTATAGAGGGTGGGATAATAAGAAAGCTAATACAGGGAAGCAAATACAGCAAAAGCATATTTTTTCTCATGGGGGGGATCTATATGAAACGTTTTGGCCCAAAGAGGCCTCCTTTTATAGTAAAATTGGTCTGGGCTAGAACCACAAATCAGCCCATTCTCATATTGCATGCCATACTGCATGATCTCAGAACCAAATGCAACTGTACCCAATTCCCCTCAAAAAAAACTTTACAAGTCCATAGCTCCTGTAGTTTTGCTCCAATCACTTTGACCTTGGTGAGCACCGCCACCTAACTTTTGCTCCTCTTTCCAATGGCACCATCCAGTTCCTTCCACTGCCACTCCTTCCTCCTTAAAACCCAGCAATATCCAACAAAAACCTCCTAACAACACCCCGGGAGCACCCATCGCACCTCCTTCTCCCCACCATCTTTTTACCATTTCTTCCACCACAATGTTGCTAGATCTATTGTCAGCCTGTGAGCCAAAAACACTTGGCCAAACAAACTGACAAATATAATAAACAAAATAAATACATCTTTTTATTTTTAGTTTCAAAAATGATATAAATAATAGAAAATTATATGTATAAAATCTAAATATCTTTATAATGAATTTATAAACACATGAATTTTATGGCATAAATGAATTCCTAAGACAATTTTAGGCATAGTCATATATTACACTTTTACATGAAAATGACTGTATCACCTAGTTCATATGTGTATACAGTACCATAAGCCAGGATAGAAATTTCGACGCTATAGTGTAATACCACCATTTACACATACTGTAAACTTAAAATTGAAATACAGTACAGTTGGCAAATCCCAGTTCAATTGGGCCAACTGTACTGCAATTAAAGTTAAAATGTGGTAATACAGAGTATTACGACGAAATTGAATTAAGGAGCATTACCACTAAGGACCAATCCTTAATCAACGTAATGTTAATAGTTTCTTCCTCATTGAAGATATGGCAAATCTGAATAGAGAGACTGCCATTGAAATTAAAATTCAGTAGTAGTCCTCTATTACAGAATTAAAGATTTCCCTCTCCCTCCAGGAGAAAATTTGAACACGTAAAAACTGTCAAAATAAAATATGTTCAATACACATAGAAGGAGAGAGATTGAGACCATGGTTAATAGAGCAAATATGCTCAGAGTAGCCTAATTAGATGGCCTCAACTTTTGTTGGCTAGGCTACACTAATTATGTAAGTCTTAATTCAAATAATAACAAAATACGTGAAATTATGATATAAAGTTACTTCCCAAAACAGTAGTTTTAATTTCAGACCTTATTCCTTTGGGGAAATGAAAGATGAACCTATATGGAACAACATCTCAGCCAAACTTTGTTGATCAGAGTTGATCCTGATTTTATAAAAATCATTAAAGATGCACACGTATGAATAATTAACTTATAAGTGATTATTTTGGCAGTTGCTGGAATGAAAACTTTCTCAAATGATGTGCCATGGTTATAAAAATTTAACAGCATCATTTCACCATGGAGGCCCAATGCTTCTCCTAATTTCATATCATGAATATGACTGTAACCTGGTTATTACCTTGATGGCTAATCAGATTAAACTGGTAACCATACCTAATCAGTGAATATTAAATCTTCACGGCTGATATTAAGATCAATCTCAGTAATGCTGTAAATTTTAATTACAGATGAGCACACTCAGGCACACTATGTGAAATAAATTGGAGGCTTTATCTTAACAACTCAAGGAGTACGTGATAAAACCATTTCTTATAAATACCAGGTGTAAAACCCAGTAGTTTGATCCATATACATTTTTATTAGATTATTAAACATACAAGTAAGTATTTTAAAAGTTAAATTTCTCTGTTATCAACCAAACCACGAGTCCAATGGACATTAAACATCTAGTGGTTCTATTTCTAAAGAGTATAGACTAGATACAAATTAAACATTCAAAATTAATTGATTCAGTATTGATCATTAATACATTATAAGGGGTTTTTCTCAGTACTGGAATCCTTATAGATCAGGGGCTTGATAAGTGTGTGGAAACACCACAGTTCTTTCAGAACTGTAGCACCCTGAGTATTTTTTTTTTTTTTTATTGCATTACAAAGGTAAGCAGTATATTAAAAATAAGTTTTTTACCTCTACAGCCATAGTACTGATATATTATCAGTTTCGTAGGTTAAAAACTTGCTGTGATAAGCAACAAGCTGACATCTATTGTAGACCTTCTAGCTGGTGGAGCTTTAGGTGGTTGTTGGTATTGATCAGAGTTTTCTAAATCAATGGGTCCAAGGTTGGCTATCTCCGTAGCTGATGTGACCATTGTTAGAAAAGGTCTAATAGGGTTAATTTGAACAGCAGCTAAACTATTTGAAATTGCTTGCAACAAAGGTAGGTTACTTTGCTCTATAGTAGGAACTGCGTCTACTGTAGGTGAGGGAAAACCGTAATCTATTACTGGTTTGTCTGTATCCACTGAATAAAATATATAAGGCTCAGACGTATAAGATAGATTTATTAATAGGAGACGTAAAAACTACTCACTAGCTGTTGTGCTTTGAATGTAGTTGAAAGACACTGTTAGGATAAGTAAAACAGATTTGGAAAAAGAAATAAGATTAAAGGTTTTATATATATATAAAATAAAAGGTAATTTATACAAAACTTATACGTATAGAAAGGTAGGAAGGTGTATTAAGTTCAAGTGAGATGAGGCCCCCAAATGTCAGCAACTTAGACTGCTATAGCCTATGAAACTAGTAGTTCAAACTACAGTACTATGGCTTTGTGTTGAAATTCTGGGATTTTTCCCCTTTTATTTTTTAATTTGGCCGAAGCTCTTCTTTCTTCTTACTTCGGCCAAACTGCTTCGGCCAAAGCGTGATAAACATCAAAGCGCACAGCGCACAGCTGTATTGCTTAGGTTAACTTAAGTCTTCTCTTACTCCGTCTCAGGCAAAACTCAACTTGAATTTCTCCTGTTAAACTGAAATCAGTAAATCAAATCATTTCAAAACACTTCATCCTACAGATACTCTCTGTCTTTCTCAGCAAGTCTCAAGACCCTCTTGGAGCAACAGTGAAAATCAACACTAATCACTCCCTCTGGTCTTCTAAAGGAAAAATCAATTCTTCTCTTCCTTGGTTAGAAAAGGAGCTGGACTTACTGGAATTTAATTATCTCACATTAATTTCCTTTTGTTACATTGTCTTATATAAAAAATACTAACACCTTGTCTTAAAAATTCTTTGTCTCTTCTTTAATTGTAATTAGCTGCTATAGAAGTAATATTCAAGCTTCTCTTCTTCACCAATCTGAACTTGATCAAATATCAGATTGCTAGCATGTATATCTCAAGCTCTATCACTCACCTCCTAGATTCTAATGTTTCTACTCTCAAATTCTTTAGCTGTGAAGACTCCTGCTCAAGTCATTGATCCTTAATCTGAACTCTGAATTATAGTCATATTGCTAGTATGTTTCTTCTTCTCATCTTTTCACCTTGTTGTCAGATGTTCTAATTTTGTCTACAGTTCACTCCTGTGTTCTGGTTCTATTTTTATCTCTCTGCAATAAAACTTTAGAATTTCTTCACTTTGTGATGTAAATATGTTCTTTCTTGGTAAGAATGATAAGATAAGAAGTTTTTGCTTAAAGGGCTAGCAATTGCAAAGCCCTCAAAAACTAATAAAAAAACCTCAAAGTGCTACTGTAGTATTATACCACAGTGGTGTTCCCACACGCTGTGGGACCAAAGGTGACTACCTTTTATGAGGAAAAGTAGACAGGGAGAGATGGCTAGTGGGGAAGACTGGAGGGGACAATACCTCCAATTCAGGTGCCTCCTTGAAGCTGCCCTCTGGGATGGCCTACAATAGGACAGAAAAGAAAGAGATACAGGACATCTGTGTTCTTTGGTGTCTGGTAAAAGAGATGGAAGTGATAAAAACCTGAGATTCACAAGGTTGAAAGGCTTGTGAAATGCCAGGGTGTTGAATTACAATAAAAGACAATTATAGGACAGGGGAGTGTGGGAAACTTTAGAAGGTGGGATAATAAGAAAGCTAATACAGGAAAGCAAATACAGAAAAAGCGTATTTTTCTGATTGGGGGGGGAATCATCCACTATTTGAGGCATAAGGAATTTTGGCCCAAAGAGGCCTCCTTTTAAAGTAAAATTTGTCTGGGCCAGAGCCACAAATCAGCCCATTCTCATATTGCATGCCATACTGCATGATCTCAGAACCATATGCAACTGTACCCAATTCACCTCAAAAACCTTTACAAGTCCATAGCTCCTGTAGTTTTGCTCCAACCACTGTGACCTTGGTGAGCACCCCCACCTAACTTTTGCCCCTATTTTTAATGGCTTGTTCCATTTCCTGCCACTGCCACTTCTTCCTTCTTAAAACCCAGCAATATCCTACAAAAACCTCCTTTTAACACCCTGGGGCGCTCTCCGCCCCTCCTTTTCCCTGCCCTCTTTTACCAAATCTTCCACCACAACACTGTTCAAGCCTTTGGTTATAAGGGTTCCTTAACAGAGAACTGGTTCTTTATAATTGTACTTATCAACTCTGTGAATAATAAGTAAGGGATTTTAGGTTTTAATGAGAATTTCTTAATACATAAGACTAATTCTTTGCGTAAATTTTCTTTTGAGAAGTTTATTTATTAAAGTTTTTGTTGTTTCTAATTTGTTTTTTGTGTGTCCGTGTCTTTTACTGGATTAGTACCTCAGTTTTTAAAGGCACAGATATTTTCACGTAAGTACAATTATTTAAAAAAGGATAGTTTTACTTAAATTTACACATAACTAACATAAATCTTTTGTTCTATCTTAAATAATTAATTAATTAATATATTTTTAAGGATTTAATGATAAGTATAATAGTTACGTGGGGAAAAGGTTCTGTTTCTTAAATACCTTGAGAAGATCAATTGTCTTTTGATACATTTTAATTCCTTTTGGATTAGAGAATTATTTCACGTAGTTATGTGTTTTATTATTAGTAATAGTGATTTGATCATGTATATTCTTAGTGATTATCCTTAGTGAAGGATTAATTTTCTTATCCTTACGTAGGTTTAATATTATATATAATTTTTATACAGTAAAGAGTGATAACCAATTTCTGGAGATTCACGTGTAATCTCAAAACAGTTTATATTTATTCTAAATAATAAAAAAAAATTATTTCAAATTTTACTAAATACTTTTTAAAAGAGTTTTTGAAACTTTTATGTGAAGATATTATTTATGTAAAAGTTTTGTTTGAAGAATAAGATCATTCTCATATACTTAATGCAATTCTTTTTATAAGTTTTCTGCTTTGTTTTGTGTTTATATTTATTATTTTAATAAAGCCCTTTAAGTACAATAGTTTGCTTAGAAATCTATGTATATACATAAAAAGAAATTTTACTTCATAATTGTTAATGTGACAGTTTTGAAACAACAATGTCAAAGGTGTTTTATGAAATTTTATTAATTTGCAGATGAGTTGGTCAAGTATCTTGGCTCTCAGGCTGACACTAGTACATTTGATTTTGAAATCATTGTGGATGACTGTTTCATGCTCACTGGCTCTCTTAAAAATCATTTGTTTGAACTTAATCATGTTTCTTTTGCAATTAATCCTAAAGTTTACTCTTATCTTAGTAACTCTGGTCAAATTGATTGGCATTCTAGGCTGGGACAACCAATCTCTCAATATCTTCTGAAGATCTTCCCTAAAACTAAAATTGATGAAAACTGTGAGATATGCAAGCTATGCAAACAAACCAAGCTCTCTTTCAATAGTCATTTTGATACGGCCAAAAATGTTCTAGAAACCATCCACCTGGACCCTGTAGGACCCTTCTCCACCTGCTCTCAAACTGGCTATCAGAATTTCTTGTCTATTACAGATCAATTCTCTGGTTTCAAAACTGTGAAGTTCCTGAAGAAGAAAGAGGATACCTCCCAAAAA
The DNA here is from genome assembly GCA_943181505.1 of Phakopsora pachyrhizi. Taxonomy (NCBI): domain Eukaryota; kingdom Fungi; phylum Basidiomycota; class Pucciniomycetes; order Pucciniales; family Phakopsoraceae; genus Phakopsora; species Phakopsora pachyrhizi. The sequence goes on along the minus strand of CALPCA020000002.1, from coordinate 244,410 downwards.
CTAATAGAATTCATAAAACATGCCAAAAATCTCACTGGTAAATTAGTGAAGAAGATCATATCTGACAATGGTGAAGAGTTCAAAAACAATGCTGTCAAGCACTACTGCCTTGAAAAAGGCATTGCTCAAAACGTTTCACCTACTTTCACACCTCAGAACAATGGTATTGCTGAAAGATCAAACAGAACAATTCTGGTCAAAGCAAAATGCCTCCTTCTTCAATCGAAACTACCATCAAGCTTCTGGGCTGAGGCAGTCAACACTGCAACTGATCTCTGCAACATACTACCTTTCAAATCAAACAACTTCAATATCCCTTACAAAGTCTGGTACTCCAAGAAGTGCAACTATTCAAAACTTAAACCCTTTGACTACCACAGCTACTTTCTCACTCCTGAACACATTAGAAGTCATAAGCTCTCCCCATCCGGCCAAAAGGGAATCTTTTTTGGGTACACTATTGGATTCAAACAGTGTGAAGCTGAAATGTGTGTGTACTGGAGAAAAGACACTTGGTTGTATGTGCATGTGGATGACATAGCAATTTTTAGCAAGGAAGCAGAAATCTTTAAATATGAACTTAAAAAACAAATTCAAAATAAAAGACTTTGGTACTGCCAAATTTCTTCTTGGTATGAACATTGACATCACCCCTGACTCAATCACTCTGTCTCAATCTCACTAAATAGACACAATACTTGAAAAATTCAATCTCAAGGACATTACACCATCTTCCACTCCTCTAAACTCCAAAGGTCATCTTGTCAAGGCTTCTAAAGAGGAAATTGAACAATTCAACAAACTTGGTATCAGCTATTGATCTGCTGTTGGTGCTCTCAATTTCCTCAGTGTCACTACTCGACCCAATATAACCTTTGCAGTCAGCTCTTTTCACAATTTCTTAATGAACCAGGCATCAATCACTGGAGAGCCTGCCTCAAAACCTTTGCTTATCTCAAGCATACAAAAACATATGGTCTCACCTTCACAACTTCTCCTCCTGGCTACAATCTGTTGGCTTACTCCGATGCGGACTGGGCCTCCTGTCCTCACACTTGTTGTTCGGTATCTGGATTCTTGGTAATCTGGAATGTCATTTTCATCTCTTGGAAGTCGCGAAATTAACCAACAATATCTCTTTCAACAACAGAAGCAGAGTACAAGTCAATTACTGATGTCACCAAGAAATTATGTGGATCAAAACCTTGATCACCAACTTCTTCAACCTGTCATTTCATACTCCAACGACAATCTGCAAGGACAATCAAGGAGCAATAGAACTTGCAAAAAATCAAGCCAGTCACTCAACCTTCAAGACAAAACATATGGACATCAGAATTCATTTTGTCAAGCAAGAAATTGAGAAACAACACATTTCCTTAACATATGTCAAGAGTGAAGATATGTTGGCTGACTTTTTCACCAAATCTCTGGGCAAATTACCACTCCTCAAATCACAGAAAGTACTCAATCTGTGCTCAGAGCCTTGAAGACTGTGAGCAAGGGGCAATGCTGGAATTGCTGCTGTGTTGTGCATTGCACAGCACAATCTCTTTTTAAACATATTCTGTTTCTTTTCTTCTAACTTTTATTCTGAGTTGTAACTGTGCAGTGCACAGCTTAACTGTCACTGACACATGTCACCTTTCTTCTTTTTGTCTGTATACTCAATCTTAACGTAGGTCCAAATATTATCACTTGGACCCAGGCTGATTGCACATTCAGCTCTTTTTTTCTTTTATTTTCATCTTCAACCTCAAGCTTAAATTTCATCAACCATAACTCAAACTCTGAATATCATCCTTCAATTACTCTCTGGAGTACTGGTAAAGTCAACAAACTCTTTCTTGACTGTGTACCTTGAACTTATCTTTATTGCTTTATTTCTTTTATTTTATCTGCGGTCTTTGTCAGACCAAGTGTGAAAGACACTTCTGATTCTTATCAATACCTGAACTGCTGTGGTCTTAGGTATTTCTTATTTTCTTATGTCTTTCTTTCTTATTTTTATGTGACTTTCATTTTTTAATGCTGAAATAAACATCTTAGTTTTCTGCTTAATCAACACTCTATTACAGAATTAAGGATTTACCACTCTCTCTATGAGAAAAAATGAACACATAAAAAATGAAAAATAAATGATGTTCAATACACATTGAAGGAGTGAGATTGGAACCATTGTTAATAGAGAAAAAATGCTCAGAGTAGTCTAATTAGATGGCCTTAACCTTTGCTGACCTCACTACACTAGCTGTGTAAGTCGTAATCTAATTATTATCAAAATACGTTAAATTATGATATAAAATTACTTTCCAAAACAGTAGTTTTTAATTTCAACCTTACTCCTTTAGGGAAATGAAAGATAAACCAATGTGGAACAGCTCTCTGTCACAGGGGTCCCCCAACAACGAATTGGGATATGGGCCTGAGCGCGGGGTCGAGTCCAAAGATTTGGCCTTGGATCGGAGTCCAAGCTCCACCTTGCAGCTGCCTGTATTCCTGTAATTAATTGAGTATAAATTGAATGGTGTGACCGCAGGAATCCTTATTGCAATGGAATGAATATAGTTGAAATTGTATTCAATTGAATATGGGATTGAACTGGAAGCCGTGGGAATACTTATTGACTTAAGAAGAACGGATTTGAAACTGAATTTGGGAAGGCTTTAATTGATGGGTCCAGGGTAGTGAATATCCTGTATGGGCAGGCCTTGCTGGCCTACTCTGAGAATGACTAGCAGTGTCCCTTTGGAACTGCTTGGCTGGCGCTAGAAGTGCGCTGCCAAAAAGTCAGAACTGCACTGGTGCAGTTTTGGTTGAACTTAGCTATGGCCAAACCTGCTATGGCCAAACCTGCTACGCCAAACCTGCTGAAAAATATAGAACTGCATTGAAGCAGTTTGGTAAACCTTAGCTTCTGCCAAACTAGTTTGCTTTGGCCAAACTAGCTTGCTTTGGCCAAACTTGATTACTTCGGCCAAACTAGCTTTGGTACACAGTGCTCTGTGTGGAATGCCTATGCCAAATCCTAAAGTTTGGCTGCATTAAAAGGGGTCTCCCTGACCGGGAGTTGAACAAGGGTTAATTTGGCCAAAGCCCCAAAGCGCGGCCTCTTAACTAAAGAAACAATCTGGAATCTGAAACTCCAAATTGATTCACCCCTATAATGAATCCATCAGGGAAAGTCCAACTGATAAACCCTCATGGCTGATTAATGAAACCAAGGGTCCAGTATGGATAGTTTCAAAATGATTGATGAAGGGGAGTTGATAACACCACCTGTGAATAGGACTACCAGGTAGTCCCCAAATCTGTTCTGTTACACTCTCCCAGCTAAGCTTTGTTGATCAGAGCTAATCCTAATTTTATAAAAATCATTCAAGAAATTCACGTACTGGTAACCACCATTTAAGTGAATATTCTGACAGTTGCTGTAATGAAAATATTTTCAGAAGATGTCCCATAGTTATAAAATTTTAATAGTATCATTTAAACATGGAGGCGCAAAGATTCTCCCAATTTCAAGCTATAATTTTGTCTGTAACCTGGTTTTTACCATAGCAGCTAGTCAGGATAGTCTGGTAGCCATACAAAATCAGTGTATTAAAACTTCACGGCAGATAATAAGATCACCCTCACTAATGCTGATAAAATTAATTACAGATGAGCACACTTGTTTGATATTGAACCTAGAACCAGCAGCTACATTGCAAATACGTGGTTAATACCATGTAACAAGACAGTAAATACAACATATAAGTGAAACTATACAGTGAATACCTACAGTCAAGAGTATAATGATGAAGACGGGATCACTTCTTCAATATCTAGTCAATCACATAGATAGAGGACTTTATAGTATATATATATATATGTAGTGCATAGCAGAAATAAAGAATGTCAGAAATGTGTCTGGCAGAAGAGTGACTGTCAGACACTTGCGACGATCAGAAGAAGATTAAACCAATGTTCTTAGTCTGTATTATACAGATAATTACCCCGCCTAGTTCAGTCTCATCAATAAGTGTTGATCCAATAGAGATGCACAAGGGAGAGAGAGAGTTGATCGACGCAATCGTGAAGGAAAGAAGAGAGAAGAATATATATATATGTATGTGTATGAGTAACTATAAGAAAGTCTAATATCAAGGAATAAACATGTATAAGTAAGTAAGTTATTCAATTATCGTCTGGGTTGTACTCCATCAAAACGCATGAGTCCCTGTTCCCTCCATCTCCTTTTATCCTCCATCTTCAAAACCATCACTTGGTGATTCTCTCACCACAATAGGTTAGCCATCAGTATTACAATGTTGAGTACCTGACAGTATGTCATCTTCAGTGACATTTCCAACACTCCCCCATGGTTTAATGTCTTCTAGTTGTAATTTGTCGTCATTAGCTTCATCTCTAAGGAAGGACAAATTGTTCTTCCAGTTCCCTGCTTTTGTAAGACTGTCGGCCTTCATGTTTTCAGATGTAATTAGTACTACTTCAATTTCCTTTCGTTCCATTTTCTCTTTGATCCACTTGGTCTTTGCATCCAGGTGTTTGGTTTTGATATGGTGATTTCCATATCTCAGCTTATCAAACAGGCCACTATTATCTATATAGAAACATATCTTGATGAAAGAATTTTCCATAATTCTGACACTAAGGACTGTATCCAGAGACCTTCTTGTAATGCATCACTCATGGCAATTAGTTTGGCTTCAGTGGTGGATAGACTGATGGAACTTTGTTTCTTGCTTTTCCAGGATAGTAGTGTCCCTTTAAAAAAGGTAACATATCCGCTTTGGCTCTTTCTGGTGCTCAGGTCATCAGCCCAGGAAGCGTCACTTTAAATCCTAATGACCTTGTCTTTTATGGAACTATTTACTTTAAGTGATAGATTCCTTGTCTGATACAGATATTGAAACACCCTTTTGATTTCGTTCCAGTGTACTGTCCCTGGAGCGTTACAGAATCTTGCTAAGTTGGATACAGCAAAACTGATATCCGGACCAGTCATTTGAGCAATATAGTTCATCAATCCTATTGCAGCCTGATAGTTTATGTTCAATTTTGTAAAATCTTCTTGTTCTTGTGGCGTTGCCTCCGTAAGTTTCACACCTTGGGTCAGAGCGGTTCTGATAGGCCTGGTTGTCTGTTCAGAGAAGAGTTTATATCCTTTTGCGATGTGATTGGATTGGTTCAATTCTACTCCCGTGCCGATTAAGATTTTCATACCTAGAGCTGAGGTTGGAGTCTCAGACTTAGAAAGTTGGAATCGATGACCTATATTGGTTGCAAACGACTGACAGTCCCCGACTACGATTAGGTCATCCACGTGGAAATACCACAGAGTTTTGTGATTGTTTCTGATGTACAAGCATCTCTCAGCTGTAGATTCTGGGAAATCTTCTTCCCTCAGCCACTCAGTCAAGGTCTTATACCAACTGAGTGGAGCCTGTTTGAGTCCATATAAAGCCTTTTTGAGTTTTAGGTATTCCCCATGAAACTTGACACCTTGAGGTGTTCAAATAACAATTGATTCGTCGAGGTCTGCGTACAAGAATCCCCTTTGATGTCCAGTTGAAGTATTTCCATGTTCTGGTTGGTAGCATACAAGAGAAGAGTTCTGAGTGATGTGGTTTGACCGGTCGGGGCGTACGTCTTGAAGTAGTCAACACCTTCTGTTCGTCCAAATCCCTGAACGCACAACCTGGCCTTGAAGGTGTCCGGTTCACAGTTGACTCCTGGCTTGACTTTGAACGTCCACATTGTGTTCAGCGGGTTCACTAGTTTTTCATCGGTGAATTGTTCCCATACTTCCATAGATTCTATGTTGGATATTTCCTTATCAATGGCTTCCTTCCAGAAGTAGCTGTCTTGACAGGAGATGGCCTGCTTGTAAGTTTTAGGTGTATAATCTGTTAAGAATCCATAGCGCTTTGGGGCAGTGAGTTTTGATCGGTCTCAAAGAAGATAGGGCTCTACAGTCTCATCTGATCCTGACACTGAGTCAGAGTTGTCTGTAGAGTCAGCAGTTTCATGGGTCTTGGTGTCAAGAATGGTAATCACGGATAGGGCGCTTGTGAGGGTGCAGCTTCCAGCAGTCAGCCTCTGAGTGCATGGTTTTTAGGTTATGCCAGGAGTTGGTGCACTGGGGTCGATCTTTATTCAGTAGGGCCACTTTGGTGTTTGTTGAGCTCTTCTCAACTGTTGTCTCATTGGAGAATTGTTTTAGGTGAGACAGTACCAGATTGACATTGATTGTTGATCCCAGGTGAGTTATTTGCCTACGCAAAGGGGACAATTGTTCGGGAAATTTGTGTAGAATGAGGTATGCCAGTATGTTGTCTGGCAGCACCACTTCAATCTCTTTAAGTTTGGTGATGACTGCCTTAATACTTAGAATGAACTCTATCCACTTTGCCACCTTTGAGTTTGCATTGCAGAAGTTTGTCAAACACACAATACCTGTTGTGTGCTTTGTGAGAGGAGAAGTGTTTGAGTATGTCTTTCCATAGCTTTATGGCGCTTTCTTCGTTACTAGTTGTGGTAATGTTCTGAAATACGCTGGCTGAGAGCTTGTTGATCATAATTATGTATGCTTCTTTGTTTATCTCACTACTCAGTTCTTTGTTTTCCCCATGATCCGTCATGTTGAATTTCCGAAGATTAAAGTAATTTGTCATTTTCCGTTTCCAGAATAAAAAATTGTCCTCAGAGAGCACCGGTATTGCATCAAGAGAGTTCTTCAGGACTAGTTGCTTCACGTATCCACTTAGAAATTTGATTGTTGGACACAGATTCAGAATCCATTGTTATCCGAAAGACAGTGTGGTGAGCTGTATTTCAGCTTTTAACCGTGTTTGATATTGAACCTAGAACCAGCAGCTACATTGCAAATACTTGGTTAATACCACGTAACAAGACAGTAAATACAACATATAAGTGAAACTATTCAGTGAATACCTACAGTCAAGAGTATAATGATGAAGACGGGATCACTTCTTCAATATCTAGTCAATCACATAGATAGAGGACTTTATAGTATATATATATATATGTAGTGCATAGCAGAAATAAAGAATGTCAGAAATGTTTCTGGCAGAAGAGTGACTGTCAGACACTTGCAATGATCAGAAGAAGATTAAACCAATGTTCTTAGTCTGTATTATACAGATAATTACCCCACCTAGTTCAGTCTCATCAATAAGTGTTGATCCAATAGAGATGCACAAGGGAGAGAGAGAGTTGATCGACGCAATCGTGAAGGAAAGAAGAGAGAAGAATATATATATATGTATGTGTATGAGTAACTATAAGAAAGTCTAATATCAAGGAATAAACATGTATAAGTAAGTAAGTTATTCAATTATCGTCTGGGTTGTACTCCCTCAAAACGCATGAGTCCCTGTTCCCTCCATCTCCTTTTATCCTCCATCTTCAAGACCATCACTTGATGATTCTCTCACCACAATAGGTAAGCCATCAGTATTACAATGTTGAGTACCTGACAGTATGTCATCTTCAGTGACATTTCCAACAACACTCATACATAAGAGATGAAATATATTGGTAATTTTATCTTAACAACTTAAGGAGTACGTGGTCAATGGTAACATGATGTTTCAAAATGGTTGAAAACATAAAATTGGCCCTGGTCAGTGGTTCAGAATATGTAGCCAGCTGACAGAGATTTACTTATATTGTCTTATCCATACTTATATTGTTTTGTTTTTATATAAGTTGTTACAAGTAAAGTAACTATTATTTGCTACAAGAAGGAGAAATCTCTACAAGCTCTAACAGAACCAGATAGTAGATACAACCTGAGTCAATTGCATATAAGTTGTTACAAGTAAAGTAACTATTATTTGCTACAAGAAGGAGCAATCTCTACGAGCTCTAACAAAACCAGATAGTAGATACAACCTGAGTCAATTGCCTAACTGTGCTTCATTTACCTAAACCTTGAACTGAATTGTGATCAGTGGCAGCTATTAAATTTTAGAAACTTAAAGTGTTACACCAAAGCTCGCAATTTTAAAACAACAAACTTTCAGAAGTGAATTACAATGCACTTTTTGTGACGGAGTTTTGAATTATGTTATACACTTCTGCGTATTGTTGATGACTATTCCAAGGTGCAACAAATCAGGAATTTTGTAGACCTTCTTTCAACTACCTAATTTTTTTTTGATAAATAATTACTGAAGGCCATCTTTTCACTTCTTTGAGCTAGCTATATGCATAAAATTTTTTCATAGTTCTATTTAGGATTCTTCAAAAGAGAACTCTTTGTTTCTTTAGTTGATAGGCGGCTAGTTTATGAATAATTTTACAACATTTTTTCTCAAAAATTTCCTTAAAAGGATTATTTAGCAAAAAAAAGAAAATAAGCAGCAGTTTACTTTGGGTAAATATTTGTTAACAAGAAAAACACTGGCATTTATTGTTTCTTCAGTTTAATTATTCAAAAAATTACAGATCAAAAAAGAAAAAGAAAAAACAATAGCACATTTGAATATTTTAATTAGATAATTTATAATAGATCTAAGCGAAGCAAAATCAGCAACAAAATGAAATTTTTGTTTGATAATAAATATGCTGGAAGTATAGATGCAATATATGGAAAACTAAGAATCATTGTGTTGTTTGGGCTTTTATTCAATGTGCTCAATGTAATGTCAGGAGGCATATGTGAATCTTGTAGAATTGGCAAACGCTATGAATTTCACAAATTTAGGAAGTGTCGAGCTAACCTTGAATGTCAGCATGGCAATTATGCAAGTGGACATTGCCAGAAAAATGTAAGGGTAGACTTAGAAAAATGCAACTATCACCAGAAAAAAAGTTGAGGGACTTGCTAGCAAGTCCCCCCCTAAAGCCTTTAGTTGAACCAGGTGTGAACATTGTTGTAACCATTTTTAATTTTGCTTATCACTCAGTTGAACAGTGTTTGAACAATAATTGAACAACAGTTTATCAAAATCCATTTATCAGGAGAGGTTCAATCAGTGAGCGCACAGTGTTTAAAGATTTATAATCTGAAGTAAAATTAGTTTTTAAACATTTTCAAACATGGTCACATACAGTGTTCAAACAAGGTTGCTAGGGGGGGGACTTGCTAGCAAGTCCCTCAACTCTTTTTCTGGTGTATTCAAAATGTACTTATGAAAAGATATTAAAGACTTCAACATGCACTGACAGCCACAAAGTACCAAAAAGTAAATATCGATGTCCTGAAGATGTTTATTATTAGAGCATGAAAAGCAAAAAATATACTTTTTTTATTTAAACTCATATCCATTGTTCATTAAAATATATTAATATCTAAAAATAAAACACATTAAAATCTTTCCTTTCCTTTAATTTGATCTCAGTTTCAATAGTGTTGGCATATAGTATTATTCACATTTTACTTATCATGCTATAGTTTCAATCATACTAACTTTATGTCACTTACAAACTATTTGGTTTTCATTTCCTCATTGTCATGCAAAGAATTTTTATATGATGTCATTAAAGTTCTCATATTTTTAACCTCATTCCTATCATTGATTTTCCCTATTGAACTTTTCTATCTAATAACTAAGCTACTCAAGATACTCTGTACTACTCCTTTTGCCCCTCAAGGGAATAGATGTTCTTATTAATTTTCTACACAAAAATTGCACCCAATGTGAGTAGCCTAAGAGAAATTTACAATTGATAAATCTAAATTAAGCATAGGTAGTTTTACGTTCTCTCATTATTCTCTTTTATGTTTCAAAACTTTATAATACAACTATAGGCTAGTACACAATATAGGTACAATATCTAGAGCCACTGTTACTGGATTCTACTAGTGTAGTTTTTGGCTTAGGTAGATTACTTTGACTATCTTAATATTATACTGTTCTCTAACCACAGCATTTTTGTATTCTTTTTGTTAAGTTGTGTGAAATAAACACTGTTTTACTGTTTCAAAAGGAAGTTTCATCTCTATAAGCTTACATGGTAGCAAGAGACAACTTCCAAGAGTTAAGAACACTTTATTTATATAATCTATTATAGATCCCAAAAATCTGACAATTCATCCAAACCTTTCTATACCAGAAAAAAAATACCCAGGTTATCCATAGATAGCTGCAATCAATTGAAAATTAATTAATCAACATTTTGACCAGTAAAGGGTGTGATTATTTATTGAAGACTGAATATGTTGCAACTAATATCTTACCGCAATAAATTTAATATCTTACCGCAATAAAGATCCTACCCAAGATTCAGATCTAACCTGAACTTACACCCAGACGCTATAATTCAAACTAATTGCAATTTCAAATCATATCAACCTACTCAACCAACTTCCTCTGTTTCATCAATACAGTAAGACTCATCTCAAAGTCAACCAAGAAGCTATTCCCATTAATAATCAAAGCTCCCACCTACACTTTGCAATAAGACTCTCTACTACCTTGACCAGGACTCCTTACTTGTACTCATCACAAGTATAAAAGCAGGTACTTCAAGGAACACAAAAGAAAAGAATATAAGGAACCAAACTCAACAAGTCTATTACACTGAGAAACTATATTCTTCACTTCAATAATATTTCACACTCATATTTCCTGTATTTCTTTTATTTCTACTAACACAAACCCTAGTTTATTAAATAAACTCTCAAGGATTTAGAACCATCATTGCAATATACAAGTGGAGGTAGATCCATAATTTCTTTTCCTGTCCCGGCCCAGTTATTCCTTTCTCATTAATTCTCTTACTAATATTTACATTATGCACAGGCTTGTTTTTGTTACTTATTGTCCTAGAGAATAAGTTTTACTTACTAGCACTATTGGTGTAGAAATTTTGTTAAGGTATTAACCTACTCACTTCACCATATGCATTAATGTTTCTTATAAATTAATCATTCCTTTCTTTTTATTATGAACTAAAAATAATTTTGTTAAGAAATATATATCTATGTATTTACACCTGTTACAATCAAGAGTTACCCTCTAAAGTTATAACATGGTAGCGAGAGTCATCTCTTGACAGATAAATACTAACTGAAACAAGATACACATTAAACCATGTCACAAACCCTACAAGGTCATGCCCAAATTACCCACGCCACTGAGTCGAGTGAATCAGAGGAATCATTCTATTCTCCTCACAAAAGACCACAATTTCTTAAACTCACCCGCTCTAACTGGATAAATTGGAAACTTCAATTGGAACAAGTACTTTCCAGTAAAGGATATGATGATCTATGGGATCCAGACTGGACTGCAACACACAAAAACTCACCATCTTTCAAACATAAAAATGGATGGGCTATGTCCCAATTGTACTTGACAGTATCTCCTGATCTTCACTCTATTCTCCAAACCCGTAATTCAAGTTTCTTAGACACAATTAATGGCTTAGCTTGTGCCTGTGGAGAAACATCCATATTGTCTATAGCCATCAAACTTAGACAACTCATGTTCTTACGTTTCTGCCCTGGTGATTCTATTCAGACTCACACTAGCAATTTCTCTGAGTACTATACTTCTCTCACCACGTCTTTACTAGGTATATCTGATTTTATGACAGTCTCAACTGGCTTTGCAGCCACTATGTACTTGATAAGCTTTGGCAAGGATGACTCCATCACTTCACTTATTCAGACCCTGTGGGACTTTAAGCCCTTTACCTTTGAAAATGTGCGCGATAGACTAATAATGGAGCACACTCAAAGAGAATCTGTTGAAACCAACAAACTAAATCTCTATAAGGCACCAAGCTCTAAACAATTTTCTAAAAATCTGAACAAGAAAAAGTTTCCTCCAACTCCCACATGTTTTCCTCAAAAACATCATCCCAAATCTGAGAATATTCAGGACAAGATCAATCAAATGATAGCAAAACTCAAACAACTATCTGCCAACAAAGCAAATCTCGTTGAATCAGGAAATGACCATTTTGAATCTGCCCCTGAGAATCACTCAGTAACTTCCCGGGAAGACACTGGTTTCTGTTTAACAGATGAAATAAATCTTACAGGCATTGAACAAACGCAACTTGTATATGACTCAGGTGCAACTAAATCCACTGTCAAAAATCTTTCCCTCCTCATAAATCCAAAAAGAATTTCCAAACACATGAACACTTACGGAGGATCTGTCTCCATAGCTCATGTTGGAAGTCTTAACTTAGGAAATGTATCAATCTTTCCTGTCTATTTTTCTCCTAACGGGCAACGTAACCTAATCTCAACCACTCAGCTGGAAGATCACGGCTTAAATATAACTCACTCTAACAGGAAAGTCCTTGTCAGAAAAGGCACTAACCTGGTTATCAAATTTTTCAGACAAGATGACTTATACATATAAAATAAGCACCAGAATGACAAGTTAAACATCTCTGAAACACAACCAGATTGCACATTACTCTTGGTCACCCCTCCAATGCTTACTTAAAAATGTTTCTGAAGATCAATGACATCAAAACTCCATATGATTCCTCCAAACATTTTTGTGAGATTTGCTCAAAATGCAAAATCAAAAAATCTTCACACTCTCATCCCATCCCTACTGCCTCTAAACCATTTGGGAAAATCCACTCTGATATACTTCAAATAAACCTCATCTGCAACACGGGTTTCAGTTACGTCCTCATACTCATCAATGATTTTTCAAGGTACAACCGTATCTGTCTCCTCAAAAAGAAAGCAGAGGCACCTTGAAAAATTATCAGCTACATCAAGAGATACATACAAAAATAGGTAGTCCTCCTGCTTATTTTCACTCTGATTGTGGCGTGGAATTCAATTCGACACTCCTATTGACCTGTCTTGAATCTCTAGGTATTTGTGTTGAAAGAGGACTGGCAGACAGCACACAATCAAATGGGCTAGCTGAACGCTTCAATCAAACACTGCTCACTAAGATACAATGCCTTCTTGCGCAGTCTTCTGTTCCCATCAAATTCTGGGACAAAGCAGCTAGATATTCCTCAGTGCTGATTAACCTTCTCCCATCTAAGCCACTCTCTTGGATATCCCCTTTTGAGGTTCTGAACAGACTCAAAATCTTTATTGAACCAAAAAGAGATATCTTAAAGCTTATTCCTTTTGATCTGAAAACCACTGTACACCGTAAACAATCATCAAAGATCCTACCTCCTTCAGAAACAATGTTATTCCTAGGGTATGAACCCTTCTCAGACGCAGGACAGTTTTTGAATCCAAAAAATCACAATATTGTAATCTCTTGTGACTTTTCCCCTTCATTACTAAAATTCAAATACATCCAAGATTCCCTCAAAAAACCTCCAAATTGTCTACCTACAGCTGTGTTCATTCCTCTTCTTGCTCATACCCAAAAGAAATCTTGTGCTGTCCTTCCTCAAACTACTCCTCTCCTGGAGTTTGAAGCAACATTGCCTCCTGTTGAAGACTCTCCTGTGTTTCCAACTGTCATCTCTTCTCCACCTCATCAATCTGAAGAAACCCAGTCTCCTACAATTCCACCCGTGAACCCAACAAGGCCTCACGTCAAAGGATATACTTATGTCCCTCATTATTTAACCGCTCCTCATGACATATCCAGCAAAATTAACCCCCAGAACATACTGTCCTCAAGGCGCAGATTGCCTCCTACAGATGTTTTAAACCTTGCTAAGACTGTGAGCGTGAAAGATACTCTGAACAACTCCACTGATAAAACTCACTGGAAAAAAGCAATGCAAACAGAGTTTAACTCACTAATATCTAAAGAAAAGGGCACACTTGTTCTTAGACTTACAAATAAAAAAATCATCGGCGGCATGTGGAGATTAACAAAAAAGTTAGATGAGTTTGGTGAAACTCAAAGATATAAAACAAAATGGGTTTGTTTTGGAAATCATGAGGACAAAGGAGTCCATTTCTTTGACACCTACTCCTCTGTTGCCAGAATTGAATCTTTTAAACTCTTACTTGTCCTCACCGTCCAATTCATCCCCCATGCCATTCAATTTGACGTTGAAACCGCATTTCTACACAGCATCATTGATGCTCCAATCTACGTATCCCAGGTTAACGGATTTAAACACCCTGGTAAAGAGGACCACGTCTGGCTCCTCAATAAGTCTCTCTACGGCACCAAGCAGGCCCCTCGACAATGGAAAGCTTACCTTGTTGAGGCTCTCAAAAACTGTGACCTTTGACCCACTAAAGGTGATGAATCTTTGTTCACCAATCACAACAAATCAGTCTTTTTACATATCCATGTTGATGACGGTTTTTTGGTTGGTAGATGCAAAGATGCTCTCCTCACCATCACAATAAAACATAAGGAAAAGCCAACCCAACATTTAGGGTACACTGTTGTCTGGAATCACGATGGCTCCCTGATTGTTCATCAGAAAGACTTCTGTGGAAAATACTTTCCCAGTTCAATATGACAAAACGCCATCCCCTCAAAACTCCTTCCGCGGCAAACCTTCATGCTATCTTAAATGAAGACTCAGAAAAAATTGAACAACGACCCTTTAAACAGGTCCTTGGCATGCTCAATTATCTGGCTCTTCACACAAGACCGGATATCAACTTCACCACAAACCTCCACTCGCAGTTTGCCAGTCATCCTACCAAAGCTTACTGGTCTGTGGCTTGCCATCTCCTGAAATATCTCAAGGGCACCCAAGGTCTTGGTCTACACTACACCAAATCTGCCACTCAAGATGAGCTCATAGGATGGGCAGATTTGGATTTTGCCAACTGCCTCCACAGTGGCAAATCCATCTTCGGCTTTCTACTAACCCTTTATGGCAATCCCATTTGCTGGACCACAAAAAAACAGTCAATTGTTGCCCAATCAACCACAGAAGCTGAATTTATCTCCTCCAACAAATGCGCCAAACAACTACAATGGTTTGCCATGCTAATCAACAGCATTAGCATCACTATCTCGAAACCCCCTCTCCTAATGAATGACAACTCTGGTTGCGTAATTATCAGTAAAGAAGCCCAGCTCAACACCAACTTGAAACACATTGAAATCCGTTTTCAATACCTCCGTGATCTCGTAACCCAAAACCTCATCTCCATCCTGCAAGCTCCCACTGCTGCCATGATAGCTGATGTCCTCACCAAACCTCTTGGCTCCACTAAACTGCAGACTGCCCTTAAACAACTTAAGCTTGTGGTTGTATGATTTAGGGGGGCTGTTGCAACTAATATCTTACCGCAATAAAGCTCCTACCCAAGATTCAGATCTAACCTGAACTTACACCCAGATGCTATAATTCAAACTAATTGCAATTTTGAAATCATATCAACCTCCTCAACCAACTTCCTCTCTTTCATCAAATCTACCATAGCACAGTTCATAGCAAGACCCTACGGTAAGACTCATCTCAAAGTCAACCAAGAAGCTATTCCCATTAATAATCAAAGCTCCCACCTACACTTTGCAATAAGACTCTCTACTACCTTGACCAGGACTCCTTACTTGTACTCATCACAAGAATAAAAGCAGGTACTTCAAGGAACACAAAAGAAAAGAATATAAGGAACCAAACTCGACAAGTCTATTACACTGAGAAACTATATTCTTCACTTCAATAATATTTCACACTCATATTTCCTGTATTTCTTTTATTTCTACTAAACTTTGGTCTACACAACACAAACCCTAGTATATTAAATAAACTCTCAAGGATTTAGAACCATCATTGCGATATACAAGTGGAGGTAGATCCATAATTTCTTTTCCTGTCCCGGCCCAGTTATTCCTTTCTCATTAATTCTCTTACTAATATTTACATTATGCACAGGCTTGTTTTCGTTACTTATCGTCCTAGAGAATAAGTTTTACTTACTAGAATTATTGGTGTATAAATTTTGTTAAGGTATTAACCTACTCACTTCACCATATGCATTAGTGTTTCTTATAGATTAATCATTCCTTTCTTTTTATTATGAACTAAAAATAATTTTGTTACAAAATAAATATCTATGTATTTACACCTGTTACAATAAAGAGTTACCCTCTAAAATTATAACAGAATATACCATCTCCCCCAAAACATTACTTTCGTTCAAAAAGAATAATAGCTGGGGTATGACACAACTTTATTGTACTGTCTCTAAAGATCTTCATCCAATACTAATAGCAAACAATTCTAGTTTCATTTATGCATTTAATTCACTTGCCTGAACTTACATTGAATACTCAGTATTATATCTATATTTTCAAAAAAGTTTGGTTGTAGCACACAGCCAAACCAATTGGGTTGGCACAGTTATATATTGAAAAAAAAATTGGATTGTAATGCACAGCATTATTACAGAAAATATTACAGCATTTTCAATTGAGTATGCACAGAAGAGAGATTTTACATATGTGATTGCTTTGATCTTACATGTATCATTACATATGTGGCTCCTTGCCCTTACATCTGAGATTGCCAGTTTTTTTTTGGGGGGGGGGAGGAGAGAAATGCACATTTTTTTCACTTTGCCAATCTTCAACATATACCTTGAAGGTTCATGGTGCTATCCATCATTATATTGGTGATGTGCAGCCTGTGGAAAATATTCACAATTTTCTTCAACTTTACATCTATGATACCCAGCAGGAAAATCTCAACAGACTAAGACATGCAAACCATCTCAGTTTAAACTTGATTCAAGAAATCAGGTTGATAATTCTGCAATCCTTTTGTCCAAAGATTCAAGTTTCTTTCTTGACACTTTGATCTGATTTCTCATTCAATAACAATAAATGATAGGCTGACAAATATTGACCAAAGAGTTTACAACAGCCCTATTGCTGATCAAGTTGCTGCTATATGGGTTAAAGGAAACAATCCAGGTAATATTGACCCCAGGCAGGTAATCATTCACCCTCAGTCAGGTAGACTCAAATTCATATCAAAACTCAATAGCTTTTATGACCCCTTTCAATATCCTCTTTTTTTCCTCATGGAGAGCTGGTATGGTGCAGTGATTTATCAAACACATCAGATAAAGTTACTGCAAGAAAATATTATGCTTACAAACTTTCTTTTAGAAATGATATTGATTCTTTAATTCATTGGGAATGGAAACTATTTTAACAGTATATAGTGGATCATTACATCAAGATTGAGACTTCAAGACTTAACTTCATCAGATTTCAACAAACTCACTTAAGATCAGAAGCTTATCAAGGCCTAATTGATTCAATTGATGCTGGAATAGCTATATGTTCTGAGATTGGAAACATAATTTATCTACCAAGTTCATTTATTGGAGGTACCAGAGATATGATCAAAAAATACCAAGATACAATGGCCACTGTTCAGCATTTTGGTAAACCAGATTTATTCATAACTGTTACTTTCAATCCAGATTGGCTTGAAATTCAATCCCTCCTCCTTCCTGAAAGACATCCTTCTCATAGACCAGACATTGTCTCCAGGATCTTTGATGCAAAACTCACAAGTATAAAAGATAAACTCTTTGTGGGTAATTTTTTTGCTAGGCCCATTGCATAATTTTTTGTTATTGAACTTCAAAAAAAAAGGTTTCCTCAAGTTCACATACAGATGATTCTGTATGAAGAAGACAAACTAAGAAGACTTGAAGATATTGATGAAATAATGTCAGCCTATGAGACAGTACAGCCTGTCCAAAAAAATCTGACTTGAAACACAACTTGTAACCTAGTATCAAAGGTATATAATAAAAAAACATACAACTTGAAACCTAGTATCAAAGATGCACAAATAGAAAAAAACAAAATTCAATAAAAATAAAAATAAATTTGAAACTTTGTATTCTGACTATTTCCACATGACATAGCCATGGAAAATGATTATTTTTGTCTAAATCCAAAAAATAAAAATAACTTTGAAATGGAATAGACAACTCCCAATTTTAATTCTACTTTTGGAATCCTGAGAAAATTTCAGTATGAGGTACAACTTACAGAATTTTCATAATTAAACTGTAACACATACTTAGTAACACATTGAAGGTACCTAGTACAAAACAAAAAAAATTACAAGTTCTGCACAGGTACACGCATTGTGACAGACCAAATTTACTTGACAGTCAAAAAACGTGTCAAAAATGTGATGTTGCGTGTATTTTAGGAGTTACAGGCATTTAAAGCTCCTCTAACACCTTTAGTGCACAGGAGTTATATCTAAATTGGATTTACAGTACCCACTGTAAACAAATTTGAAGAGGCAAGCCTAGATACTGTAATTAATGTACTGCTGCACAGTTACAAGAGGAAATATCTTGGAACCAGGCCTCCATGACTACTGTAACACTCAGGTATCCTGGGGACATCCCTGGATACCTTGGATACTGCTAGATGACATGATTACACATAAGTGATCAAGGAATACACTTGGAAACACTATTGGTAACCAACTGAATTCTCAATGAGTTACCTAGTAACAGAGTTTATTAGACTCTGTTACTATGTAAAATAAAGAGCAAGTGTCAGCTTTTATCTTACTGCAGCAAGCTTTTAACCTATGAAACTGAAATAAATATCAGTACTATGGCTGTTGACTTAAATCTAACTTATTTTTTGATATATTACTCACCTTTGTTAGAAGAAAAAAAAATAATAATAAAAATACTCAAGGTGCTACTGCTCTAATAGAACAGTGGTGCTTCCACACACTTATCAATTCCCTGATCTATAAGGATTCCAAATCTGAGAATTACTCCTTATAATAGATTAATGACCTATTACTGAATCAATTAATATTGAATGTTTAAGATGTTCTCAAGACTACACTATTCAGAAATACATCTTAGAAGTTTAATGTCCAAAGGACTTGTGGCTTTAGCTTGATAACAGGGAAATATGTTTAAAAAATAGTTAAGTATTTAATAAAGTAATAAAAATGTATGTGACATCAAAATACTGGATTTTACACCTGGTATTTATAAGATATAATTTTACCATGTACTCACTGAGCTGTTATGATAAAATTACCAATATATTTCACGTGGTGTATATGGGTGTGCTCATCCGTAATTAATTTTATCAGCATTACTGAGGGTGATCCTAATATCAGTGGTGAAGTTTTAATATACACTGATTTGGTATGGTTACCAGATTATCCTGACTAGCCACTATGGTAATAACAAGGTTACAGTCATAATTATAGCTTGAGATTGGGAGATTCTTTGTGCCTCCATGTTAAAATGATGCTATTAAAATTTTATAACTATGGGACATCTTTTGAAAATGTTTTCATTACAGAACTGTCAGAATATTCACTTAAATGGTGGTTACCAGTAAGTGAATTTCTTCAATGATTTTTATAAAATTAGGATTAGCTCTGATCAACAAAGTTTGGCTAAATAAGTTGTTCCATATTGGTCATCTTTCATATTCCTAAAGGAATAAGGTTAAAATTAAAAACTGCTGTTTTGGGAAGTAATTTTAAATCATAATTTAATGTATTTTGATAATAATTGGTTTATGACTTACACATCTAGTGTAGTGAAGTCAGCAAAGGTTGAGGTCATCTAATTAGACTACTCTGAGCATTTTTTCATCTATTAACCATGGTTTCAATCTCACTCCTTCTATGTGTATTGAACATCATTTATTTGTCATTTTTTATGTGTTCATTTTTTCTTGTAGAGGGAGTGTTAAATCCTTAATTCTATAATAGAGGACTGCTACTGAAATTTAATTTCAGTGGTAGTCTCTCTATTCAGATTTTCAATAACTATAAAAATGAAATAGTTATTTAGATTACATTGATTAAGAGTTAAGCCTTTGTGGTTGTCAGCCTGAGAGCCAGCACAGCATGACCAAACAGCTGACATTGCTCTTAAACATATTACATCTTGAGCCAAGTATCAAAGGTGTAATAAAGAATAATAAAAACACTATAGTAATAATAAATAAATTGCTTTCAGGACAAAATATATAAGCTGAAAGAGAAGATTATTTGCTCTCAGATTACATAAAACACATCCATACAGATAGTGGTTACACACTGAAATATGGGTCAGAAATAATATTCACTAAAACCTCAGGAAATGGCTCTATGCATATGACATAGCCCTAGAAAAAACTTATTTTGGTCAAAAAACCAAAAAGTGTGAATAACTTAAAAACCAAGTGGACAACACCCACTTTTTATTGCTTTTTTGGAATCCTTGCAAAATGTCACTATGGGTTACAACTTACAGTTTTTCCATATGTAGTGTGGAAGACATACATAGTGTAACACTAACTGCACCTTTTGAAATTAAGAAATTATTACAAATTTCACATGTGCACATGTGTTTGTGACAATAGGCAAAAATCACAACTGTCAATATCTTTTGTGATATCTTGAGTATCTTAGATGTTACACGCAAATTGTCTATACAGCTACACAGTAACTGTATTTTCAATTAGGTGTTCACCGCATGCATGCACGATACATACAAGATCACTTACAGAACTGCGCGTAACATTACAAACATGCTACAGTACTGTAAGCAGCTTAGACTGTCTGCTATAGTACTGTATGTAGCTGCACCACGGCAGATTTCCTGTTTCCAACCAGTTAGAAACATGATGTTAACAATCAGTTAACAATCAGTTAACAATCAGTTAACAATCTGTTAACAATCTGTTAACAATCAGTTAGCAATCTGTTAACAATCAGTTAACACTAGGTTAACAATCAGTTAACAACCTGTTAACAATCTGTTAACAGTCAGTTAACAATCAGGAATCTTCAGGATGCTATCAAACTAGTCATTTTAAATAGTGAGCTCTTTAAAGGCAAAAAGTTAAATAAATATACTCAAATATTTATAAAGTATTCAATGAAGCCATGATAATAATGTTAGATTTTTTCAAATAATCAACAAGTTAAAGTAAGAAAACAAAATACCAAATGTGGAAAACAAATATGGGGGTTATTTTAATCTTTAAACAGGGGAATCAGTGGCTTAAGTCTAATAACAATTTGAAGATCAAGCTGACTATTCTCATAAAAAGCACAATGTCCTACAATATCTTTTTCACAAATTAAATTGAGATTTTTCTTGCGTAATATTTTTGAACTATTCAACAAGGGCCAAGCACTGAGAATTGATGTGCCTAAGTGAAACTCATATACACATAAAAAACTAATTGAACCTGATTTTCTGGATCAACAAGAGTGAAGATTCTATCAATTACTACGGTTGAAAGGGAGTTACCATATTTGTAATATATGTAGCTGTTCCCTTTATGCTTTCTGTGAGTTGAAAAATTTTCACCATGTAAAATCACATAGGTCTGAGATCTGTACCATGGAAAATAGTTACAGTATTAACCTGATGCTTTTTAAAGGTAGCTTCAGAGAATTCCATCCATTTTATACTAGGAATAGTTTTTCTAAGGTAGGTGACCACTGCCCTGTATGTTTGGGATGTCAGTCTCAGTGGCTTTTCATTTGATGGTTGAAAAGTATTTTGTGAGTTTTGAACAAGGCTGTAAAACTGTAATATTTCCTCAGGGCAATTTCTTCCTTCAAGTAAACACTTTAAGTCAGAAATACAATAATGATGGCACAACATTGTTGATTCTACTTGACCTACCAGCATAATATTCAATCAGTAAATTGAATAAAAAATTTTAAGTCAAATTAAATAGCCATACCAATTTTATTATTATTATGATGTTTTCCCAGGATTCCATTAAGCCTTTCATATGCCCAGGTGGCTGTTGAGGCTGAATGTCCCCAGCGTAAAAAAAGCTCTGGAATATGCTCTGCCAAATGATAATTGGGCTTGCTTCTTTGGTTAGGAAACAATTTTTGGCTGGAGTAACGGTATTTTCTCCAGTGTCTTGCAAAATCATCAGTACTCTCAGGTGTAATATTCCACGATGTTGCTATGTTTATTGCATTTCTTCTATGGGAGAATTTAAAGATAAGCTAACCATAAAAAATATTGGAATATATACCTTGTAAAGCATAGACCACTCTGCAGCTTTTAAACTGCCATGAGATGCCGCACCAATTTTCTTTGGAAGCCTTGTAGAAATTGAAGGAATACTTGTTTGGGATATTATCTCTCTGAGTAATTCTAATCTAGGGCCACCTATTTGAAATCATGAATTTGATCTAAGTTTACTTTGGAATCATCAGAGTCACAATCAGATAAAGGAATATAGTCTGGATCCTCATCATCATATCTTTCAGTCAATACTGATGTTGGAATGCCAGAGTGAGATAATTGATGGACGGCCTTTGGAGTATTGGAAGGGCCAGCCATGCTACTTGACTGTACATCTAATCTTTTATTTGCATTTTTTTTCAGATCCCTCAATTCATTTCTACTAATTATTTCATCATCACTTTCTGAATCTGTTGTCTCTGAAGAATTTGAGTAATATCTTTATAATAGGATGGTTTCCAAACTGATTCTGAAATTCAAAGTTTATAAGTAGCATGGTCTTTCAGAGCACCCAAAATGAGGTTGTGCATTATATCTAAATTTACCATTTTGGTTGCATCCCAATAAGGAAGCTCTTCTAAAATTTAGTACCTGACCCCATAGTTTGAAGACAATACTTTTCTTTTGGACTGGTTGGCTGAAATCCATGATTGAACTTGCTTTTTGTGTTCTTTGAAAGCCCTTGGCACTGCACATTCAGTACCAATTATTATTAATTAGATCTTTGTGAATTGTACAGAAATTGCAAAAGTAATTTCCAGAGTGAGATATAAATCCAGTGAGTTTACGCATTGCAACTACATCAGCTATAGCAGTTAAAACTACCAACCTGATGGTTGTTCCAGAATCATCCTTTGATGTTGGAAAGAAATGCACACCTTTTCAAAGTTCTTTTAGCTCGTTGATAAGTGGCACAAGTAAATGGTTGAGTTGTTGTCCAGTTGGTTCGTTTGGCCCCAGGAATAATGGCAGCAATGTAAATATTTTTAGGTTTCAATCTTTCTTCTGGTGGAAGATTAAGGCAGGCCAAAACTATTGGTCCAATGCTTGCTGATCTGCTTGACTTCCCAAAAGCATTGAACCAATCAATGTATAAAGAAAAAGCTAAAGATCCTGGCAGCGACATAAAAGGTAAATCATCTCTATTCCTAGTTCCATTGAATTTCTTCCAAACTTTTCCATCCCATATATCACATTTCTCTCCAGATGATGATTCAGAGCTATTTTTGTGTGCTTCTAATTTATCAAAAATTCCTGGGCGCAGAAGGAACCTAGCAAGCCATAATTTGAATGGGTGATAAACAAAAGGCCTGATGGGAATAAATTTTTTTTCTTGGATTTTTTTTAATTTTTCATTTTGATTGTTTGATACAGAGAAATGGCCTAAAAGGGTAGAGCATTGAGGTGAATCATCAAATGTTTTCATGTGCCTACTGTAAGATATATTTGAAGATTGAATATCATCTACAAGGCTTTCCAAATAAAAATATTCTGGGCAACAGAAATAAGTTTGAAAATCAGTTTCTAAGTTGAGCTGTTTATAAACTGCTTCTGGATCCTTTGGTAAATAAAGTGAATGTCCTTTTAAGTTTTCTGTGTTTGGTCTCATGGAGGAAATTAATATTCTAGTTGATTGTAGTAAAAACCTGGAAGCAGTGCGGCTTATATTTTCAAAGAGAGAAAGAATGGAACAGATAACCATTGATATTAATTCTACTTTGTGATCATATCTCCAATCTAAAGGTCAAAATCTATTAGCATCAAATTGAGTGATTGAATGATTTTGTTGTAAATTTAATGCTGGTAAATTAGATGAAAATGAAAAAGTCTTTGAGGGAATAATTTGGTTTGAGTTTTCCAATGTGTTGCTTGACTTTTCTTCATTATCATCAACTGTTTTCTGCCTTTAAGCATGGTTAATCTGAGCTAAGTTCTCTCTATATGAAGGTTTAGTATAAGGAATGCCAGGGAGGGTTCCATGTGGTGATCTGTGAGTTTTTTTTTTTTTACAAACTTCACAAAGGCAGATGATGTATTTAGAATAATGAATAGAAACCATATCTATGATAATGTAAATTTATTTCAGAGAGAGTTATGCATCCTTTATATCTTTGAAAAGGATGAAAAAACATGGTTGCAATCCTAAAATTAAGAAAGAAAAAAGATTTAATGTTTTACTTAGTAAAGTAGTATAAATAGGCATTTGTGAGACATGTGACTTAAACAAGACTAAAGCTAGCTTGAACCATGTAATTTTATTAGTTCCAAACATGTAGCAGCAACAAAATAAACATAACACTAATGACCTTGTAATTAATGGAATGGAAATTTCTTATTGTATACTGTGTGTGATGCAAAAATCCAAAAAATAGTAGTTGAATTTTTAGAGCAGTAAAAGATCATGCATGCCATCACAAGGGTGTGCATGAGGATATTAAATTCTCAAGGAAAAAAAGAACATGCACGCCATCATAAAGGCCCGCATGAGGTTTTAAACTTCAAAGAAAAAAAGCAGTAAAACCCTGTTGAACCATATCTTAAGGGGGCGTTATGCAGCTATGCAGTTTGAACCTCATGCACACAATCATGAGCATGTGCATGAGCTTTTTGAATTTTGAAGGAAAAAGCTCATGAGCTTTTTGAATTTTCAAGAAAAAAGATCATGAATGAGAGTTTTGAATTTTTAAAGAAAAAGCTCATGCACCCGCTCATGAGGGCGTGCATGAGCTTTTTGATTTTTCAAGTAAAAAGATCATGAATGAGGGTTTTTTTTGATATTTCAAGTAAAAAGATCATGAATGAGGGATATTGCTGGACAATTTCACTGGGAGCAGTGAGGATAAAGGAATAATGAACTTTAGAGAAACAGAGTTCATACAAAGGCCCATTAGAGCTCATGCACGCCTTCATGAGGGCGTGCATGAGCTCAATAGCTGGACTATATCAGAGGTAAGCTCATACCAAGGCCCATTAGAGCTCATGCACCCCCTCATGAAGGTGTGCATGAGGATTATTGCTGGACAATATCAGAGGGGGTAGTGAATATAAAGGCATAAAGAACTTTAAAAAATTAAAGCTCATACCAAGGGCCATTAGAGCTCATGAACACCTTCATGAGGGCATGCATGAGGATTATTGCTGGAGAATATTACAGGGGGCAGTGAGGATAAAGGCATAATTTATTTTAAGAAACAAAGTTCATATCAAGGCCCATTAGAGCTCATGCACACCTTCATGAGGGCCTGCATGAGAAATATTGCTAGACAATATCACAGGGGGCAGTGAGGATAAAGGAATACTGAACTTAAAAAATTAAAGTTTATATCATGGCCCAATAAAGCTCATGCAGGCCTTCATGAGGGCGTGCATGACCTCTAATGGGCCTTGGTATGAACTTACCTCTGATATAGTCCAGCTATATCCCTCATGCACACCCTCATGAAGGTGTGCATGAGCTTTATTGGGCCATGATATAAACTTTAATTTTTTAAGTTCAGTATTCCTTTATCCTCACTGCCCCCTGTGATATTGTCCAGCAATATCCCTCATGCAGGCCCTTATGAGGGCGTGCATGAGCTTTTTCTTTAAAAATTAAAAACCCTCATTCATGATCTTTTTACTTGAAATGTCAAAAAAAACCCTCATTCATGATCTTTTTACTTGAAAAATATAAAAGCTCATGCACGCGCTCATGAGGGCGTGCATGAGTTTTTTCCTTCAAAATTCAAAAAGCTCATGAGGGTGTGCATGCAAATGGTTTTTCTTTGTTGGGTTCACAGAAGTCAATGTGGAACCATATATGTCATCATGACTGAATAAATGGTGTTGATGCTGTAATGCATTGAGTCACACAGTTAATCATCAGTAACTACAATTTAGTAGTTTGCTGTCATGACAACAGGTATTGTATTGATGACTCACAAACACCTATGACCAATTGAAAGGAAGTTTATATTATTTTGTCCTAAATGCTTGGATGTGACTTGCACAATGACATGCTAATACAAAAGCATGCACTTAGTGCTGAGTTGTGTTGTAAAATTCAAGCTTATTTTTCTTCTTCTTCGCAATTTTTTCTATTTTTTTTTTTTTTCAATTTCTTTTATTTCTAGAGTTAAATAGAGCACCACTTTGATACAATACCCCTTCCCTTCAAACACCTCAAAAAAGATTAATTGAAAAACACTGAATTTAGTTACTTATACAAAAAAAAAAAAATAACTTCAAACACCAAATTTGTTTCTTTCAAAACCCTGAAAGACCTTGCTATTAGTTTTTTTAAAATCAAAGAACAATCAATTTAATCCTTCTTTAAGTAATAAGCTTGATAAATCAAAATGTCTCAGTCTCCCATTCCCCCAAAACAGTCTGAGTTCTCTACACCCACGACCAAAAGTGGCATAATGAACACACCAAGCAAAAAGGGAGATGATGAACCTGTTGCACCCTCATTCTCTGGTCAGTTAACATATTCTTCCTAATTTTAAAAAAATGAAGTGCCTGACATGTTTGCTTTAGGGAAGAACAAGCAGACACTGCTTTTATCTCCAATTGAAAACATGTTCCTTAACAAGGATAAGAACTCAGGGTCAGGAGAAGAAACCAATGATCAACTAATTGCAAAAAGAGTTGAAGATAAGGGGATGGAAAGTGGCAAAATAGTATTAAGCTTGGCAGAGAGGAAAATAGAAAGAAAAAGTATGTTTTTACTTTGTTAATTATGATTTCACTTGACTGTTTGACCTACAGAGACTTTGATGCAGGTAATTCAGGGAAATACTCAGAAGGTAATAGCTCCGGAGGGGAGAGCTGGAAAGACCCCAGTGGGGAAATTTCTGAAAGCTCATCAATTGAAGTATTGACTGGCAAGTTAATCAAAGTGGAAGAAGATTAAATTTCATTTTCTAATTACATAAAATTATTACTTTAGCCCATCAATCCTCTTTTCCAAAAAATACACAATCCTCCAATATAAATCCACGGCCATTTGAAAACAAAAAGTTTTCTTTTGCGGAAGTGGAGCTACCTAGAAAAGAATTGAACTATCCACCCAGGGTACTAAAGGGTTTTAAAGCAAAGCAGACCAGCATAAAATTTTCTGAGAAAATTCAATCCAATCTGGTTCTGACTGTGCAAAAAAAGGCTATGTTTAACTGCTCCAAGAGAGCTAGCAGCTGAATGCTATCAAGAGGAAGATGATGAAGAAAGTAAGCTGGTCACAAAGAATAGTTTTTTAATATTATTAGGTAATATTTTTCTTTTAGGTATGCGGATTCAGAGTGGTGGAAGCTTGCCAGTTAAAGGTAAAAATAATCATCAAAAGGACTCTGGTCAGTCAAATTGTTCAACTCTTCTAAGTTTTATTAAAGATAATGTTAATATTCCTTTTTCAATATAGATGATGACTTTTACAGTGAGGCAGCAGAAGGCAGTTCCCAACCCCGTGTTTTAGACAAGAGCAAGGGAAAAAGTAGAGAGGAAAATGATGATGAACAATCCTCATCCCCAGAAATTTCAAAATCAGTTATAGCCAGAACTGGTTCCTGCCTCAGATACTCTTCCCCTTTGGTTAGATTTTCATCAAATGAGCTTAAAATGACAGACTCCTCACAATCAGAATCTGGTTATTCCTTTGGGGAAATGAAAGATGAACCAATATGAAACAACTTTCTTAGCCAAAATATGTTGATCAGAGTTGATCCTGATTTTATAAAAATCATTAAAGTTGCACAAGTATAAATAATCACCTTATAATTGATTATTTTGATAGTTGCCATAATGAAAACTTTTTCATATGATGTCCTGTAGTTATAAAAATTTAATGGCATCATTTTGCCATGGAGGAGCAAAGATTCTCCTAATTCCATATCATAAATATGATGGTAACCTGTTTATTACCTTGATGGCTAATCAGAATAAGCTTGTAACCATACCTAATCTGTGAATATTAAATCTTCACGGCTGATATTAACATCACCCACAGTAATGCTGTAGATTTTAAATACAGATGAGAACACTCATATAGACCATGTGAAAAAAATTGGTAGTAATATCTTGACAACTCAAGGAGTACGTGATAGAACTCTTTCTTATAAATACTAGGTGTAAAACCATGTAGTTTGAACCATATACATTTTTTTTATTATTATTAAAACTACCAAGGTAATTTAAAAATTAGTTTTCTCTGTTATCAAACCAAAACCACAAGTCCATTGGACATTAAACAAAGATCTATTTCTAAAGAGTATAGAATTATTAAACATTCAATATTTTATGACTCAGTAATTGGTCATTTAATCTATTATAAGGGAGAATTCTCAGTACTGGAATCCTTATAGATCAGGGGCTTGATAAGTGTGTGGAAACACCACAGTTCTTTTTTGAGAACTGTAGCACCCTGAGTATTTTTTTATTTTTTTATTGCATTACAAAGGTAAGCAGTATATTAGAAATAAGTTTTTTACGTCTACAGCCATAGTACTGATATATCATCAGTTTCATAGGTTAAAACTTGCTGTGATAAGCAACAAGCTGACAATTGGGAGCCTCATCTCTTTTGAACCAAGAAAAAACCTCTCACACAGATCCATAAGTAAATCTTTTAAATATTTTACTTATAAATACTCTTATATACTAATTTTTAAGTCAAAATTATAGTGTCAACTGTAGTAACTGAACCAAGCCCTGTGCCCAGTAAGTCAGACATTTCAATACACATTATAAATTTGTTAAAATTTATATATATCTCTTTTCTTTTTTCCTTTGAACAAGTGGAAAAAGACCAGGAGGACCTCTTAAACTATGGCATAACATCTGCAGAGCTCAGATTAGAAGAAGCCAACAAAAATAGAATTCCTCCCACAGACAATATCTCAGACAAATTAGCCTGTGTGCAAATTGATACTGTCAGACCCTTCCAGAGTGCCAATTCACTAGTGAACCTTGGACCATTGGAAGCTCCTGAAACCAACTTCAAAGAGTTATACCTCCCTGGTATCCTCACAGAAGAACCTTTAGAACCAGTTAGAAAAATTATTGATCTTTCTACATACAGAAAGAAAAAACAACATAGAATTTCTACTTCTGGACACAGCTCATAAACTGACATCCTGCCCAGTACCAGAGCTCAATCCAGAACAAGCAGCCATGCCAGACCAAGATCAGAAATCTTTGGTCATGCCATTGCACAAGACTCACAGCCAGCATCAAGCAGAAGCTCAAGGCAACAAACCTCTGCAAATCAGCATCCTGAAACAGGCTCTGGTGACCCAAAAAGCACTGCTGATCCACACAAAATACAGAACCCTGATGGCAATTACCAAGGGATGGGACGTAGTAAAACTGATAAAGGTTTTAAACCCTCAACCAAAGAAATCCCCAGATCAAAAACCCAAGAAAAGACAGAGGAGGCAAGGAGACATAGTAAGTCAGACCTTGGCAAACCTGAGCAGTATGGGCAAAGTCATTAGAGTGGGATCAGTGCTGATGAAAGCACAAATGGAAGAGGAACTCATGAGCAAACAAAGCAGAAAGAGAAAGATTTGAATTCTATTACTGCAAAATCTATAACTAGAATAGCAGACACAAATCAACTATTTGTTCAAGAAATTGTGAATTTAAAATATAAAATTATTTCTTTAATACAACAATATGATGAAATGACAAAACATTGTAATACACTCAGTAAAGAGCATAAATTAACTTACTCCACTTTATCTGATAATATTCAGAATTCTACAAATAATTTATGTACATCTATTGAGGGTATAGTGCTTACTCAAGGTAGAATGGAACATGAAATTTCTCAAATTCATACATAGATTTTAGAAAATATTACAAATGTGAATAATGACTATATTTATACTATTAATAATGTAATAGATGATAAATTGATCCACCTTTAGAATTCAATAGTAACAAAGATAAGTAAATTATTGTCTCAAGACAAGTTCACAAAACATGAGATTCAACCACATCAGATCATTTCTGATAAATCATTTGTTAAGATATCAGAAGATCATTTAAGCAATATTCCTTTTGATAATAAAACACCTAAGAGAGAAACTAGTGCCATCCCAATGGATAACATTAAGATTATCATGTCTTTGATACCTCCTACTAAAGATTGGCCTAAGTTTTCAGGAGATGGTGAATATGATTTTATGGAACTTATTACTTTCATAGATAACTTAATAACTGACATACCAGGCATACCTGATTATTTTATATATACTAAATTTACTAGTATTCTTACAGGATCCGCAAAATTTTGGTATGACTCTATGAGAAGAACAACTGGCAGTAAACCATGGACTTGGTGGAGAGCTTCCATCATTAACAAATTCAATACTGATACATGGAGATGGAAAGTTACTAGAGCTTTTGATAAAGACAAGTACGACTCCAACAGTAAAATGAACGTTTCAGAATGGGTGACCATTCAACAGAAAAGACTGAGAAGTCTATATCCTGATATAACAGAACCAGAACAGATCCATAAAATGTTGGAGAAACTTACTGGTACCTTATACACTCATGTCAGAGCTAGATGTTTTGCAGATTCATCAGTCTCTGACCTTATAAATGCAATGGATGATATAGTCCAGAGAACATTTGCACCTAGACAGAACACACCTGTTGCTAAACCTTTTATCAAAAACAAATTTCCTAAGACTTCTACATTTGATGGGATATGTAACAACTGTGGTCTTAAAGGACATAAATCCTCTACTTGTATCAGACCAAAGAAGAAAATCAATAATGTTGATATCATTACACAACCTGAATCAGAAGAAAATCTTCAGTCCTCTGATGAAACAGATAACCAGGATGATATAGATCAAGATTCACTTCCAGATGAAACTACATATACACCAGAAAAAAAGTTGAGGGACTTGCTAGCAAGTCCCCCCCTAGAGCCTTTAGTTGAACCAGGTGTAAAATTGTTGTAACCATATTTATTTTTGCTTATCACTCAGTTGAACAGTGTTTGAACAATAATTGAACAACAGTTTATCAAAATCCATTTATCAGGAAAGGTTCAATCAGTGAGCACACAGTGTTTAAAGATTTATCATCTGGAGTAAAATTAGTTTTTAAACATTTTCAAACATGGTCACATACAGTGTTCACACAAGGTTGCTAGGGGGGGACCTGCTAGCAAGTCCCTCAACTTTTTTTCTGGTGATAGTACTTTGGTGCTAGAAGCAGACTTGTCTCTAGTACAAGCATCAAACAATCTTCCTAATGAATGGACTAATACAGAAGAAGTCTATCATGTATCAGAAGCAAGGTTATTAAAAACTAAACCTGAAAGAGGACAATCATATACAACTGGTAAGACATGTATGACCAATGTTCTCTTAAATGATAAACCCACTCAATTATTATTGGATGGAGGAGCTTTCTGCTCTATAGTAGGAAGAAAATTCTTAGATATTGTTCTACCAAATTGGAAAGATAATCTTCTAGATATTCCTATTACTAAATTTAAAAGTGCTTCAGGAGATATGAAACCCATTGGTATCATTGAAACAGCTTTATTATTCCCACATCCTCTGGGATCAGTCAGGATTCAAGCTGAGTTTATATCATGAAAATGCAACAATGCAGTACTTCATCCTTGGTAATGACTATCAATCACTCTATGGAATAGATATCAACAATAGTAAAGAAAGATATTTTACTATAGGAAATGACAATAAAAGAAAGAAATTTGCTTTTCCTAATATCATGAAAGTTAGCATTCAGGATAACACCAAGAATCCTTTCTTCACAGAAATCTTTCCTGACTGTCTTACAAATCATGAATTGCATTCTCATCAAATTGATGAACTTAAACAAATTTTATTTAATAATAAATTAGCATTTTCTGCATCCAAAAAACCTATAGGAGATATCAAAGGTCATGAAATTTCTATCACTTTAGAACATGAAAGACCTTACCCTCCAGTACTAAGAAGACCAGCTTACCCAGCTAGTCCTCAAAATAGAATAGCTATAGAAGAACATTTGCAGGACCTACAGGACATGAATATCCTTAGAAAAGTTGGTCATAATGAAGTAGTAGAAATTACTACTCCTGTTATTATTGCATGGCATAATGCTAAATCAAGAATGGTTGGTGATTTCAGAGCCCTGAATACTTACACCAAACCAGATAGATACCCCATTCCTAGAATTCACCAATCTCTAGAAGCCTTACAAGGAGCAAAATATCTCACCAGCATGGATGTCTTAAAAGGTTTTCACCAGTGTACAGTTACACCAGAAAGAAGAAAATTCCTTAGAATTATTACTCATAAAGGAATATATGAATATCTGAAAATGCCTTTTGGGATTAAGAATGCCCCATCACACCTTCAAATAATGATGAATAATGAGTTTGGTGTGTTTATTTCTGAAGGTTGGTGCATTATATATATTGATGATATTATAGTAATGTCTAATACTTGGAAAGAACATATCCTCAGACTTCACTCAATCTTGCAGAAAGTCATACATATGGGGATGAAAATCTCTATGAAAAAGTGTCATTTTGGATTTCAAGAAATACATGCTTTGGGACATGTTGTTTCAGGACTATCACTCAGCATTGATCTAAACAAAGTGAAAGCAGTCATGGAGAAACCTATGCCTAGAACACTCAAAGAAACGCAATCCTTTTTAGGATTTGCTAGTTATTATAGACAATTTATAAAGAATTTTAGCTCTATCACAAAGTGTTTATATGAATTATGCTCCAAAGATGTAGCATTTTAAATGACACATGAAAGAGTTAAATCTTACCATTGCCTACAACAGCTTTTAACTCAAGCACCTATCCTAGAACAGCCAGACTATAAATTGCCTTTCAAATTATATATTGATACAAGTATGGATGGCTTAGGAGCAGCTTTACATCAAGTGCAGATACATAATGATGTACCTAAAGAAGTAGTCATTTGTTATATATCTAGACAGCTTAAAGATACTGAAAGAAGATATGGAGCCACTCAACTAGAATGTCTAAATCTAGTATTGTCTTTAGAAAAGCTAAATTATTTCCTTGAAGGCAGTGTTTTTGATGTAATAACAGATTGCACTGCACTCAAATCTATACTGAATATGAAGACCCCTAATAGACACATGTTGAGGTGGCAGATAGCTATCCAAGCTTATAGAGGTAATATGACTATTCACCATAAGGATGGCATATTACACAAGAATGCAGATGGACTAATTAGATGGTCTCTACCCAATATTCCATCCAATCCAGCATATGATCCAGAGAATAGTGCAGATATACCTATCATATCAGTCATGGGCATTAGCACTTGTGATCTTACATCAGAATTCTATGACTCTATCAGAGAAAGCTATATTCATAATAAGAATACTTTATTACTATGTAAAATTCTTCAATCTGACTCCAAAACAACAGAGCAACTGAAATTAGAACAAAAATGGCAGAAAGCATTTTTGCAAGGCAGATTTGACTTATTTGATAGCATACTTTACCAGAGAACAGCCCACACTATTTCAATGGTTATCATCAATAGAGATCATATCTCCATTATACTCCAAGAATGTCATAATTCTTTACTATCAGGACATATGTCTGAAGACAGAACCATTTATAGAGTTATAATGACAGCCTGGTGGCCTAAATGGAGAACAGAAACAATAGATTATTGTAGATCTTGTGATAGATGTCAGAAAGCTAACAAAGCTACTGGTAAAAGATATGGACTCCTTCAACACATAGAGCAACCAGTCAAACCATGGCAAGTAATCAACCTGGACTGGGTCACATCTCTTCCACCAGCAGGAAATAATAGTTATAATGCTTGTCTAGTAATAGTAGACAGATTTAGCAGATCCACAATATTCATTCCCTGTCATAAGGAAGATACTGCTTTAGATACAGCACTCTTATTTTGGACAAAGGTTATGACTAGAACAGGACTGCCTGATATTATCATTAGTGACAGAGACCCTAAATTTGCATCAGAATTTTGGACCAACCTCTACAATATAATGGGAACTCAGCTGAAATTCTCCAGTGCCTATCATCCACAAACAGATGGACTAGCAGAAAGAATGATTCAGACACTTGAGGACATGATCAGAAGATACTGTGCATTTGGATTGGAATTCAAAGACCATGAAGGATATAGCCATGACTTGGTTACTTTATTACCAGCCTTAGAATTATGCCATAATACTAGTATACATTCTACTACAGGTAAGACACCAGCAATCCTAGAAAAAGGTTATATCCCAAAAATTCCAATCCATAGCCTCAAACAGGATCTTATACACACCCTACAGCCAGTTCTTTTAAGACAATGATTGACAAAGCCAGAGCTTATGCCCAACATTGTATCAAAGAAGCTGCTATTTATAACAAACAAAGATGGGATAAGACTCATAAAGATATCACCTTTTCAGTTGGAGATCAAGTTCTTATCTCCACCTTGAATTTTACCAACCTTTCAGGTCCTAAGAAACTTAGAGACTCATTTGTTGGACCTTTTATTATCATTAAATTATATGGTAAAAATGCTGTGGAAGTAAAACTTACAGGAGAATACAGCAGGAAGCATCCAACATTTTCAATTAGTCTAATCAAACCTTATCAGGTTAAAGACAACCAGAAATTTCCTACAGTTCTTCCACAGAAAATTGTGATTCCTCCTTTTGATGAAGACACCCCTTTAGTTATAAAGAAAGTCCTTAAAGAAAGAATTACAAGAGTTAATGGGAAAGACCTTAGAGAATATCTTGTAAGATATCATAAACAATCCTCTGATAAAGATAAGTGGTTACATGAATCAGATATACCAGAATCTGCTACCCTCCTTAGAAAATACAGATTGGAGAAATAAAGCTCTTCATAATAAGACCTTCCTTTGGTAGTAGGGAGTCTCAGCCTGTGAGCCAAAAACACTTGGCCAAATAAACTGACAAACAAAAATAACAAATAATAAATTACATCTTTTTATTTAGTTTCAAAAATAAAACAAATAAAACAAATTTATATATACAAATTATAAATATCTTTTTAATTAGCTTATAAACATATAAATTTTTTTAGAGAAATGAAATCCTGAGACAATTTCAGGTATAGTCATATAAGACACTTTTACATGAAAATGACTGTATCAACCAGTTCATATGTGTATACAGTACCATAAGTCAAAATAAAAATTTTGACGCTATACTGTAATACCACTATTTGCTCATACTGTAAACTTTTAAATGAAAATACAGTACAGTTGGCAAATCCCAGTTCAAATTGGGCTAAATGTACTGCATTTAAAGTTAAGGGTGGAAATACAGAGTATTACAACAAAATTGAATTTTGGCGCATTACCACTAAGGACCAATCCTTAATCAACGTAATGTTAATAGCTTTTTCACTATTGAAGTTAAGACAAATCTGAATAGAGAGACTGCCTTTAAAAAAAAATTCAGTAGCAGTCCTCTATTACAGAATTAAAGATTTCTCTCTCCCTCCATGAGAAAATATGAACACGTAAAAATTGACAAAATAAATTATGTTCAATACACATAGAAGGAGAGAGATTGAGACCATGGTTAATAGAGCAAATATTCTCAGAGAAACTTAATTAGATGGCTTTGACCTTTTTTGGCTAGTCTACACTAACTGTGTAAGTCTTAATTCAAATAATAACAAAATACGTGAAATTATGACATAAAGTTACTTCCCAAAACAGTAGTTTTTTTTTCAGACCTTATTCCTTTGGGGAAATGAAAAATGAACCAATATGGAACAACTCTTTCAGCCAAAATTTGTTGATCAGAGTTGATCCTGATTTTATAAAAATCATTAAAGTTGCACAAGTATGAATAATCACCTAATAATTGATTATTTTGATATTTACCATAATGAAAACTTTTTCATATGATGTCCTATAGTTATAAAGATTTAATGGCATCATTTTACCATGGAGGCGCAAAGATTCTCCTAATTTCATATCATAAATATGATGGTAACCTGGTTATTACCTTGATGGCCAATCAGAATAAGCTTGTAACCATACCTAATCAGTGAATATTAAATCTTCACGGCTGATATTAAGATCACCCACAGTAATGCTGTAAATTTTAAATACAGATGAGCACACTCATATAGACCATGTGAAATAAATTGGTAGTACTATCTTGACAACTCAAGGATTACGTGATAAAACTCTTTCTTATAAATACTAGGTGTAAAACCACGTAGTTTGAACCATATAAATTTTTTTTATTATTATTAAAACTACCAAGGTAATTTAAAAATTAGTTTTCTCTGTTATCAAACCAAAACCACAAGTCCATTGGACATTAAACAAAGATCTATTTCTAAAGAGTATAGAATTATTAAACATTCAATATTTTATGACTCAGTAATTGGTCATTTAATCTATTATAAGGGAGAATTCTCAGTACTGGAATCCTTATAGATCAGGGGCTTGATAAGTGTGTGGAAAAACCACAGTTCTTTCAGAACTGTAGCACCCTGAGTATTTTTTTATTTTTTTATTGCATTACAAAGGTAAGCAGTATATTAAAAATAAGTTTTTTAAGTCTACAGCCATAGTACTGATATATCATCAGTTTCATAGGTTAAAACTTGCTGTGATAAGCAACAAGCTGACATTGAATCCATCAATGAATCATCATTTCAGGCAAAGGCCCAGGGTAGTTCTTCTGATATCAATGAAAGTGAAGAGGATAGTCCAGTCAGTGAGTATGAGAGGGAGACACGTATGAGGCAAAGAAAAGGCTTTAAAAAGAAATCAAACAACAAGAGCAAAAGGCAAAGCAAAAATCAAAGTCTCAAGGAAATTAATGGTGAGCTTCCTGAAAATGTAACTGGGATGAGGACTGTTGTTCAAATTCACTGCCGTTTCCTACTTGGAATAAAAGACCGGGACCTCACTACAATACTACAGCCACCAACAGCTGAGGAGCGGGAAATAGCTGTTGCACAGGCAGGACATGCTGGTTTTGTACGTGATGGATTTGACACTGGCCCTTCAACTTCAAGGCAATCAAAGGCATACAAGAGTTTTGTTAAATCAAACCTTTTGAAACTGGGTTTTGAGCGGTTTTCTTGGGATTGGGATAGCTCCTGGACCCATCCCTTTAATGAACTAATGTCAATAATTTTTTATAAGACCTTAGATTTGGCATTGCTATCATGGGAGTATAACAATTACACCTGGGCAACTGAGCACAATAGTCATGCAATAGTTTCAGCTCTGATGGAAAAATATTTCTATCATCTTCAATCAGCATGGAGGGCTCAACAAAAAGATGGTGAGGCACTAGTTAAAAGGTGTGAAAAAATCAGGGGTGTGGTATTTAGGAAAAGAGTAAGTTTAATAATTACAAATACATCTTTAAAATCTATTGTGGCAACAACTGACTATTCTGGAATGGCATACACCATAAAAAAAAAAGGTCACACTTTCCAGGCAAGTGTATCTGGTCTGAGACAGTTGAAACTCAGTTGGAATACAGACCATGATTTGAATTCAAGCAGGTCTGTAACCCAGCTGAAACATAGAAAATAAGCATCACAGAAGAAAACTTTAAACTTTAAAGTTCAATATAAACACTTCTCCAACCTTTTTAAACCTCTACAACATTCTCATTGAGGTTCTTCAAGATTCTTGGTTGTTCTATAAAAAATTTGATTTTCAAAAAGTTTTGAAAGACAATTACATTTTTTTTATTGTAACTTCAAACATTTTTTTTAGTTTTACTTTAATAGTGTCAAATGTACTAAATAAACAAAAAGTAAAATCTATCCATAACTATAAATAATTTCTACTTTATATAAATTATTGTTAGTATTTGTTTTTTTTTTTTTTTTCTTCTTTTCTTTTTCTTTGACTTTGGTGATACTGCTATATTATATTTTCTATCATCTGACTGTTCTTTTTTAAAAACTGTTAATAATATTAAAAGAACAAATTCACAAAAAAAAACTGGTCTGCCAACTTAATGTCTAATATACTGTAAAAAAAAAAAATCCTGTTATTTGGAAGTTGCATAGACTATGACTAAAAAAAAAAATAAAAAAAACATAATATCAGATAAAATAACTAATGTTGAGTATATTACAAAATTACATCTGATGATTAGATGAAAATTATTCAAGGTATTCTTTTAAAAATAAGTAGATTATGATTATAATATTTACTGTGTCAAAAAATTATGGTCTAATTATATGTCTTATATTTTTTTTGTACTTAAAAAATTGTTTATAATGACAATCTCTAGGATGCACTCATATTAAATTTAATTCTGAAATAATATCATAAACCAAAAATATACCTTTGGGCCAGAATTTGATTTTCTGAAAAAGCAAAATGTGACGTGCTGTTCTACAGCTCTTTTATTCCAGAAGGCCTTTTCTTAGAAATAAAAATTTCTCATTTTTATAAAAACAAGTATTAAATGCAATCTTTTTTTTTATATGTAAATAATTATATTATACTTGGTTTTAGACATATTAAATTTAATATTAAAAAAGAATTCTATTTCATTATCAAATTAATCAATAAGGCTTCAAATATATCCTGAAAAAAAAATCTATGATTCATAATCCTGTAATGTTACAAGAAAACGCTTACAAATGTGTTATTAGTATGAAAGATATACAAAGATTAAGTGCAGAAAAAAACTTACTATCAGTGCACAAATCAAACAGCATTCAAAATAAATATATGGCTTATTATTATATTATATTTTATGGGATACTAATTTAGTTATTAATTAATATGTTGAGTTAGAAAGATAAAAGTTTTAATAAGACTTATATTGTGTTCTAGATTAAGGTAAGATTAAATTGAAGGGCAAAAGAATTCCTCTATAGAATTATTTTGAAATTTTAATACATTTTTTTTTACTCCATTTTCTTTTTGAAATCCATTTTTTAATATTCACCTTGCAAAAAAAAAAAGTTTTCTAAATATGAAATTATTAGCCAGGTATTTGAGTATTTTATTTCAAACACTCAATCTAAAATTGTGAAGCAAATATGAATAATACAGAAAAACATGTATAAATTACTTTGGTCCTTTTTCATACTGTTAGTGGATCCATTTTATGCAATATATATATATGTGTGTGTGTTTTATGTTGATTTTTAAAAAAAAAAATTTACAGTAGTTCTTACTTGAGAAAAATATAAAAGCCACCAACAAGCTGTTTGATTTTTTTTTTTTTATTACTTCAAATCGGGGGGTTTAAAAAAATATATATTATTAAGTTAACAAAAAAAAAAAAATCATTCTGTGGGAAAATATCAATAAAAGTTCATCAAAATATAAACAAACAACTATAATTGAATGCAAATTTTTTTTTATCAATATATTATTCCTGCCCTATTTTTTTGAAAATACACTATTTATAATAACAAAAAAAAAAAAATTTTATTTTTTATTTTCTTACTTTACATAAGGTCTAGGATTTTAATTTTCTTTTATTATGAGTACTGTGCTTAAAATAGGATTTATTTGTGTGTGCCAGTGTTTTGCTCTTGGGTGTAATTTAAAAGAGTTTGAATACCAAGGTAAGACTTATAAAGGAATTGAAAGATCAGCAAAATCACACAATGCCCATCAGAAGAAGATAAAGGAAATGAATACAGTAATAATTTCAATGTTCATTCACAAAATGCATTCATATAATAATTAGTATTTTATTTAAAACAACATTAGGGTTATGGTGAATATAATTCCAAAATTTATTTATTTATGAATAAAACAAATTTCAATATAATTTAGGAGAGCTCTTCTTCTAAAACAGTAAGTATTTTTTTTAAAAAAAAAAATTCAATGTAACTGATTGTGTTTTCTCCAAACAGCAGACACAGTACATCAATGTTACTCATGTGTAAAATCTGTCCAAAATTCATTTACTTAAAATTTGGAAGATTTAAATCCTATCAATCATAAATATAACACAGAACACTTAGAATCACTAAGTTTTTACTATCATCCTTCTTCTTTAATTTCTTTGATCCAAAGGGCTCATGATGCTATTGAAAAAGGATTTAATGATTTTATCATTTAAAAAAACAAAGCTTTAGAGCATGAAAATTTTAAGCTATTAGTTTAAAACAATGATCATGACATCATACTAAAAGAGATCCCAAAAAGTATTGAAACAATAAGAAAAAAAGACTAGGATTACATTCAAATTTGAATGAAAGTATTTGCTGTGTTTCATGCTACAAATTATACAATATCTTGGATCTTCAATCAATTGGAAAGTTTTCATAACAAACTGAAGCTGAAAAACTGGAAAAGTAATGCACTGCTGAGATTTTGACAACATATGGATTGTGCAGTAAATTCCAAACAAATCTTTTCACCACGAAAAAAAAAAAAAATAAACTTTTCCAGTAATGACTTTCATACATTAAGATTTTAAAACTTGGCTTGGAAATAATATGCTTTGGCCTGGATATGATGGTTTACTTGACTGAAGCCTCAAACAATCTCATAAAGGATCAATTAAACATGGAGACATTTAGACTAGTGAAATGTGGAATAAATTTAAGGGAGAAGATGGGGACATATTTACAAAGACATCAGGAAATTTGGTTTTTTGGCCTATACACTGATTGGTTTAATCCTTTTTCAAAATCTTTCAAAAGAGGTATTATAATACTCTTCTGCTACAATTTACCAGTTGAAATTTGGTACAAGCCACACAACATCTACTTGTATAGTCTAACACCACCACCAAAAGACCCAACAGCAATACAACTCAACAATTTTCTAGAGCCTTTGGTGAATCAAATGTTTAAACTATGGAATGGAGTTGAATTCTCAAAAACCTTTGCCCACCCAGGCAGAAGAAAAATCATAGTTGCA
The DNA here is from genome assembly GCA_943181505.1 of Phakopsora pachyrhizi. Taxonomy (NCBI): domain Eukaryota; kingdom Fungi; phylum Basidiomycota; class Pucciniomycetes; order Pucciniales; family Phakopsoraceae; genus Phakopsora; species Phakopsora pachyrhizi. The sequence goes on along the minus strand of CALPCA020000002.1, from coordinate 203,619 downwards.
CTATATGCTGTCCTTGGAGATCTTTCAGCAATCAGAAAAATTTGTGGTGCATCATCTTATTCTGAAAAGACATTTTGTGCTCATTGCCTTTAAAGTAGCAATGGCATGTGGAATTTAGAAAAAGGAAGTTGGAGTTTGAAACTAGATGAAGAACAAATGAGGTATTCAGAGTTGTGGATGCAAGTAAAATCTTTAAATGAACAAAATTAAATTCTGCAAGTGAATGGTGCACAATATACAACCCTCCAGAAGCTACCCTATTGAAAGCCTGTTAAAATGATGACCATTGATGTGATACACACTTTCATTTTAGGCATTCTCCCATGAATATAGCCTCACCTTTTTAGGAGTTTCAAATGCAGGGCAGCTTGTGATCTCCTTATATCAAAAAAATGATAAGTCAAAACAAACAACTGACCATCAACACAGTTTTAAAAAAATTAGATCCAAAAGAAAAGGTAGAGAAGATGATGAAAACTACAGCAATAGATCATATGAATCTGAACCAAGACCAAAAATAAGAAGAGAAGATAAAGAAGCAATCTTGTCATCCAAAGAGATTCATCCATTATGCAAAATCTTTGATAAAGAGTGTGATTTTGAAGTGGTGAAAAAATCTTCAACTAGTTCACATATCTTGACAAGCAGTGGTTCTTTTGGGTCCCAAAGTTTAAGCAGGACCACATCAAAAGAGTCAAGCCCTTGCAAAAGTTCATTGGAAATAGAGCTGTGAAGATCCCCCGGGTGGAAGCTCAAGTGGAAACTACTGGTCTAAGACAGTCTGTTTTAAAACAATCTGTATTAAGTAATAAAAAGGAAGTAAAAAGAAACTGGAGACAATAATCACCATAAAAAAAAAGGTCACACTTGCCTGGCAAGTGTGACTGGCTGACACAGGTCTGATGCAGCAGTAACCCAGCTCTAACTCAGCCCTGAAATTATTTTATCACAGCTGTAACACCAGTATTTAAGAATTTTGTATCTTCTGGAAAAAAAACTTATCCAAACAAATTGTATATGAAATAGGAAGATTGTTTGTCTCATATTTGGATAATGTTTGATTATCAGAACCTTAAAAATTTTAGAGCCCAAACATGGTCCAAATACATAGTATTATCAATTTTATACTGAAAAAGTTTTGAAAAAAAAATTTGAGGGTTTTTCATCAAAATAAGTGTACTTGTTTTGCTGATAACTAGATTGTGTTTTGAATATTTTCCTCTGTAAATATTTCTGCTTCAAAGAAATTAATAAAAATTGGCCTCATCTCTTATAAAAATGATAAATATAGTAATGATTTTCTTTTTGTGTATTCTATCACATTGAATTGCTGAGTATTGTGATATTCTAGTTCATTATTTATTTATTAAAATGTTTTATTTAAAAACCAGACATAATCACACAGGGTTTTTCATTCAGACAATAATTTTTAACTTCAAATCCCCAATTGTTTTCTACATTCAAGTGTGATTACATATGTGCATCACAAACTTTCAATATACTTGAGCCAAGAGACATAATAATGGGAAATACTTGTACTTTCATCCTACACAGTTTAAGCAGCATAAAAAATAGGGTAAAATCAATGAATTAAATTTTGAGCTTTTATATTTTGCTTTTTGAAATTAAATTAAATTCTTTTATCAATATTGAAATACAAAAAGACCAAAGCATATTTTAGGATATATTTAATTAATGAAAAAAAAGTTTTACAGCAACCAAACACATATTTTAAATCTCCATGTTAATTTCTTAATGCAATTCTGGGGGTGTTATTGAATTGATAAGTTCCCTAAGATTTGGGAGCTCTTCTTGAACATTGAGGGAGACTTTATGAGTAGCTTTTAAGTCATTAAGGAATTTTTCTGAATAACAATTCCTAGGTAATTCTGGACAAGGGAAATGATTGCCCATCTTCCCAGAGTACTTACGCTGTGACTCTAGGCATCTTTTGGCTGAATTGTTTCCTTTAAGGTCTCTTACTGACTTTATTGTATTGATATCCAAAAGGTGAAGGGCAACAGAGTACTGCAAACTCGCCAGGAACAAACATCTGATACAAGGTGACCATTTTCATCTTCCTCAGTATCAGAAATACAGCTGTAATGGGGGAGTAACTTTGAGGCAATTTCTCCACCAAAGAGGTTTTTGGCCATTTTTAGACAATTTTTAAAGATCTTTTAAACAGCAAAGAAAATACAGAGGTTAACAGGTTTATTCTGCACAAAAATTCATCATACAAGTTAAATTAGCAATCACCTTGTTTTTCATCCGTGAGAGAGGTTTTGTTTGGGTTTTTATTCTTGAGGTATGATGCCTTTTGACCTCTAAGCCACCTTTCCAAAATTGCTGCTACAATATTTTGATTGCATAAATCACTTTGTATGGGATAATTCAAAATGCCTGATTTCCTTTTGCAAAGAACCAATGCTTAACAATCACTGAAATCATCACTTCATCCCATTTAGACTGGCCTTTAATATCCCATTGAAAGGTTGGGTTTTCAATATTATATTTTACCAGTTCCGCTTGGCACAAATTCTTGAACATTACTGGAATACCTTTCCCAATACTTGAATCTTCAACCAAATTTTGAGTGTTTTCAACATTTAGTGAATTGATCTCAATGTCATTAATATTAATGATAAGGAGCCTCTCATTTTGAAGTGATGAAGGTGGAGGTGGAAGGTTTTTGTTTTGTTTTGTTATTTCCAAAACTAGTTTGGTGAAGTCTCTGATGCAAACACAAAATGGACTGTGTGATGGAGGTAAGTGTGAAGCCACCATCTTATTAAGGGTTCTAGTTGACTTTTGCAGATGTGTCATACTGATATTCAAATAAAAATTAAACTTTAAATGATTTAAATAATATAAGGCCTGATAAGTATTTTTTATTTTTAATATGTTAGATTTTTAGAAATAAAATCTTGAAAAAACTGAAACTTTATAGTGATGACTGTCAGTTTACAAATTTCAATGTTAAGATTGGCACAGTTTTATCTTTAAAAACAATTATAAGGTCCAAATTGATGTAATATCATTAATTGCAATATACATTTATTTACTCTATACAAAAAACCGGGAATAAATAATTTATTTAAATATTTATGGAAACAGCTTTTCTTTTGCTTACATCTGAATTCAGCAAAATTTCAAAGTCAAAACCCACAGAAATACCCAAATACATTGGACTTATAAAATGAATCCATTGTTGTAGCATGTTTTCCCAGTCAACATTGTCTTCAGTCATTTGCTGAGCCAATTGTATGAACAGGTACCTTAAATTACCAAAAGGACCCCAAAATACCATGTCTTCATTTTTTTATCTGTTCTTTTATTATTGAGCAGGTAAGATCAAGTCTTGCTGCTGAATGCCACCTGGTCTGCTTTTGGTGATTTGAACTATTTGCTGTAAATATTGCCCGTGGTCCAATCAACAGAAAGTTGGACAGGCAATAAAGGGACCGTTGTTGACCACGAATATCAGCATTTGCTGCATTGTTACTCGTTTTCTTTTGTTGACTTTGGGGAATCTTTGATCGCCACAGGTAAAAAAGACCATGGATGCAGTGTGCAAGGTAATGGGATATTTTTCTTAGTCCAGGGCCCCCAGGCTGATAGTTTCCTTCGGCATCCATTGAACCGTCCAGGGAGAAAGAATTTCGGCCCAGAATACCAGCAATATGTTCAAAGGCAATTTCAAATGCTGCAGTGGATGTTTTATCAACATTGAAGAATTGCTTTGTTGCTTCACCAGCTGGATCTAATGTTGATACCACTTGACAGCTTTCACTAATAACATCTTTTAGATCACTATAGGCGCTTGCTGCTAATTCTGCTGTAGGCCTTAGAATTACTGCCAGAAGTTCCGTTGATGTAATAGGGGTTGTGAGCTGTGTCTTGAGCAGTTCAAAGTCAATAAACTCTGGCCTCAAAATGAAATCGGAATCTGGGATTTTTAAAATATTTTCTAAGACACAAAACAAGATCAATAATAGAACATAAAATAATGATTAAATTAACTGAATTCTCACCTTCTTTAAAAATCCTTAAAATCTCCTTTGTTTTAAGACTTTTTACTTTATCAAAATCACTTCCCGTTATCGGTATCTTACCAGCATATTGAAACTGTTGGTAATTATAAATTCACAATTTTTTCTTGCGTTAATAACATCTTGTTCCATGAAAGTTTGCACCCTGTAGTTTATAAGTCTTGACAAAGATTCATCTGGGAGGCCAATATTGACAGCTAACAGAGATTCATACAAACTTTTAGCAATTAAGCAAAAATTGAAATAATTTATGCAAAGAAAAAAAAAAAACAAGATGCTGTGGATGCTGCTTCAGAAGCTTCTGTTGCATTCCTGGTTCTTTTGAGGGCATTAGCCTTTCGCTCTTCATGAACTCTTTGTACCTCCTTTACTTTGTCCTCTGCTGCCTTTTGCTTCTTAAAATTTACTCCAGTAAGATTATAATAACTGCGCAGCTGTCTTACAGGGTCAGGAGAAATATTTGATTGCTGTATTTGACTAATTTGTTCTTCTTCCTCATCTCTGAACAAGGTAGCTGGTGGATTCAAAATGATGATTCTTCTGGCTGTGTGCTGGGCTGATTTCTTGCCAAATCCTGGGTAACTGGCCCTGAAGTTGAAGATTCAGTGTTTTGATTTTTTCTCCGGCTTTGAACTATTGCTTGGCTGAGGATTTCAGCTTCAACCTCTGAAGGTGGTCTGCCAGTAGTTGAGGTCCCTATTTTTTAAAAAAAAAAAACAAGTAAGAAATTTTGATTAAGTTAAATTATTCAAAAATAAACTTGCATTGTGTTGCCATAATTTCTAATCCCCCTTCTGGGATAAGTGTTTGCATTCCTTTTCCTTTGGAGGCATTCAGATGGATAAGTTCTTTATTTATATAGCCTTCAGAAGGATCATTGGCATTGTCCTTATTGGATACCAGTGCAAGTGGCTCAGGTAGGTAAAATTCTTGCAACTCTTCATATGATTGTTGCAATGGCTCAGGTGGTTTACTTGTTTCTTGAAAAGGAGCTTGACTTTTCTCAGGTTGGCTCATTGATTTGATGTTGTCCAAAACAGCTGATGGACTTGGTTCATCTTCCCCAGGTTCTGTTTCATAAAATTTCTTATAATGCTCATAGAGTATTTGAAATATTGGTCTGTGTTCTGGTTGGGTTAGGCCTGATCCTGCCAGCTCCTGAATTTTTTCCATGTGCTCAATTTGTTGGGCTGCCCACAGAGAAATATGCCAAAATTAGAAAAAATAATTGTATTATTTTTAACAAATATAAACAAGACAGCATATATAAAGACTCACCAATAGTAAAAACCATTTTTAAGTGCCTACAAATGCACAATTTTCAGAAAAAAAAAAAAATTAATATTTTAGTTATATTATTACTAGTAGAAGATTAAAATTAATAACCCCAACATACTAATGTTTGATCTTTTAACTTGTTGATTTAAGAGAAATTGAAATATTTTATACTGAATCTTCTTTATATTAAAAAATTTTTTGTCCAAGAACAATCTGACTTATCTGATTTTTTTTTTGATAAAAAAAAAATTTGTGAATAATTATAATATTTATCTTATTTTTTTTTTAAAAAAAAAAAAAAAAAAATGTTAGCTTTTATTTAATCATTTGATAAATAAAATATTTTAATTCTGGAGTGAAATCAGATGTCTTTTTAGTTTAAAATTATGACAGAAAATAGTTTTTGGTTCATAAATTATCTTTATAGAAATTAATGGAGCAAATATTATGGTTATTATTATTAAAAAACCAAAAGAGTGATTCATGAAATACATATAAAAATACTTACTATAAATAAAATAACTTGAAATTTTTTGATTAAAGGAAATTAAAACTTTGAAAAAAAAAAATGAACAGATAAAAATGAACACTTACCTTATAAATTTCTTAAAATTTTGATTTCTTTAATTTTTATTTATTGATTTTGTAAAAAAAAAAATAAGTTTTCTTTTTGGAGGGCAAATAATTATGGATTTTTTTTTTTTATGTTAATTGATGATTTAAAATAATCAAATTTGATATTTTATGATTAAAAAGTGGGAGGAATTATTTTTAAAAAAAAAAAAGAAGAGGGGGATTATATGATTAAAAATTAGAAGAAAAAAAAGAAAAAAAGTGGCTGCCTGGATCAGCCACAAAAAAAAAAAAAAAAAATCTGTATAAAATATTATTCTTGGACTGTACTGTTTTACAGTACAGTCCAAGATTTCTTCTGAAAAAAAAAAAAAAAAAAAAATGCTTTGAAGCACAAGCACAAAAAAAAAAATAATAAATAAAAAAAAAAAAAATTATATTTTTAATTTTTTTTTTTTTTTTTTTTAAAAAAAAAACCTCAAAAAAAAAAAAAAAAAAAAAAAAAAATTTATTTATTTTTTTTTTTTTTTTTTTTTTTTTTTTTTTTTTTTTTTTTTTTTTTTTTTTTTTTTTTTTATTTTATATTATTTTTTTAATTATAAATAATTTTTTTTTTTGAGAAACTTCTTTCCCCCCCCCATCTCTTTCCCCTATGTCAAGCGTCGTCGATCGCCTGACGACGCTTTTTTTTTTTTTTTTTTTTTATTTTATTTTTTTTTCTTTTCTTTTTTTTTTGTTTGTTTGTTTTTTTTTTTTTCTATTATCCTTAGCGATCAAGTGGCTTTTGCCACTCGATCGCTACTGTACAGCTGTGTACAGCGGCCATGTGGCCTGGGTGGCGTGGGGCAGCTGCCCCAGCCCCGGAAAGGGCTACGATAATGTAGCCCTTTCCGAGCTGGCTTGGGGCTGCCCCATGGGGCCCAGGGACTGTTTACAGTCCCTGGGCCAAAAAGGCAGTAAAAGGGCATTTTAGCCCTTTTACTGCCTTAAAAAAATTGAAAGAAATTTAAAAAAAATACTAAAAAATAAAGCAAAGCTTGCTTTATTTTTTTAGTATTTTTTTTTTTTTTTTTAATTTTTTTTTCCTTTTTTTTAACAAAAAAAACATTTTTTTTTTTTTTTTTATTTATTATTTATTTTATTTATTTTTTTTTATTATTCTGTATTTTTATTTATTTATTTATTTTTTATTTTATTTTTTTTTTTATATGTAATACACTTAAAATTGTATTATTATACAATATTATATAAAAAAAAAAATTAATAAATTAAAATTAAAATTATTATCAAATTTTTGTTATTTTAATTAATTTTAAGGATTTTATTTTATTTTATTTTATTTTTTCCCATTATGTGTATTATTTTTTTTTATTTTTTTTTTGTAACAAAACTTTTAATATTTCTTTTTTTTGTAATTTATAAATATATATTACAATTAAATTAAGTCTTGCAAATAATTACAACATTATTTGTTATTTATAAATTTGTTTTCTAGTATTTTTAAAAATTGATTTCTATAATGAGCCACTGGGGAATTTGTAAGATTTATCATAAAAAAAAAATTAATTGTGTAAATTTTCATTATTTATTAATATCTTATATATACATATAAATTTGATCTTGAATTTATTGTGCTTTGTACTGACTATTGCAGCATTACAATATGAAGTAATACTGATACAAAAATATGTGAAAAACTACATATTAAAGTATACAACCAAGCTTCATAAGTTTTTTATGTCTTTGCAAATATTTTATTTTTATTAAATTTGATCTTTTATTTAAGAAATGCAATGAAAGTCATATATAATAATACAAATATATTTTAATGTCAAAATATATCATATAAAGTAAAACCTCATCCTCTTTTCTTCTTACGTGCTTATTTTTCCTTACATATTTTAAAATTAAAAGTAATTTCTTTTTATTTGTAGGATAAATAATTCATTAAAATAAAATGAAATTTTTATATATGCTATTTTCAAGTATTTTATTTTTAACCAAGTGCAATTAATACCTACTCCTTCAAAATTATCTTCAAAGAATTATTTTGTAAAAGATTTTACAAAATAATTCTTTGAGTATGTTCTGCTAGCTCAAAATTATGTTTTAGAAGTTTATATATATATTAAAATATGGCCAAAAGCATTAACAAAAATATTTAAAACTACAGAAAATATGTTTTAACAAATCAAATTAACATATTATAGCTTCATTTCAGAAAATTATTTTTGCCTTCTAAAAATAATTATACTATTGTTTTATTTTCAAACTCATCAATTTACAATTGATTAATTCAGTACAATATTTATATACAGATATATTTCCATTTTTATTGAGCTCATATATTAAACAGAAGTGATTGAATATTATTGAAATTTAATATCAAATTCTATTTTTATTGCTGTAAGGCATTGCAATTTTCTCTTGTTCCCATGTTTACATATAATCAAAACTAAAAAAAAAAAGTTACCCCTCAATGTCTAAATCAAATTTTTGCAAAATAAATAGACTGCATTTAAGATATTTTGTAACTTTTGTAACAGGTCAATTATTGTATTTAATTCAAATTAAAATATAAATTGTTTTAAAAAATTATAAATTTTTCTTTTTCAGTTATAGCTTCAAGCATAAGTTTGAACCAGTTTTCAGTTAATTAACTTTATGGTTAATATATGGGGAAATATCACTTATTATTGTTCTTTATTTTTATTAAATTTTGGTTAAAAGATATGATTTATCTGTATTGAAAAAAATTAGAAGGCATAAGATATTTCAAAAAAAAATTATTTCAATTTTTGTGGAACATGGTTACTAAGTTAATTTCTTTTCTTTCATTATATTCTATAATATATTATATGCTTAGGAAAATCCTTGTCAAAAAAACTGTAACAAACAATGTAAGCTGGATTTATAATATGTATATTGTTTTTATATTTATTACTTATATTTATCTTCATTGATTTTTAAATGCGTTAAATATTATCATAAAAAAAATTTGGAATCTTTATTGCATCATTGTGGTGACTGAATAAATAAAAATACACCAATATTACAAACCAGTCTGTATTTCTAAATGACAGATAATCCTTGCTTTATATAAAACTCAACAACATTGTCTACTAAACCACATTTGACACGGTCTGGACTCAGACCCGGGTCCGTGTCAGGGCTGTGTCAGGTATGAAATTCAAGTTCTTTAGAGGAAAGTTACATCCATTTCAATGGTAAGCTTTTAAATCGCATTAATTTGTTTATAGCTTTTTTTTCCATCTTCTAGCATAATTGCTAGGCAGTTTGTTTCCTGAATTACAGTATTGTATTAATATTATTGCATTTTTATTTCAATAGAATTGTTTATACACTCAAAATTCTGGAAATATATGAATAAATTTACCTTAAAAATATATTAATGCAGCATTATATTTTGCAAAAAAGAAAAATGTTGTACTTTTTATTACATAATATGATAACATCATTAGTTTTTTTTTCTGTGAATATATAATATTCAATTATGCTTATAGTATGGTGTTTAAACTGGAAGAAATTCTTTTCAAAATCCTAGTGCCCTAGTTGTAAACAATGAACAAGCAGTCATGCATAAGAATGATTAGGACATTCTTATTTATGCTGTGAAAACTGTATTTTAAATTAAAAAGCCCCCTCCCCAATTTTATGAATGAGAATTTTGCTGTAGTTGAAAGTGAGATAAAATCTTTGATTAATTTTGTCTTTTATTCCACCCCCCCTTTTTTTTATTTATTATTATCAAAAAAATCCATTCCATCCACTGCTAAAGAAATTGTGAAGTTGTTGAACAAATAAATAACAAATATATCTTACTTATTTGCATTGGTATCCTAAATATAAGGTGAGTAAAAGTATTTTAAAAAGAATATATCTTACAAAAATATTGACTCATCATAAGTTTTGATGTTTTATTTGATTTTGTTTTAAAAAAAACAACAAGGTTTCCAGGAAATAGGTTTTGCAATGTCTTACAGTGAGTAATTTTAGAACCAACTTATAACATTATTGGCATTTTATTTTAAAATATTTTTTGTATTTTTATATTTAAAGATAGGGGAACTCAAAGCCAAAGGGGTGGAAACAGGGACTCAGTTGGATCAATCAGTCTTCAAGACAATAGCTCTCTCAATCCAGGGGAAGATATTGAGATTGAGCATGCTGAACCTACCCAATCCAGCCACAAACCCAGCAATTTTCCAATCCTCCAAACATGCAAAGTCTGAGTTTAAACCCTAGATTAGATTCTCAGGACAATAACCCTGAAAATAATATGGAAAGCCCACAAGCCAATCAAACAGAACATCTCGAGAATCAGGAAACTGAACAAGCTCTCCATCCAGCTTCTCAACAGCTTTCAACACTTAGGAGTACAAATATTTTCACCCAGAGAACTAATGATCCTTCAACTGCAGCATTAAGCAGTTCAGCCCTTAATCATGAATTGATTGCAGAAATAATGCGCGGAAACCAGCAAGAGAGTCAAAATAGGTTACGGCATGGCCAATTTGTAGATCAAGTAAATCGGGCTTTATCAGGAGGAAGAATTCCTTCCGCCTTTTCAGGTTTGGCAAAATCAATTACAGCATTTGCCAAAAGTATGCTAGGGATGGAACAACGTTGATCAACTATGATTCCAGTCCCACCAACTGAACAGGAATATGAGCTGTTTGCTAATCACAGAAATGAAGCTCAACAAGCAATCACCCAGTTTGTCAATAACTCAATTGCAGCAGCTAGACAACAACATGGCATAGTTGATTCAACAACAGAGAACAAAATACGCTGCACAGCCATTAGAGAAGCCAAGAAGCTATTGCCAGAAGTCCAATATCAACGCCTTCCTTCAAATTCAAGAAACTCAAGGTACTTTGCTACATTATGGATTGCTCATGGTCACCAGAGCCTAGCCCGGAGTGGTATACCATGATGCACTTATGACTGGTCAGATAACCATGATAATCCTTGAAACTCAACAATTATTGAAGTTTTTCTTGACGCCTGGGGGTTAAGCCATCAGAACACAAACACCCAAATGTTTCGCATTGAATCATCCCAGAATACTCCTCAAAATCAGATTGCAATTCTTCAAAGATGGTTTGATAATACATCTTTGGAATGGACTAGAGGTCAAAGGCTAAGAAGCCAATCAGGATGTCCCTGGTATCAACCACCAGCCAGAGAAACAAGCAATGCTGCCAAAATAAGGGTGTGTTTTCTATAGCTTTTTTTTTTTTTTGATTCATTCATCTTATTATTGCTATTATTTTGTAATAACATAGCACCAAAAAAAAACAAGGAGGGCTGCAACAGCTATAGAATGCTTACCAAGAAATCAATTCAGTGAGGTATTGGCTGTTTATTCAATTGATGGAATGATTTCAGATGCTGAGGGAGAAGATGGCAGAAAGGAAAGTGCAAGATCAGCTGCCTGGCGAAGTCCTGATGTAAAAATACTCAATGATCTTTTGGATGAAGCATTTGTGCAGCTGGGTAATACTCAAAGGATGAAACGTGAGCGCAGGATAAATATTTCAAACTCAGAGCACCCAAATTTGCCTGTAGCTTCACATGAAAATGCTCATGAAAACATTCCAAAAGAAATTCCTAAAAATTGGGTCAAAAGAGATTATTTCACAAGATTAACTGAGATAGAGAAAATGGGTCTCAAATTTAAGGATAATGTTGATCTAAGGGGAGCTATTGAATTTCTTCAAGGGCAGGTTGCAAGACCTCGTGATGCTTTTCCTCCTGTTGCTTCTGGCTCCAGATGACTGAATATATAGTACTTTTTTTTTATATAAAGAAATAATATCAGGAAATAAAATTATAATTTAAAAAAATTCATAATTCTTTTTACTAGATTTGTGTTTCTGGAGATCCATAAGAATTTCAAAGCAGTAATAAAATAAAATTAAACCAGAAATAATTCAAATACAACTGTGTTTTTACCACTGTTAATAATATATTTGATGAAATTTATACACCTGTATAGTTCATGTCAACCACACAGTAAGTATCAAAACTGGTTTGAAATTCTTCCTTGCTATAAAAAAATTGAGGCAAGTTGAGAAAAAATCTGATTATTCTTAATGACAATAATTTCTCCACCTTCAGAGTAAACCATTGAAGAATGATTTATGCCTAAACCATAATAAGGACTTTTTATAACATCAGAATTATTGATTGCTGGTAATTCCTTAACTTCTAAGTAATAGCACTTTGTATTTGCCTCTAAAATAACATTCAAGACTTGTCCCACTGCCAATACCTTTTGTGGTAGGTTTTTCCAAAACCTGATTTGGCAGTTCCCAAATGATACCTCTTTGATTAAATTCTACCATTGGAGTATTTCATTGATTGGCAGTTAATCCATGAACAGTTATTTTGGATCTCAACATTCAAAGAAACATCTCTTATGTGATCTTCAACTCTTTTCAGAGTATCGCTACTCAAAGGAATTGTTGATTTTGAGAACTTTTCTTGATCTTCATACAAAATTTTGTATAAATCCAATTCATTTTTATTTTTTTCTGCTCCTGAAGTTGTGTTGAGAGTTTTAGAGACATACTCTACAATCCCCTTAGTTTTGCCTTCTCTAAGAAACCTTCAATCAGTGATTTTGCAACCAGCCCTATTTTTAATAAATTTTAAAACCAAGTAAGTCTTAAAATATATTTGTAAACTAATTATATTATGACTTACTTGATTGTTTATTTTTTTTTTTGTTGTTATCATTAGATGAATAATTAACTCACCAGACCAAGCTGAGTAGACAGATGGAGTACCAAAGAGTCTAATGATATCTTCCATGTGTTGTGCTATATGAAGAGTTGGCTTTGGTTGAATACCGGTCCCCAATAGTCCCTCAAATTTATCCTATAACTTTTTAGTCTATCTTTAGCTGCAGTTAGCTCCTCTTCAGTAATTGAATGGGCCATAAATATCTTGATAGTTATTATGAGATTGATTGAAGTTTCAATTAATTTTTCTCCCTCTCATTATTGATTTGAACCCAGTGTGGAATCATAATAAGAGGAAAGTAAACCAGGTACAGTACTAGCCACTCTGCAGCTTTAGGAGTTCCTGCACTTTCCATGCCAATATCCTTTGGTAAGCGTGTTACCCATGATGGAACAGTTACTTCATTGATTTTGTGATGAATCAAAATTAATTCATCAACTTTTAATGCCAAACCTGAAGCATCTCTGAATAATTTAGACTTCCCTGCAGCAGAAAGTTCTGAAGAGCTTGAAAGTGAAGAATGTTGGCTTGAAATTTCACTGATGTTATCCAAGAGTTTTTGTGTCCCTGGATCCAAATAAGTAACATCACTTTTATCCTCATCACTATCATTTCTGGGTTCTTTTTGCTTCCCTTTATTACTTGACACAGATTGTTTTAAAAGAGACTGTCTTAGGCCAGAAGCTGCCACTTGAGCTGCCAACCGGGGGATCTTCGCAGCTCTCTATCCAAAGAACTAGTGCCGGGCTTGAATCCCTTGATGCAGTTCTGCTTAAACTTTGGGACCCAAAAGAGCCCTTAGTTTTAACAATATGTGAACCAGATGATGCTTTTTTACCAGTTCATCATCACATTCCTTATCAAATAATTCAGATAATGGATGAATCTTTGGATGACAAGATTGCTTCTTTTTCTTGTCTTCTTATTTTTGGTCTTGGCTCAGATTCACTTGATTTATTGCTGGAGCTTTCATCATCTTCTCTACCTTTTCTTTTGGCTCTTATTTTTTTCAAACTGTGTTGTTGGTCAGTTATATGTTTTGATATATGATTTTTTTGATATAAGGAGGTCACAAGTTGTCCTGCATCTACAATTCCTAAATAGGTGAGGCTATAGTCATGAGCATGCCTAAAATGAAAGTGTGCATCACATCAATGGTCATCATTTGAACTGGCTTCCAATAGGGTAGCTTCTGGAGGGTTGTATATCGTGCACCATGCTCTTGCAGAATTAAATTTTGTTCATTTAGAGATTTTGCTTGCAGCCACAACTCTGAAAACCTCATTTGTTCTTTGTCTGTTTTCAAAGTTTAACTTCCTTTTTCTAAATTCCACATGTCATTGCTACTTAAATGGCAATGACCACAAAACTTTTTTTGCTGAATGAGATGATGCACCACAAATTTTTCTTATTGCTGGAAGATCTCCAAGGATAGGCCATAGTGCTACTTTGATTTTTCTTCCACCTGGGTGCACAAAGGTCTTTGAGAATTCAACTCCATTCCATAGTTCCAATATTTGATTCACCAAAGGCTCTAGCAGATTGTTGAGTTGTATTGCTGTTGGTTCTTTTGGTGGTGGGGTTAGACCATACAAGTAGATGTTGTGTGGCTTGTATCAATTTCAACTGGTAAATTGTAGCAGAAGAGTAGTATAATACCTGTTTTGAAAGATTTTGAAAAAGGACCAATTCCATAAGGGTTAAACCAATCAGTGTACAGACCAAAACCAAATTTCCAGATGTCTTTGTAAATATGTTCCCATCTTCCCCCTTAAATGAATTCCACATTTCACTAGTCCAAATGTCTCCATGTTTACTTGTTCCTTTCTGAGAAGGTTTGAGGCTTGAGTCAAGTAAATCTTCATATCCAGGCCAAAGCATACTATTCCCAAGCCAAGTTTTAAAATCTTGATGTATGAAAGTCATCACTGGAAAAATAGATCTTTTTGCTTTGATAGTTGTGAAAAAGATTTGTTTGGCATTTATTATGCAATCCATATTTCCTCAAAATCTCAGCAGTGCATTGCTTTTGGAGGTTTTGGGCTTCAGTCTGCTCCAAAGACTCTCCAATTGATTGAATATTCTGGAAATCGTATAATTTGTAGCATGAAACACAGCAAATACTTTCAATCAAATTTGAATGTAATCCTAGCCTTTTTTTTTTATTGTTTTAATACTTTTTGGGATCTCTTTTAGTATAACTTCATGATCATTGTTCAAAAGTAATAGCTTAACCTTTTCATGTTCTAAGGCTATATTTTTTTTTTTGAACCATACAATCATTTACTCCTTTTTCAATAGCATCATGAGCCATTTGGATTAAAGATATTAAAGAAGATGGGTGATAGTACAGAAAACTTGGTGATTCTAAGTGTTCTGTGTTGTATTTAAGATCAATAGGATTTGGCCCTTCCAAGTTTCTGGTAACTGAATTTTGGACAGATTTTACAACATCAATAACATTGGTGTGCTCTGTCTGCTGTTTGAAGAAAACACAATCAGTTACATTAAAAACTTCTTTTTTTAAAAAAAACTTACTGTTTTAAAAGTAGAGCTTTCCAAGTTTATATTTGAATTTATTTTATTCAGAAAAGAGTTTTTATCTGGATTATATTCACCAGAGCCCTAATATTATTTTTTCAAAAGATACTAATTATTTTATGAAAGAATTTTGTGAATTAATATTGAAATTCTTACTATATTTATTTCCTTTATTTTCTTCTGATGGGCATTATGTGACTTTGCTGATCTTCCAATTCCTTTATAAGTTTTTCCTTGGTATTCAAACTCTTTTCAGTTACACCCAAGAGCAAGACACTGACATATCCAAATATTTCCTATTTTAAGCACAGTACTCATGGCAAATGATTTTTAAATTCATAAACCTTATGTAAAGTAAAAATATAAGACTATGCTTTTGTTATTATAAGATGTTTATTTTAAACAACTAGGGCAGGAATATTATAATGAAAAAAAAACTGGCATTCACTTTTAGTTGTTTGTTTATATTTTAATGAGTTAAAACAAATGTTTTCCAGAGAATGAAAAAACTTATTTGTTAACTTGATACTAATTTTTCAAAATAAAAATATAAATTGGTGAGAAAATAGATAATCAAAAAGCTTTTTGGTTGCTTTTGTATTTTTCTCAAGTAAGAAATACTGTACAAGAATTTTAGAAATGGGCATATATACACACATATATATATATTGCATAAAAAGGACCATAATACAGTATGAAAATGAACTTAAATAATTTATACATGTTTTAATGTATTATCCATATTTGCTTCACAATTTTAAAATAAGTGTTTTAAATAAAATACTCAAATATCTGACTAACACTTTCATATCTAGATTTTTATTATTTTATTTTTTTTTATTTTTTTAATGTGAATACTTTTAAATAGAACTATTTAAAAAGAAACAAAATTAAACAATTGCATTGAAATTTCTAAATATTGTTATAGAGAAGTTCTTTAGCCTTTCAATGTAGTCATACCTTAATGTAGAACACAATATAAGTCTTTTTAGAATTCTGGTCTTGCTCATGAAATAGAATTATTAATGACTATATTATTATGCTATAAAATATAATATAATAATAAGCCATAATTTTCTTTTGAATGTTGTTTAATTTATACACTAAAAGTAAGTTTTTTTCATCAATTAATTTTTGTATATCTTTAAAACTAATAGATACTTGTAAGTGTTTTTGTAATATTACTAAATTATAAATCATAGGGGTTTTCAGGTTTTTTTTTTTTATTTGAAGCAATATCAATTAATTTGATATTAAAATAAAAATATTTGTTTAATCTTTGATTGTATATGTTCAAAAACCAAGTATAATATAATTTTTTACTTACACAAAAAGAATTATATTCAATACTAGTATTTGTGAAAATGAGAGCTTTTTATTTATAAGAAAAGGCCTTCTGGAATAAATGAGCTTTAGAATAGCATATCACATTTTTTTTTCAGAAAATAACATTGTGGCCCAAAAGGTATATTTTTGGTGTATGATATTACTTCAGAATGAAATTTACTTTTAGTGCATCCTAGAGATTGTCTGTATAATCAATTATTTAAATAAAAAGAAATGTGAGACATATAATTAGAATTACATTTTTTGACACAGTATTAATTATAATCATAATCTAGTTATTTTTAACAGAATACATTGAATAATTTTCATTTAATCATCAGTTGCAATTTTGTAATATACCCAACATTGATTATTTTATCTGATATTACATTTTTATTATTTTGATTTTAGTCATAGTCTATGAAACTCCCAAATTACAGGAAAAATAAAGGTTGATGATATTAGACATAGAGTTGGCAGACAAATTGATTTATGAATTTGTTGTTTATGATTTTGTACAATTTTCAAAAAAAAAAATCACAGTCACATGATAGGAAAAATAATATAGCAGTACCACCAAAGTCAAAGAAAAAGAAGAAACAAATATTAAAAATAAATTATATAAAGTTGCAATTATTTAAAGTTATTGATAGATTATACTTTTTGTTTATTTAGTACATTGACACTATTAAACTAAAATTATAACAAAAAAAAAAGTTACATAAAAAAAAAAAAAAATAATTGTATTTCAAAACTTTTTGAAAATCAATTTGTTTTTTTTTAGAACAACCAAGATTATTGAAGAACCTCAATGAGAAGGTGGTAGAGGTTTAAGAAGGTTGAAGAAGTGTTTATATTGAACTTTAAAATTTTAAGTTTTCTTCTGTGTTGCTTATTTATTGTGTTTCAGCTGAGTTACTGACCCCCTTGAGGTCAATTCATAGTCTGCATTCCAACTGAGTTTCAACTGAGTCAGAGCAGATACACTTGCCTGGCAAGTGTGACCTTTTTTTTTATGGTGAATGAGGAGGATGGAAGCACTATTACTCATTTGGATCCAGGCACACAAACACTTTTGGATAAAATTAGTGAAATTTCAAGCCAAGGTTCTTCTCTTTCAAGCTACTCAGAACTTTCTGCTGCTGGGAAGTCTAAATTCTTCAGAGATGCTTCAAGTTTGACACTGAGAGTTGATGATTTGATTTTGATCCATCAAAAAAAAAAAAATGTAGTAACTGTTCCATCCTGGGTAACATGATTACCAAAGGATATTGTTATGGCTAGTGCAGAAACACCTAAAGCTGCAGAGTGGCTAGTGCTGTACTTTGTTTACTTTCTACTTGTTATGATTCCACACTGGGTTCAAATCAATAATGAGAGAGAGAAAAAAATGATGATAACATCAATAAATCTAATAATAACTATCAAGATATTATGGCCCATTCAATTACTGATGAGGAGCTTACAGTAGCTAATGATAGACTAAAAAGCTGTAGAACTAATTTGAGGGATTTTTGTGGGACTGAGATTCAACCAAAAACAACTAATCATATAGCACAACATGCAGAAGATAGCTTTAGACTCTTTGGTACTCCATCTGTCTACTCAGCTTGGTCTGGTGAGCAAATTATTAATCTAATGACAACAATAAAAAAAAAACCAGTAAGTCATAATATAATTTGTTTACAAATATACAATAATCAAGGACTAATTTTTTAAATTTATTAAAAATAGGGCTGATGGCTAAATCACTGATTGAAGGTTTCTTAGAAAAGGCAAAAGTAAGGGGGATTGTTAGACAATCTTATTCATTTTTTTAAAACATTTTCAGTGTATAATTTATTTTAATGAAATAGGAATGAAAAAATATTATCACAATACTGTAATCTAGGAAACAACCTGCCCTGAAAATATTTTAGCAGATTAAAAATTTAACTTTATACAAATTATGAAATAAAAAAAAAGATTTCTTTATAAATTTGGTAATATTTGCTGTAATATGCTTGTACTTCCTTTCTGACACAGCCCTGACACAGACCTGGGTCTGAGTCAGGGCCGTGTCAATAGTGGTTTAGTAGACTTTTATGTTGAAATTTATATAAAACCAAGGTTATTTATTATTTAAAAATGCAGACTAGTTGTAAATATTGGTATATTTATATTTCTTCAGCAGCCACAATGTTCAAATAAAGATACTAAATATTTGTTTTAAAAGTATTCAAAGCCATAAAAGTCAATGAATATATATATTAGTAATAAATATAAATATAACATACATATTATAAACCAGTTTGTAGTGTTTGTTATAATTTCTTTAGCATGTATTTTGCTAAGCATAATATATATTATATAATATAATTAGAGAGAATAAATTGAACTAGTAACCATGCTTCACAAATTATGAAATAAGAATTTTTATAATATCTTATGCCTTCTAATTTTATTCAACAAAAATAAATCTTTTCTTTTAACCAAAATGGAATAACAATAAAGATAATAAATAATTAATTTCTCACAGCTATTAACCATGAAGTTATTTAACTGAAAACTGTTTCAAATTTCTGCTTAACATTAAAAATGAAAAAAAAAAAAATTAATAAATTGGTTAAAGCAATTTATGTACTAACTTGAAATTAATACAATAAAAAACTGTTACATAGATTAGAGAAAATATTATTATAAAGGTGACCTAATAGTTTTGTAAAAATAATCTGAAACATTGGGCGTAACTTTTTCCAATATTGGCTATATATAAACATGGAAAAAACAGATAATTGCATTGCATTACAACAAAAAAACCAGAATATGACATTAAATTACATAAGATTCACACACTTGTGTTTGATACACAAGCTCAATTAAAAAGGTAAATATATTTGTATATAAATATTTTACTGAAGTAAACAATTGTAAAATAATTGGTCAAAAAAAAAAAAGCATTAGTATAATTATTTGAAAAAGATAATAATAATTCTCTGAAATGACACAGTAATATGATGAATTGATTTGTTAAAATATATTTTCTGTAGTTTTAAATACTACTGTGGAGGCTTTTAGTCATGTTTTAATATATATATTAACCTTTAAAACATTATTATGAACTAGTCAAATTTAGTTAGAAATTAAAAATAATAAAACTTTTATAATATATTTTTTTTGAAAATGTTTTCCATGGCTTGCCAATTCATTGCACTTAGTTAAAAATAAATTAAACAAAACAAACAATTGATATTAAAGGTATTTTGTTATGATAAATTATATCTGCTGCTTATAAAATCAAATTACATTTATTTATGATATATGTAAGTAAAATTAGTCACATGTGAGATATAGGGATAGTAATTTAATTAATATCATATACTTTGACATTGATATATATTTGTATTAATATATATGAATTTCATTGCATTCCATAATTTGACAACAAATTTAGTATAAATAAGACCTTTGCCAAGATATAAAAACCTTCCCAGGATTTGTTGTAAATTTGAAATAATACAAGTTCACACATATTATTCTATCAGTATTTCTACATACTTTACTGCTGTAATAGTCAGTAAAATGTGCAGCCCATATATGTTAATTTTTATATATATGATAATAAATTAAAATTAAATATTATAAAATATAACTTATATTATATTAAATTTTTTTAAAAAAAAAAAAAAATGGCTCATTTATTGAAATAAATTAAAAATAAATTGTTAATAAATAATTTCTTATATTATTAGAGTTATTTGAATTGTAATATAACCTCTTATATTAAAAAATACAAAAAAAATATTATTTATATAAAAATATATATAAAAAATAAAACAAATAAAACAAAATCAATTTTTTTTTATTTATATATGTATATGTTATTTATTTATTTTTATTTTTATTTTTCTTATATTTATATGTATATTTAATTAAATATTGATAAATTAAATATATATATATATATATATATATATATATTAATTTGATAAATAATAATAATAATAATTAAGAAATCAAAAAAAAAAAAAAATTATAGAAATAACAAAAGAAATAAAAAAACAATAAAATAAAGTAAACTTTTTTTTTGTTTGAAAAAATGAAAAAAAAATCATAAATATAGAAGAAAAAATTGCAAAAAATAAAGCAAAAATTGCTTTATTTTTTGCAATTTTTTCATATTTTTATGGTTTTTTTTATGGAAGTAAATGGGTTTTGCCCATTTACTGCCAATTTTGCCCAGGGACTGTAAACAGTCCCTGGGCAGCGCAGCCCTGCCCTGGGCAACAGCCAGGGACTGTAAACAGTCCCTTGTTGTGCCTGGGCAGCTGCCAAGGCCCATTGCCAGCCAGGGACTGTTTAAAACAGTCCCTGGCCGGCGGCCAAAGGCCACTCAATCTTTTAAGAGTATAAAAAAAAAGACAAAAAAAAAGAAAAACAAAAAATCCCCCCCCAAAGCGTCGTTTGATCCAAACAACGCTTGGGAGAGAGGCAGCGGGAGATTTTCTCCCCCTAATAATAAAAAAAATAAAAAAAAGATAAACAAATAAAAAAATAATAATAATAAATAAAATAAAATAAACAAATAAAAAAAAAAAAAAAAAAAAAAAAAAAAAAAAAACAGAAAAAATTAAAAAATTAAAAAAATTCAAAAAAAAAATTCAAAAAAATTCAAAATAAAAAGATTAAAAAAAAAATAAAAATAACAAAATAACAAAATAAAATAAAATAAAATAAATATATTTATTTTTTTATTTTATTTTATTTTTTATTATATGTGTGTTTTTTTAAATAAATAAATAAATTAAATTCAAATTATATTTATATTAAAAAAAAAATAACATAGGTGTAGCAGAAGCTACAGCAATGCACCATCCCAGCAGTAAAAATTGTTGGGATGTTCAATGTGCATCTTTGGAGGAAGCACATTGAATGTGCATCAAAATTGGTTTGAAAACAGATTCATGGACTGTACTGTTTGCAGTACAGTCCAAAAAGTTATATTATACAGCTGTATAATGTTACAGCTTTTTAAAAATTTGGCTGATTAGTGAAGCCATTTTTTTTTTTTTTTTAATTTTTAATACATAAAACCCTCCCCCCCCCTTTTTTAAAAAGAATTTCCACTACTTTTTACTAAAAAGCATCCATTTATTTAAAAATTATAAATTAAAATTCAAAAACATCTTAAAACATCACCCCTCCAATGGAGGTTTTTTTTTTTTTGCAAAATCAACAAATCAAAATCAAAGAAATCAATTTTTTAAAACATTAATAAGGTATGTGTTCCTTTATAACAGTTATTTTTTTTTTTTCAAGACATAATTTTCATAATTAAATAATTACATAAATTATTTTTAATTATATTTAAGTATTTTCATGAAAGACTCTTTTAGTTTTTTATCAATAATAACCATTATTATCTTCCTCCATAAATTTTATAAAGTTTATTTATGCACCAATATATATGTTTTGTCATAAGTATGAATTAAAAATAGGTCTGATTTCACTACTGAATTATAATATTTTTGTTTATTAAATGATATAATTAAACTAACTTTTTTTAAGATAAATATTGTTATTTTTTTCAATAATTATCCTGCAAAGTGATCTGTGCAATCAAACAATTGTAACAGCAATCTTGGAAAGGTGACTGAGAGTTCAAAAGGCATCAAACCTTAAGAATAAAAAATCAATCAAAATCTCTCATAGATGAAAAACAAGGTGACTGCTAATTTAACTTTTATAATGAAGTTTTGTGCAGAATAAACCTGTTAACCTCTGTATTTTATTTTCTGTTTAAAATATCTTTAACAGTCTTATAAAATGGCAAAAAACCTCTTTGGTGGAGAGATTGCCTCAAAGTTACTCCCCATTACAGCTGCATTTCTGATACTGAGAAAGATAAAAATGGTTGCCTTGTATCAGATGTTTGTCCTGGGGCAGTTTGCAATACTATTTTGCCCTTCACCTTTTAGATATCAATACAATAAAGCCAGTAAGAGACCTTAAAGGAAAGAATTCAGCCAAAAGATGCATAGAGTCACAGCTTAAGTACTCTGGGAAGGTTTGCAATCATTTTGCTTGTCCAGAATTACCTTGGAATTGTTGTTCAGAAAAATTCCTTAATGATTTACAAGCTATTCATAAAGTCTCCCTTAATATTCAAAGAGAGCTTTCAAATCTTAGGGAACTTATCAATTCAATTTCACCCCCACAATTGCTTCAAGATTTCAACATGGAGATCTAGATTATGTGTTTGGATGCTGTAAAACTTTTTTCATTAATTAAAGATATCCTAAGATAAGCTTTTGACTTTTTGTATTTCAATATTGATAAAAAAATTAATTTAATTACAAAAACCAAAATATAAAATCTCGAAAATTTAATTTATTGATTTTACCCTATTTTTTATGCTGCTTAAACCATGTAGGATTAATGTAAAAATATTTCCCATCATTATGTTCCTTGGGTTGAATAGAATGAACTTTTGTGATGCACATATGGGATCACCCTTGAATGTAGAAAATAATTGGGGAGTTGAAGTAAAAAAGTATTGTCTGTGCAAAAAAACTTTGTGTGATTAGGTCTGGTTTTAAATAAAACACTTTAATGAATAAATAATGAACTAGAAGATCACCATACTCAGCCATTTTATGTGATAGAATACACAGAAGAAATTATATTTATATTTATTGTTTTTTTACGAGAGATTTGGTCAAATTTTATTAATTTATTGAAGCAGAAATATTTTCAGTGGAAAATATTCAAACCACAATCTAGTTATCAGCAAAACAAGTATACTTATTGTGATGAAATATCCCTTTTTTTTTCAAAACCTTTTCAGTATGACATTGGTAATACTATGTATTTGGACCCTTTTTGGGCTCTAAAATGTTTAAGGTTCTGATAAACAAACATTATCCAAATAAGAGACAAACAATCTTCCTATTTTATATACAACTTGTTTGGATTAGTTTTTTTTTTTCAGAAGATGAAAAATGCTTAAATACTGGTGTTACAGCTGTTATAAAATAATTTCAGGGCTGAGTTAGAGCTAAGTTACTGCTGCATCAGAACTGCATCAGTGAATCACACTTGCCTGGCAAGTGTGGCCCTTTTTTTTATGGTGATAGCTTGCTGAAAGGAGACAAAAATGGTGTGATAGAGGAGGATTTACAGCGCTAGCAGCTCAATTTAGAGATCCAGGGGTTTGTTCAGAAACTGAAGAGGTGGAATTGAATGGAGCAGTCATTTTAAGAAAGATGAAAATACCTTGGAGGTCAGAATTCTTTTCAGAACTTGTGAAAAACATTGATCATGACATCACTATAACCTCAAAAAGCGCATTGTGAACATTCCACGCCATGATGCTGTCAATGAGGAGGAAGATTACCGTATACCAGAGAAACTATCATTGCAGGTTTTTGATAGTACTTGGGTTGCAACTTTAAGTGAGAGTAACATTAAGGATTTAAAAATTTGTGATATACCCTTATGGGATCAAAACTACCAACTATTAAAAAGATAAAATTAAAATTACTTTTATTTTTATGATCATTTCTTTCATCTTAATATTAAATCTACAATAATTAAAATAACAATTTGTAATACAAGGGTTTTTGTTTTATGCTAGCCTGTTTAAGAAAAATTTTAAAACATCACTCTGGCTCATTGTGTCAAACACAGTTCTCCTAAAAATTTAAAAAAAATTAGTATATTAAAAAAACAGCTTTTAGTTAAGCTAAAGTTACTTACTGTGCAAGATTGCTTTTACGTTTTTGAACCTGGAAGTAAATATTAACCATAATGTATAAAAGATCAAATAGTGTAAAACATACATAAAAAAGAAGATTTATTTATTTACTTTATTAATATTAACTTCTATGGTGTTACTTGTGATGCACCTGTAAATTGATACTGGGTTTTTCTGCCCAATTCTATGAAGCCTATCAATAGCTTGAAATTCAATTGCTGGGCTCCAGTTTGGTTCCTAAAAATTATCAAAATACAAAACAATTCAGCATCTTTTAAATAAAACTAAAATGGAATTTAAGTATTATCTTATTTACCATTATAACTGCCACATCTGCACATACAATATTCAGGCCAGTGCCAGCCGCAACAATTGATTCAAGTAAGACTTGGCATAAGTTGTCTGATTCAAAAAAAACCAAAGAAATTTTCTGCTGCTTTTTGGTCAGAGAACCATCCAGTCTTGTATGAGGAACCCCCTTGTGTGAGAGTACAATCTGTATTCTGAAAATAACCATGTCAGGTTAATATATACCTCAACATGAAAAGTATAGACTAACATATCTAAAAACTGAGTCCACTGAGAATAAACCACTGTTTTTTGGTTGAAGTGTTGGAAATTTGATGTGATTTTAGAAATGAAAGCAACCATTGAATTTTGCGGCTTTTGTAACACTCATTAATAGAAATTGATATCACAAGGAGTTTGCTGCATATATCAGAATTAGGTCCTGCATTTGATTGAGTGCAAACAGGGGATATTGGAAACTCATTGTTGTTAACCATTGCTGGGTGATCACAGCAAAGCCGGAGGTTGTTTATTTGAGCTAAAAACATCCCCTTAGAATTACTTTTGGTTGATAGTTTTAAAAATATTGTTTCATATAACATTTGGGTATCTTCTGGCAGTTGAATCCAGATAATGCTTGTTGTAAGTGGGGGAAGAGAAGGAAGATGTAACTCTTTTGTTCTTCTTAGAGTAGACCTCCTAAGCAAAAGGTGAAGTGGTTGAAAGTTACCAGAATTAGGACTTTCTTCAAGCTTGCACATCAATTTGGATTTTTTTTCTGGTCCAGTTCTTTCTAAAAATGTAAAAAGTGATAGAATATCTTGTATTGAATTATGAATTGGCGTTCCTGTTAAACACAGCCTCCGTGATGATCTAATTGATAAAATTGCTGTATAACAATTTGATCCCTCCGTCCTCATAAAGCTGTTTATTTTAAAATCAAAATTAATCATGTGTTCAAGATGACTTAGTTAGTAACTAACTCACTGTGCTTCATCTAAAATAATCCAAAACCATGATAAATAAAATAGGGAGATTCTAAAAGTTTTTATTATTACTTTTAAACTCATGGGTGACAGTTTGATAAGTAGTGATTGTTACAGATGCATTTAAGAGTGAATGCTTGCTGATCAACATTCTAGAAGGACCATGGTAAATTATCAAAGAAAGAGAATTTTTTTTTACGTGCTTTCCTAACTCAGCTTTCCAATTTTCAATTAAGCATGGGGGACAAATAATAAGTGTGGATCTAGAAATATTAATGAAGTCTTCATCTTTGTATTGTTGTAAAGAAGGCGAAGTAGAAGATATGAGGGCAATTGCTTGTAATGTTTTCCCAAGACCCATATAATCAGCTAAAAGTGGTCCTAGGGGCTGAAAATTTACTTCTTCATTTGTGGTAATAATTTCCTCTTCAGAAATCAAATTTGTCCACATGAAGGTCCAATTACCTAAGGGTGATTTTCTCCATAAAAAGTAAGAAGATTTGGAGAAAGATTCACGGTCAATTAAGAATGCTAGACCAAGCGCTTGATGTGTCAGAAGTGAAGTTTGAACAATATGTGAAGGTGGAAAAACAGGATCTATATCACATCCACTCGGAATCTGAATTAAATTTTGAGAAAAAAACATATTAATATAGGGATTACTTTTAACAAAAGAAGTTTGTTTTAAAAGAAGAGAACAGTTCAAATTATCTTCTTCATAATATGTTGTTGGTTGTTCAACAGAAATTGAGTTGAAATCTAATGACTGTATTATTTCAACTTCATTTCCACGTGAGCAGAAAAGCATCAAAGCAATCTGTGTCCTAGGTGATAAATTAGAAGACCTTGGGAGTAAATAAATAACAGATTCTAAAAATAAAGACTGATTTGGGTTATTTCTCAAGTTTTTTAGCCACAACCCACCAGGACCTGATAGAATCAAAATGTCTGCTGCACACAAAAACTTTATTAAGGCATTATTGATGGAAAAATCTAAATTCCCAATTGGTAATGTATTGCTACTTATATAAACATAGATGATGGAGTTTCTATGCATAATATCCATCCATGAAGGGTTGTGGGATAACTGTTCTGGGTTGGATTTCAAATTAGTATTGAGATGGGTATTTATAAGACCTAGACAATTTAAAGACATGAGATAATAATCAAATTAAAAAGAAGTTATAACAGATGGAGATTGGCTTGATGATGAGTTATCTGAATTGGGTCCAATATATATGCCTCAAATATATATAATACCAATAATATTTATGACACACAACCAGTAAACCTAAAGGAATTCATTTGATTAAGCATATTGACTATGCATTATTCAATATAATAGTTTGCAATATTCAAAATTTATATTCATCTACTAGCATTGTTGAAACTGTGTCAAGCCCTTAAGAGCTTTGCAATATTCAAAATTAATATTCATCTACTAGCATTGTTGAAACTGTGTCAAGCCCATCAGAGCTCATGCACGCCTTCATGAGGGCGTGCATGAGGAATATTGCTGGACAAAAATACTGCCTTGTCCCGACCCGCCCCTGACTGACCTACCTGCCTAGGACCCAGCCCAGCCTGCCCTACCTCAAGCCTGGCCAAGACCAAGCCAGCCCCATCCTACCCTACCTGCCTAGGGCCCAGACCAGCCAAGCCGAGCCGAGCCCTGGCTGCCCCTGCCTACCCCACCTGCCATACCCTAAGCCTAACCAAGTCCAAGCCAGCCCCATCCTGCCCTACCTGCCAAGGACCCAGCCCAGCCCAGCCCTAGCCTGCCATACCCCAAGCCTAGCCAAGTTCAAGCCAGCCCCATCCTGCTCTACTTGCCCAGGACCCAGCCAAGCCAAGCCAAGCCAAGCCCTACCTGCCCAGGACCCAGCCCAGCCCTGCCCGACCTGCCCTACCCCAAGCCTACGAAATTTGAGAGTACTAACTATCGTTAGGTGACAGTAGCTTGAGGATTACTCAAATAGAAAACCCTTAGCTACGTCAATACGTTTGATCTGGTGGTATTTTGGTTGGGATTGCACACAAGCTCAAGAGTTGAGGTTAGCTGACCAATTGTTTGACAATTAAGAAGATGAGGAAAAACATCAATTTTTAATAGTAAACCTGTGAAATTTAGCAGAACAGATTTGTTGATTGTATCCCTTTGAACTTTGTATTGCTGCAACAAGAGAATCAGCCTTTGCCCCCACCCATTTCTATCTTTCTCAACACGCAAGTAGGATTCTTTGTTCAACAGTAACCCTGCTACTCCGCTGAGGTCTACAGTAGCTGAATCAATCCAGTTAGTCGATCTCCAGGCAGAGGGTTGGAGCTTTCATGGCTTTGATCTACATGGTAAGTTTATGCTTTGAGGAACTTTGAATGGAGAATTTATCACTTGTAGGAGTAAAAAACTAAACA
Organism: Phakopsora pachyrhizi; assembly: GCA_943181505.1. Taxonomy (NCBI): domain Eukaryota; kingdom Fungi; phylum Basidiomycota; class Pucciniomycetes; order Pucciniales; family Phakopsoraceae; genus Phakopsora; species Phakopsora pachyrhizi. Next base: position 175,654 of record CALPCA020000002.1, on the reverse strand, counting down.
AAATTTCATCCTTCAATCTGTTAGGCTCGTCCATTTTTCACATTATTTACAAGCATCATACCCCTTTTAATTTTTATTTCTCTTTTTTTTAAAAAAAAAATGCTTAGGTTAAATTTTAAATTGTTTTACAACTTCTCACTCTTGCTTCGTAGAGTGGAATCAATCATTAGTTAAGTGCGACTGATTGTTTATAAAGATATATATCTGAAAAAACCAACTATGATTTGTTGATAAAAGCTAAAAAATTAAGAAAGATGTCTTGTTTACCAACACTATTTATGAAACTCTCAGTAAGATTCTTCATGAGAAAGAGCTCAATTCAGAGATACTACTACAGCCCCTTCACAATAACAAATTCCTATCAATCCTCTTCTTTGTCATTATCATCATTATTTTACTATTTCTTCAACATCTTCTCAATCACAAACTTTGTTACAATCAGTCTGGTTCTCAGTAAGATTGGTTGGTTGATAGAGTTCAGTCTTAGGAGAAGGCTTAAGAGTCTGGGGAATCAGGCCTACAACATGTCAATCAAGTCTAGGGCCAAGGGGGATGACTTTTGGATGGGATACGTAGAGGAATGGGAGGTACCTCCTGTTGAGAAGGCTAGGAGGAGGATTTCTAAGAGGAGGTGGACAGGACCCTGGCAAGTCCTTTGATCAGAATTGTTCTACTCAAAAGTACTGTAAAAAAGTTTTAGTTTCATCATTTTATTGTTTTACCTGTATAGAGAGTGATTACTAACAAAAATTAAATACTTTTGCTGTTACACTGCCTCTTTTTGCTTAAAATTAAATAAATATTTCTAGTCATTCTAGCACCATTATACTTTGTACCATTCTTGAATCTGATAATCTCATTGTTTCTGAATTCGATCACCTTATCAGAAGGGCTGCTAGATCCATACTTCAGATAAAAAAAGATGACTGAGATCCTCCATCTTTGTTGTAGTTTGTCTCTGTGTTATCTCTGAAGTAACATTTATTTTTACACCAGCCAATCTGCCCTGCCCTTGCCTATCGACCTGCATCACCTGCCTAGCCTGCCGACGTGCCCTTCCAGCCCAGCCAAGCCAGCCTGCCTGCCAACCCCACCTGCCTAGGACCCAGCCCAGCAAAGCCAAGCCGAGCCCCGGCTGCCCCTGCCTACCCCACTACTCTGCCCTGACTGCCCCAGCCTGCCAACATGTCCTACCTGCCCCACCTGCCCAGCCAAGCCAGCCTGCCTGCCAACCCCACCTGCCCTGCCCTGACTGCCAACTGCCTAGGACCCAGCCCAGCAAAGCTGAGCCAAGTCCCGGCTGCCCCTGCCTACCCCATCTGCCTACCCCACCTGCCCTGTCCGCCTGCCAACCCGCCCCTGACTGCCATCTGCCCAGGACCCAGCCAAGCCCCGGCTGCACCTGCCTACCCCACCTGCCTACCCCACCTGCCCTGCCCTCCCTGCCTTCCCGCCCCTGACTGCCCCAAGCAGTTTGTAAGTGCTGATGAATTATTTCTTTACTCATCTATTTCAGCTCTCCAAACCATCACAGCATGTGAAGGTTTTTCAACATACCCCCTCAACCTTTTTTTCTAATTGTTTTGTGGTATTATTATTGATCTGAAAGCTGACCATTTTTTTTTTATTGACATTTTATTGATATGCAAGTACTGAAATCTTCGACCAAAGCAAGGTGTAAGTGCTGATGATTTATTTCTTTACTCTTCCAATTCAGCTCTCCAAACCATCACAGCATGTGAAGGTTTTTCAACATACCCCCTCAACCTTTCTTTCTAGTTGTTTTGTGGTATTATTATTGATCTGAATGCTGACCATTTTTTTTTATTGACATTTTATTGATATGCCAGTACTGAAAGCTTTGACCAAAGCAAGGTGTAAGTGCTGATGATTTATTTCTTTACTCTTCTATTTCAGCTATCCAAACCATCACAGCATGTGAAGGTTTTTCAACATACCCCCTCAACCTTTCTTTCTAATTGTTTGTGGTATTATTGATGATCTGAATGCTGACCTTTTTTTTTTTTATTGACATTTTTTTGATATGCCAGTACTGAAATCTTTGACCATAGCAAGGTGTAAGTGCTGATGATTTATTTCTTTACTCTTCTCTTTCACCTCTCCAAACCATCACAGCATGTGAAGGTTTTCCAACATAACCCCTTCAAAAATTTTAATTCTTTATGTTATGCTCTTTTTTTGCAATATTGTTTCTAATTTTTTTTGCTTCAAAAAAAAATCAATTTTTCATAAATTTTATAATGGAGGCTTCACATAGTTTTAAGAAAAACTGTCATTAATTATGGATTTACCCGGGACATCTTTACCAAAAAAACCACAGCTGGTTTCCTCTTTAAATCCAAGCAGTGTTCTATTAAAGAAGCAAATTAAACGGGATTTCAGAATTAATTCACCATTCCGTCTATTGAAATTAAGAAAAGGAAAAATTAAAAACACTATTTCATTGCCTTTTTCCAAAGATCCTTTCCAGTTTCTGGTAGCCATAGATTCTGAATTGAATGAAATATTATTCATGTATAAGCTTCATGAAATGAACAATGACATGGATTCAACATTTCAAAAATTAAAAAAAATTATTTTTGCTTTATATGAACTTGGGCGTTACAGAAGAGATATTAAAGTTAATGGAAGCCACAAAAATGGAGGAGGGATTATGAAGTGTGTTCGTTTTCAAGGGGGAAGTGATAAAGGAAAAACTGCAGGTAATGTACACATAAAAATTGTTTCACAAAATACAATAATGAGCTAAAAAAATTCATAGTTATTTTAGGTGTTTATGCATTCTGTGAAAACTTAACAAAATATTAATTGGCAAGAGATGACTTTTTGCGCAATCAACTGGGATCCATCAATAAGTATCTTGCTGGACGTCTTCACCGATTTTCTAACATGGCATCTGATGCAAATATGGAAACGGCAAAACAATACTCAGTTCCTTCCTGGTCCAAATCAGAATGGAAAACTGTAACAGTACAGGCGCGCGGGTACGGCCTGGCTAGGCACGTACCCACGCGTGGGCTCCTGCTACAGCCGAACTACGGCCGTAGCAGGCCGTAGCGCCGTAGCCGTACGGCCGTAGCAGGTTATGCTGCGCGCACAGCCAAACCCTTGGGCTGTGCGCCTAGCAGACAGGACTCAACTGGGCCTCCCATGGGGCAAGCCCCACTGGCTTGCCCAGCCAGGGAGGACTTCAAGCCCCCTGGATCAATTTCAATTCAATTCAGCCTACACAACCCCAACCAAAAATCATCACTGTCCCACACACGCATACTAGTTCAATTACAGGGAAGAATACAGCTGCCAAGCAGGAGCTTGGACTCAGATCCAAGGCCCAAGCTCTGGATCCTGCCCAGCTGGGATTTCTCACATATACCGGCCTCTGTCCGGCAAACTGAGAAGTTTTCCCCCTTCCCCAATTAATTAGTATAGTCTAAAAAAGACTTATCTTCTTATTGGGTGATATCCAAACAAAATAGAAGTAAGTCTTAGGCCTCATAACTCTTATCCCTCCTAGTCTTCAGTGAGCTCACTTATCTTTGACCTTCTGTTGACAAGCAGGATATACTTATCAAGTATTCATGCTCTTCAGGCTCCCATCATCTCAAGTCAATTCAAGTCTATCAGTTCGTGCTTCCTCCACACAACTAGATCCTTCACTTACTGACCCCATGCTAATCTTCTGACCACAGATCACCCTTCCTAGTAAAGACTACCTGTTGGAACTGGTCCTCATCAGGACAACCTTCTTATCTTTTATTAGTGGGTCTTCTAACTTACCATCAATGAGTACGGTCATATCCAGACACTGAAATTGAGACACAAACCTCTGCAGTTCTTTCTTCATTTGATTCACTGTAGATCTCAGGTTCTTTCTAGTTGTACTTCCATTACTTGATCCAGTAATATAAAATCAGTTCTTTGCTTCTTCATCCTGACTCCGTTGCCTGTGAGTAACTTGATAAGTCTGTTCTGAGCGCTCAGGCCCATATCCCAGTATCTTTCCTGGGGGACCCCTGTGACAGTATACTAATTAATTCAATCCATTCATCATCTCTTCATAAAATTTTTCTCTTATAAAATTTTTTTCACTCAATCCTTTAATCCATCCAATTTCAATTTCAATCCATCCATTTTAATTCGATGATTCTGAATTTTCCTTGGACATAGCACCACTATGCCAGTCAAACAATCACCTATAGGTACTTGGTCTAATAGTTGGGCCCGTAGGGAGTTGACGGAACCCCCAACAACCCATACTCCCTCTCCTCAGATTGCACCACCTATCCCCACAGGCATGGGAGGGGTCAGGTCTAGACAACCTTCGGCGGCAACATCTGCTAGCTCGTCGGCTGGAAGGGCTGAATCTAAGGAGGAGGAGGAGGATTCCGACGAGGATGACTTTGAGGAACCTGGTGATAGGACCGTTAACTTAGAGAGAGGTCACGGAGGAAGGCAACCATCCCACTCTAATACGGATCCAGCAATGATTCAGTTGCTAGCAGGCATGCAGCAACAAATGATCACGCTCAATCAGGGCATGCAGCAACAGATGGCTGCATAAACGGCCGCCATTGCTAATCCCGCGGCTGCCCCAAAGAAGTCCTTCAAGACTCCAAGTATGAAGGCACCTGATCCCTTCAACGGTACCCAACCATCTAAGCTCAGAAAATTCCTTCAAAGTGTCCAGACGATCTTCTTCAATGATCAGAGGACCTTTGAGACGGATAAGGAGAAGGTTATGTATACCTCATCCTTTTTAACTGGAAAGGCTGGTAAATGGATCGAACCATACCTCAGCCAAATTCATAATGACGATCCGTTGTATATCATAAACAACTGGGAAGTCTTTGAAACCCAGATGTTTACTCTCTATGGCGACCCAAACAAGATTTGCCAGACGGAGAAGGACTTGGATCAATTGAGGATGAGGGACAATGGCCATGTGGCTTCCCACATCTCAGACTTCAGGTCCCTCACCACAAGGTTACCTGAGTGGAGTGAAGCTCCTCTAATGTATCACTTCCGGAAAGGTCTACCTTCCAGGCTACTGGATCAATTGGCTGTTCATCAAGGTCCCTTGAAGACTTTAGAGGACTTGATGTCGGCGGCATTGGATTATGATATCCGATACCATGAATGGGCTAAGGATAAAAACCCTAGTCATTCTAAGACTGTTGGTGATAAACCAAAGTCGCAAAATCCTAACCCCATCTCAACCTCAGCCCAACCATCAAAGAAGAAGAAGTTCAAGGGCAAGAGATTTGAGAAAAGGGAGGGTGGTACAGCTAGGCCAGCTGCAACCTTCAAGTACGTCAATGAGGACGGCACGGTGAAGGCTGATGAAAAGCAACGGCTAGAAAAGCTGAACCTATGTGCTTACTGCGCTGGTTCTCACAATAGGGAGAACTGTCCTAGGCTAAAGGCCAAGGATGCAGTTCAAACTCACCCAGGCCCCTCACGGTCGGGAAAAGCTTAAGTGGGACTTCAGAAGTGCTCCTTCAGCCTCACTCTATCAACAGAGCACATTTGTGCACTTTAAATACTGGTGCAGGGAATTCTTTAAGATTTCTTTCATTTCTCTCTGATAATATTATTAGTATTCTACTTGATTCGGGAGCTACTCACTCCTTCATTGCAAAGCATATCATTTCAAACTATTCTTTGCCTTTATCAGAGCTACCTAGCTCTTTGCCACTGCATACAGTGAGTACAGAGCCTAAACCTTCACAATGGATCACCCACTCTACTAAGTGGGATGTGAAGCTTCCAAACTTTCCCTTATTCACATGGGAATTTCTAGTCATAGACGCCAGAGATACTGAGGATATCATATTGGGCTACGACTTCTTAAAGGTCTGGAATCCGGTCATTGACTGGGTCAGGGAACCATTGTTCCTAGGGATTCAAACCTAGCCTCTAATATTAAAGAACTTGAAAGTGTACCACTGCAGAACCTCACTAAAGGTACAAATAATCTGCCTGAAGCACCTAGTACTTCAGATCCAACTTCGATTTGACTTCCATCAATCCGACGCATACAACTTCCTTCAAGTTCGCTGTTCAAGACCGCTGTGTTTCGGGACGAGGACCTAGACCAGGTCTCTAACTCGCCTCAACAGGTCTTTCTTAGAAGTTTGAATCTTTCTCCTTTGTCAACAGCTCCAACCGGACTTAGCTACTCCTGGGAAGATTTTGAAGACTTAGAAGAACAAGAAGAAATTGAAACTGTGAGGAAAGTAGTTCCTAAGGCTTATCACGACTACTTGGATATCTTCTCCAAAGTCAAAGCTGATCTACTTCCACCTCACCGAGCCTGCGATCATCTTATCGAACTGGAAGGTCCTATACCTCCAGTTGGTCCGATCTACTCCTTATCAAATGAAGAATCAACGACCCTAAAGGCCTACATCGCAGATAATGTAGAAAAAGGTTTTATTTGAACTAGTTCCTCATCAACTGGTTCACCAGTCCTTTTTGTCAAGAAGAAGGACAAAAGTTTGCGGATGTGCGTGGACTATTGCAAACTCAACGCGGTCACAAGAAAAAACCGATACCCAATACCACCAATGGCTCATTTGTTAATGGTTTTTCAGGGCGCTACAATCTTTTCCAAGATTGATCTTTGTGGAGCTTATCACCTTCTCCGCATCAAAAAAAGGTGACAAGCATTTAATTGCTTTTTGAACAAAGTGGGGATCCTACAAATTCCTGGTAATGCCTTTCGGCCTCACCAACGCACCAGCTTCATTTCAGAACCTGGTAAACGACATCTTTGCCAAGTATCTGGAGGTCTTTGTAGTGGTCTACTTGGACGACATCCTCATTTACCCCTCAAATGCGGAGGACCATAAGGAACACGTTTTCAAAGTATTGGAACTACTTTGACAAAATAAACTTTTCGCCAAAGCATCCAAGTGCATTTTTCATGCTTCGGAGGTTGAGTATCTTGGCTTCATCGTGGGAGCCAATGGGCTTCAAATGGATCAAGGAAAAATCTCTCGGATCCTCGATTGGCCTGAACCAACCTCCCTTAAGGCTCTTCAAGCGTTCTTGGGCTTTGCGAACTTTTATCGACGATTCATCTTCAACTACTCGAAGAAAATTGTCAACATCACCTCATTACTATAGAAACGGAGTCAGACTGACTTTGCCTTCACTGAAGAAGCACGGTGTGAATTCAAGGAACTCAAGACGGCGTTCACTACAGCTCCGATTCTGCGTCATTTCGACCCGGAACTTCCCACTATTGTGGAAACTGATGCTAGCGACTACGCAATGGGAACAGTGCTCAGTCAAATTCATCTATCAAAAGCCCAACACCCTGTGGCTTTTGACTCTCGCAAACTAATACCAGCGGAACTAAATTATGAAATTCATGATAAGGAACTCCTCGGTGTAGTTTGGGCACTTAAACGGTGGCGTGCCTACTTACTTTCTCTCTCTCAACCGTTTGAAGTCCTCACCGATCATGAATCCCTTAAGTATTTTATGACCTCAAAGGTTCTTACCCGGCGACAAGCTCGCTGGGCAGAACCTTTGTCAGAGTATCATTTCACCATCACCTATCGGCCTGGTAAATGGGCAGTTATTCCTGACGCGTTAACACGTTGGGAGGACGTGTATCCCGCGGAGGGGGTAGATTTCATCACTAAGAATCTGGATAACTTTAAAACGTTACTCCATCAAGATGACATTAAGACATCAAGGTTCTTTAGTATTAAGGTGCAAACGTTAGGTAATCAGGTGGATGAACTCAAGAAGGCTCAAGATCGAGATCAAGACCTCAAGAAGATTATTCAAGATCTGAAGGAAGGCAAGAGTATGGAACACTACTCGTTGGACAAAGAATCAAGGTTGTTATTATTCGACGAAAGGATGGTAGTACCGGCAGATGATTCACTCAAACTGAACATACTGCAAAATCGACACAATTCACCCTTGGCTGGACACCCAGGTCAGGAAAAGACAATTGGGCTAGTCAAAAGGGATTTCTATTGGCCAAACATGGCCAACTTCATTCGCGACTATGTAACGTCCTGTTATCAATGCTCGAAGAATAAGAGCAAAAGGCACAAGAAACATGGATTTCTTAGGCCCTTACCAATTCCGGATGGCCCTTGGTCATCCTTGTCAATGGACTTCATCTCTCAACTACCGATGTTGAATGGATTTGATTCCATTCTGGTAATTGTGGATAGATTTTCTAAGATGGGAATCTTTATTAGGACTCATGGTACGGCAACAGCACTGGACCTCGCTAATCTCTTTATCTTGCATGTCTTCAGTAAACATGGGGTACCTGAGGATATTGTGAGTGATCGGGGGTCCTTGTTTGTATCCCAATTCTGGACACAAGTTTGTGAGTTGTTGAAAATCAAGAGGAATTTATCAACAGCATATCACCCAGAATCAGATGGTCAGACAGAGCAAGTCAATCAGGTACTCAAACAGTACTTGAGAATGTATGTCAGTTATCACCAGGATGAATGGGATACGTGGCTCCCTTTGGCTGAGTTCGCTTACAACAACGCGGAACATTCTTCATCAAAGCAATCGCCTTTCTTCACGATATATGGCCGACACCCTCAATTGGACTCTTTACAGATCAAGGACTCAAGGCCAGGAGATCAACTGATTAAGAGAATTCGTCAGATTCAAGAACAGTTGAAGACTGACTTAGCGAGGGCTGTCAAACGCTTCAAGAAGTACGCAGATGTAAAAAGAACATCATCACCATTAGTTGAAGTAGGAGACCAAGTATTGTTATCATCTCAGAACATTCAATCTACAAGACCAACCAAAAAGCTCTCTGAGCGGTGGTTGGGCCCATTTAAGGTTCTTGAGAAGAATGGACCAAACTCCTTCAAACTTCAACTCCCTCTTCAATGGAAAGCAGTTCATCCTGTCTTTCACATTTCACTACTTGAGCCCGTCAAGCCTTCAACCATTGAAGGTAGGTATCAGGATCCCCCAGAACCAATTCAGGTGGAGGATCATGAGGAATTTGAAGTATCTCAAATTCTGGACTCAAGGATTCGTTATGGCAAACTTCAATACTTGGTAGAGTGGAAGGGATTTCTCAACACGGGAGACCAAACCACTTGGGAACCGGAGGACAACTTAGGAAATTCTCCAGAGTTAGTAAAGGACTTTCATAGGCTTTACCCGGATAAGCCTGGATCAAGGAAGTAGTTGCTATTTAGGGCGTACATTAAGTGTGGAGACACTTACCCAAAAGTAAGTCCTCCCAATGTATGCATCTCTAGGGTTTCTTCTACCTTTGTGTAAACATTACCTTGGCCACTATGTGAGAATCGGTTGGGATTTCGTTTCTTCAACTTCACAGGTCGTGGTATGTCAAACTGAGGCGGAAGTCATCCATATCATTTCATTCAAGAACTTTCGTTAACTCAATTCAAGAATTTTAATTCAAGACATTCATTTAATCAACTATCCATTGAGAATCTTTTTTGTCAAGTCCCTGAAGTTATTCATGGACATTGATCTTTTGTAATTTTTAACTTTACCATTGCAAGACCTTTCTCAACTCATTTTTTCAAACTCTTAAGTTTCTTTCTTATCTGTTTCTTTTTTCTTTTTTCTCTCTTATTTCTTTTCTCTCATTTTCCTTTTTTTCTCTCAAAAATATAAAAGTATAAAAATATCTATATTTCTCTTTAAATAAAATAATGACAGCAATAATGAAGTTAAAAAACAAAAAACAAAAAAAACATTTAGATAAAATAGTAAATAAAAACAAGTAGTAGCAAAAACAGTATTATTCTGCTGGTTCATCCTCAGTTGGTCCTTCACCTCCAACACCATCCCACGCCTCATAAGGAACAAAGCCATTCGACTCCAAATGCTCAAACCAACCCCCCATCTCCCTAATCACCCTAGTCATTGCCAGCTCCATCTGGTCACTCACAGCCGCCAATCCCATGAATCTTTTTCCTGGGTTACCGCGGATTAATCCCTGGATCCCTTGGCGCAATAGGTAGTGGGTTTCCACTAACAGACCCGTGGCTGTCCTATGGTCCGGGGTGAAACCATCCGATTCCAGTTCGGACCCTTCTGGTATCCAAGGTACCAGATCATCAACACCAGGGGTGACACCTCTATTGACTGGGTCAACGGACCTGGAGTTTGAGGCTCTTGGATTTGCCGTTGGAGAACGTCAAACCGCCACTCTGGGAAGAGTGGACTTAAGGGTTTGGGTGGGTGGCGCCCTGAGTAAGGAGGGCGACCGGTTGACTGGATTCTTACCCTTTGTTGGAATTGAGGATTCCCCTCTTGAAGGATTAGGCCTACGCCTAGTCGGACGTGGGGAAGGTGGGGCAGCGTCGTCTAGGAGAGGGCGGTACTCGCCGTCTTCTGTCTCAGCCGTATTGCCACGCTTATTGGTTCCTTCATCATCACCATCCTCTTCGCTGGAACTACCATTAGCCACGGCATCGAGGTTGGGACGAGTCTTTGTCACAGACTTGGAGGGATTTCTTCTTTGGCGTTTGGCAGGTTGGTTAGCCTCGGCTTCCTTAGCCCGCCTCAAATTGGACCTTGCCGAGCGTTCAGAGGATCCTACCTGGTCACACTCCACACCTTTGTGGTTAACCCATCCCCTGGACGAAATAGGGATCCCCCCAGTGGAAACCCCTACCTTCTTCAATACACTCCTCTTGCCGGAGCGGACTAGACATATGAAAAGATCAATCAGCAATTTTACCTAAAGTTATAAGTCTAGTGAAGAAGGAACAAGGGATGGGGAAGAAAAAACTAAAAGTGCTTACCGGTAGAGACAACACCTGAATCAAAGTTGTCCGTAGGTACTTCCTGAATAGGATGCTTGAATCCATATGACTTCTTGGTGGGATTACACCACACCTTCCTTCCCTCAGAAAAGACTGGAGTTTCATCAAATATGCACACACCTTTCACCACCCGGCAAGCCTCACACTTCTTAGATCCTGACCTGGTTGCCTCACAACATACCAGGTGATTCCTTGTACAGAAGGCGCAGGGTTTGGCGTATTGTCGGACCTCAAAGAAACCGTTGTTGACGTCCATCCAGTCCTGAAAATGAGTGGTAATCGGAGAGAAGCCTTGGTCTATTAAGGAATGGGGAGAGGGAGGAGGACCTATGTCAGATCTAACAGAAAGTGATGACAGAGGGGAAGACACTAGAAGAGAAAGAGACAGAATCAAAATTCAAAAAAAAAAAAAAAAAAAAGAAGAGGAAAGAAATAGAAAGATAGAAGGAGGGTAGTAGTAGTTGAAAGGGAATAAATGGCAGGAGGAAACACTCACTTTGATGCCTTCTTGCTGTTCCTGGGATTCTATATTCTGCTGCTTTAGCCAAAGGAATGGGGGTGATGGTGGTTGGATTGGTGGAGAAGGGAGAAGAAGGAAGAAGAATTATTTTTATTATTTTTTACTACTCAAAATTTAATTAGTGATTTTTTTAATTTTGGGGAAAAGAAAAAAAATTGGGAAGATGAAGTTCTGGAGTTCCTGGGAGGGAACTCCTTTAGGTCGACGCATTCAACGCTCAGGAGCGCGTCGACGCGTCGCGGGGGTACTGTAACAGTACAGGCGCGCGGGTACGGCCTGGCTAGGCACGTAACCACGCGTAGGCTGCTGCTACGGCCAAACTATGGTTGTAGCAGGTTATGCTGCGCGCACAGCCAAACTCTTGGGCTGTGCCCATAGCAGACAGAATTCAGCTAGGCCTCCCATGGGCCCAGCTGCCTTGTTTGCAGGGCAAGCCACGCTGGCTTGCCCAGCCAGGGAGGACATCAAGTCCCCCTGGATCAATTTCAATTCAATTCAGCCTACACAACCCCAACCATTAATCATCACTGTCCCACACACATACTAGTTCAATTACAGGGAAGAATACAGCTGCCAAGCAGGAACTTGGACTCAGATCCAAGGCCCAAGCTCTGGATCCTGCCCAGCTGGGATTTCTCACATATACCGGCCTCTGTCCGGCAAACTGAGAAGTTTCCCCCTTCCACAATTCATTAGTATAGTCCAAAAAAGACTTATCTTCTTATTGGGTGATATCCAAGCTAAACAGAAGTAAATCTTAGGCCTCATAACTCTTATCCCTCCTAGTCTTCAGTGAGCTCACTTATCTTTGACCTTCTGTTGACAAGCAGGATATACTCATTAAGTAATTCATACTCTTCAGGCTCCCATCCTCTCAAGTCTATTCAAGTCTATCAGTTTGTGCTTCCTCCACCACAACAAGATCCTTCACTTACTGACACCATGCTAATCTTCTGACCACAGATCACCCCTCCTAGTAAAGACTACACGTTGGAACAGGTCCTCATCAGGGACAGCCTTCTTATCTTTTATTAGTGGGTCTTCTAACTTACCATCAATGAGTACGGTCATATCCAGACACTGACATTGAGACACAAACCTCTACAGTTCTTTCTTCATTTGATTCACTGTAGATCTCAGGTTCTTTCTAGTTGTACTTCCATTACTTGATCCAGTAATATAAATCAGTTCTTTGCTTCTTCATCCTGACTCCGTTGCCTGTGAGTAACTCGATAAGTCTGTTCTGAGCGCTCAGGCCCATATCCCAGTATTGTTCCTGGGGGACCCCTGTGACAGTATACTAATTAATTCAATCCATTCATCATCTCTTCATAAAAATCCTTTAATCCATCCAATTTCAATTTCAATCCATCCATTTTAATTCGATGATTCTGGATTTTCCTTGGACATAGCACCACTATGCCAGTTGAACGATCACCTATAGGTACTCGGTCTAATAGTCGGGCCCGTAGGGAGTTGACGGAACCGCCAACAACCCATACTCCCTCTCCTCAGATTGCACCACCTATCCCCACAGGCATGGGAGGTGTTAGGTCTAGACAACCTTTGGTGGCACCATCTGCTAGCTCGTTGGCTGGAAGGGCTAAATCTAAGGAGGAGGAGGAGGATTCCGACAAGGATGACTTTGAGGAACCTGGTGATAGGACCGTTAACTTAGAGAGAGGTCGCGGAAGAAGGCAACCATCCCACTCTAATACGGATCCAGCAATGATTCAGTTGCTAGCAGGCATGCAGCAACAAATGATCACGCTCAATCAGGGCATGCAGCAACAGATGGCTGCATTAACGGCCGCCATTGCTAATCCGGCGGCTGCCCCAAAGAAGTCCTTCAAGACTCCAACTATGAAGGCACCTGATCCTTTCGACGGTACCCAACCATCTAAGCTCAGGAAATTCCTTCAAAGTGTCCAGACAATCTTCTTCAATGATCAGAGGACCTTTGAGACGGATAAGGAGAAGGTTATGTATACCTCATCCTTTTTAACTGGAAAGGCTGGTAAATGGATCAAACCATACCTCAGCCAAATTCATAATGACAATCCGTTGTATATCATAAACAACTGGGAAGTCTTTGAAACCCAGATGTTTACTCTCTATGGCGACCCAAACGAGATTTGCCAGACGGAGAAGGACTTGGATCAATTGAGGATGAGGGACAATGGCCATGTGGCTTCCCACATCTCAGACTTCAGGTCCCTCACCACAAGGTTACCTGAGTGGAGTGAAGCTCCTCTAATGTACCACTTCCGGAAAGGTCTACCTTCCAGGCTACTGGATCAATTGGCTGTTCATCAAGGTCCCTTGAAGACTTTAGAGGACTTGATGTTGACGGCATTGGATTATGATATCCGATACCATGAATGGGCTAAGGATAAAGACCCTAGTCATTCTAAGACTGTTGGTGAAAAACCAAAGTCGCAAAATCCTAACCCCATCTCAACCTCAGCCCAACCATCAAAGAAGAAGAAGTTCAAGGGCAAGAGATTTGAGAAAAGGGAGGGTGGTACAGCTAGGCCAGCTGCAACCTTCAAGTACGTCAACAAGGACGGCACGGTGAAGGCTGAAGAAAAGCAACGGCGAGAAAAGCTGAACCTATGTGCTTACTGCGCTGGTTCTCACAATAGGGAGAACTGTCCTAGGCTAAAGGTTAAGGATGCAGCCCAAGCTCACCCAGGCCCCTCACGGTCGGGAAAAGCTTAAGTGGGACTTCAGAAGTGCTCCTTCAGCTTCACTCTATCAATAGAGCACATTTGTGCACTTTGCATACTGGTGCAGGGAATTCTTTAAGACTTCTTTCATTTCTCTCTGATAATATTATTAGTATTCTACTCGATTCGAAGCTACTCACTCCTTCATTGCAAAGCATATCATTTCAAACTATTCTTTGCCATTATAAGAGCTACCTAACTCTTTGCCACTGCATACAGTGAGTACAGAGCCTAAACCTTCACAATGGATCACCCACTCTACTAAGGGGGATGTGAAGCTTCCAAATCTTCCCTTATTCACATGGGAGTTTCTAGTCATAGACGCCAGAGATACTGAGGATATCATATTGGGCTACAACTTCTTAAAGGTCTGGAATCCGGTCATTGACTGGGTCCAGGGAACCATTGTTCCTAGGGATTCAAACCTAGCCTCTAATATTAAAGAACTTGAAAGTGTACCACTGCAGAACCTCACTAAAGGTACAAAAGATTTGCCTGAAGCAACTAGTACTTCAGATCCAACTTCGATTTGACTTCCATCAATCCGACGCATACAACTTCCTTCAAGTTCGTTGTTCAAGACCGCTGTGTTTCGGGACAAGGACCTAGACCAGGTCTCTAACTCGCCTCAACAGGTCTTTCTTAGAAGTTTGAACCTTTTCCTTTGTCAACAGCTCCAACCGGACTTAGCTACTCCTGGGAAGATTTTGAAGACTTAGAAGAAGAAGAAGAAATTGAAACTGTGAGGAAAGTAGTTCCTAAGGCTTATCACGACTACTTGGATATCTTCTCCAAAGTCAAAGCTGATCTACTTCCACCTCACCGAGCCTGCGATCATCATATCGAACTGGAAGGTCCTATACCTCCAGTTGGTCCGATCTACTCCTTATCAAATGAAGAATTGACAACCCTAAAGGCCTACATCGCAGATAATGTAGAAAAAGGTTTCATTTGAACTAGTTCCTCATCAACTGGTTCACCATTCCTTTTTTTCAAGAAGAAGGACAAAAGTTTGCGGATGTGCGTGGACTATTGCAAACTCAACGCGGTCACAAGAAAAAACCGATACCCAATACCACCAATGGCTCATTTGTTAACAGTTTTTCAGGGCGCTACAATCTTTTCCAAGATTGATCTTTGTGGAGCTTATCACCTTCTCCGCATCAAGGAAGTTGACGAGCATTTAACTGCTTTTCAAACAAAGTGGGGATCCTACGAATTCCTGGTAATGCCTTTCGGGCTCACCAACGCACCAGCTTCATTTCAGAACCTGGTAAACAACATCTTTGCCAAGTATCTGGAGGTCTTTGTAGTGGTCTACTTGGACGACATCCTCATTTACTCCTCAAATGCGGAGGACCATAAGGAACACGTTTTCAAAGTATTGGAACTACTTCGACAAAATAAACTTTTTGCAAAAGCATCCAAGTGCATTTTCCATGCTTTGGAGGTTGAGTATCTTGGCTACATCGTGGGAGCCAATGGGCTTCAAATGGATCAAGGGAAAATCTCTCGGATCCTCAAATGGCCTGAACCAACCTCCCTTAAGGCTCTTCAAGCGTTCTTGGGCTTTGCGAACTTTTATCAATGGTTCATCTTCAACTACTCGAAGAAAATTGTCAACATCACCTCATTACTGAAGAAACAAAGTCAAACTGACTTTGCCTTCACTGAAGAAGCACGGCGTGAATTCAAGGAACTCAAGACGGCGTTCACTACAGCTCCGATTCTGCGTCATTTCGACCCGGAACTTCCCACTATTGTGGAAACTGATGCTAGCAACTACGCACTGGGAGCAGTGCTCAGTCAAATTCATCCATCAAAAGCCCGACACCCCGTGGCTTTTGACTCTTGCAAACTAATACCAGCGGAACTAAATTATGAAATTCATGATAAGGAACTCCTCGGTGTAGTTTGGGCACTTAAACGGTGGCGTGCCTACTTACTTTCTCTCTCTCAACCGTTTGAAGTCCTCACCGATCATGAATCCCTTAAGTATTTTATGACTTCAAAGGTTCTTACCCGGCGACAAGCTCGCTGGGCAGAACCTTTGTCAGAGTATCATTTCACCATCACCTATTGGCCTGGTAAATGGGTAGTTATTCCTGACGCTTTATCACGTCGGGACGACGTGTACCCCGCGGAGGGGGTAGATTTCATCACTAAGAATCTCGATAACTTTAAAACGTTACTCCATCAAGATGACATTAAGACATCAAGGTTCTTTAGTATTAAGGTGCAAACGTTAGGTAATCAGGTGGATGAAGTCAAGAAGGCTCAAGATCGAGATCAAGACCTCAAGAAGATTATTCAAGATCTGAAGGAAGGCAAGAGTATGGAACACTACTCGTTGGACAAAGAATCAAGGTTGTTATTATTCGACGAAAGGATGGTAGTACCGGCAGATGATTCACTCAAACTGAACATACTGCAAAATCGGCACGATTCACCCTTGGCTGGACACCCAGGTCAGGAAAAGACAATTTTGTTAGTCAAAAGGGATTTCTATTGGCCAAACATGGCCAACTTCATTCGTGACTATGTAACGTCCTGTTATCAATGCTCAAAGAATAAGAGCAAAAGGCACAAGAAACATGGATTTCTTAGGCCCTTACCAATTCGGATGGCCCTTGGTCATCCTTGTCAATGGACTTCATCTCTCAACTACCGATGTTGAATGGATTTGATTCCATTCTGGTAATTGTGGATAGATTTTCTAAGATGGGAATCTTTATTAGGACTCATGGTACGGCAACAGCACTGGACCTCGCTAATCTCTTTATCTTGCATGTCTTCAGTAAACATGGGGTACCTGAGGATATTGTGAGTGATCAGGGGTCCTTGTTTGTATCCCAATTCTGGACGCAAGTTTGTGAGTTGTTGAAAATCAAGAGGAATTTATCAACAGCATATCACCCAGAATCAGATGGTCAGACAGAGCAAGTCAATCAGGTACTTGAACAGTACTTGAGAATGTATGTCAGTTATCACCAGGATGATTGGGATACATGGCTCCCTTTCGCTGAGTTAAACACAACAACGCGGAACATTCTTCATCAAAGCAATCGCCTTTCTTCAAGATATATGGCCAACACCCTCAATTTGATTCTTTACAGATCAAGGACTCAAGACCAGGAGATCAACTGGTTAAGAGAATTCGTCAGATCCAAGAAAAGTCAAAGACTGACTTAGCAAGGGCTGTCAAACGCTTCAAGAAGTACGCAGATGTAAAAAGAACATCACCACCATTAGTTGAAGTAGGAGATCAAGTATGGTTATCATCTCAGAACATTCAATCTACGAGACCAACCAAAAAGCTCTCTGAGCGGTGGTTGGGCCCATTCAAGGTTCTTGAGAAGATTGGAACAAACTCCTTCAAACTTCAACTCCCTCTTCAATGGAAAGCAGTTCATCCTGTCTTTAACATTTCACTACTTGAGCCCGTCAAGCCTTCAACCATTGAAGGTAGGTATCAGGATCCACCAGAACCAATTCAGGTGGAGGATCATGAGGAATTTGAGGTATCTCAAACTCTGGACTCAAGGATTTGTTATGGCAAACATCAATACTTGGTAGAGTGGAAGGGGTTTCTCAACAGGGGAGACCAGACCACGTGGGAACCGGAGGACAACTTAGGAAATTCTCCAGAGTTAGTGAAGGACTTTCATAGGCTTTACCCGGATAAACCTGGATCAAGGAAGTTGTTGCTATTTAGGCGTACATTAAGTGTGGAGACACTTACCCAAAAGTAAGTCCTCCCAATGTATGCATCTCTAGGGTTTCTTCTACCTTTGTGTAAACATTACCTTGGCCACTATGTGAGCATTGGTTGGGATTTTGTTTCTTCAACTTCACAGGTTGTGGTATGTCGAACAGAGGCGGAAGTCATCCATATCATTTCATTCAAGAACTTTCGTTAAGTCAATTCAAGAATTTTAATTCAAGACATTCATTTAACCAATTATCCATTGAGAATCTTATTTGTCAACTCCCTGAAGCTTATTCATGGACATTGACCTTTTGCAATTTCAAAAGTTATCATTGCAAGACCTTTTTCTCAAACTCATTTTTTATATTCTATTAAGTTTCTTTTTATCTGTTTCTTTTTTTTCTTTTTCTCATTTCTCTCATTTTTCTCTATCTATAAAAAATATAAATAAAAATAAAAAAATAAATAAATAAAATAAATAAAAATATATATTTCTCTTTTTTTTTTATATAAAATAACGATTAAAAGATTAACGAACTTTAATGACCAAAAAAAAAAAAAAAAAAAATAAAACATTTAGATAAAATAACAACAAAAAAAATAGTAGCAAGAACAGTATTATTCTGCTGGTTCATCCTCATCTTGTCCTTCACCTGCAGCACCATCCCACGCCTCATAGGAAACAAAGCCATTCAACTCCAAATGCTCAAACCAACCCCCCATCTCCCTAATCACCCTAGTCATTGCCAGCTCCATCTGGTCACTGATGGCCGCCAAGCCCATGAATCTTCTTCCTGGGTTACCACAGATTAATTCCTGGATCCCCTGGCCCAATAGGTAGTGGGTTTCCACTAACAGACCAATGGCCGTCCTACGGTCCCGGGTGAAACCGTCCAATTCCAGTTCGGACCCTTCTGGTATCCAAGGTACCAGATCATCAAGGCCAGGGGTGACACCTCGATCAACTGGGTCAAAGGCCCTGGAGGTTGAGGCCCTCGGATTTGCCGTCAGAGAACGTCGAACCACAACTCTGGGAAGAGTGGACTTAAGGGATTTGGTTGGTGGCGCCCTGAGTAAGGAGGTCAACCGGTTGACTGGATTCTTACCAGTTGTTGGAATTGAGGATTCGCCTCTCGAAGGATTAGGTCGACACCTAGTTGGACATGGGGAAGGTGGGGCAGTGTCGTCAAGGGGAGGGCGGTACTCGCCGTCTTCTGTCTCAGCCGTATTGCCACGCTTATTGATTCCTTCATCCTCATCATTGCCCTCATCATCAACATCCTCTTCGCTGGAGCTACCTTTAGCCATTGTGTCAAGGTTTGGTCGAGTCTTTGTCAAAGACTTGGAGGGATTTTTTCTTTGGCGCTTGGCGGGTTGGTTAGCCTTGGCTTCCTTAGCTTGCCTCAAATTGGACCTCGCCAAGCGTTCAGAGGATCCTACCTGGTGGCGCTCCACACCTTTGTGGTTAACCCATCCCTTGGACAAAATAGGAATTCCCCCAGTGGGAACCCCTACCTTCTTCAATACACTCCTCTTGCCGTAGTGGACTAGACATAAGAAAAGATCAATCAGCAATTGTACCTAAAGCTATAAGTCTAGTGAAGAAGGAACAAGGGATGAAAAAATTAAAAGTGCTCACCAGTAGAGACAACACCTGAATCAAAGCCGTCCGTAGGTACTTCCTGAATAGGATGCTTGAATCCATAAGACTTTGTGGTGGGATTACACCACACCTTCCTTCCCTCAGAAAAGACTGGAGTCTCATCAAAGATGCACACGCCTTTCACCACCCGTCAAGCCTCACACTTCTTGGATCCTGACCTGGTTGCCTCACAACATACCAGGTAATTCCTTGTACAGAAGGCGCAGGGTTTGGCGTATTGTCGGACCTCAAAGAAACCATTGTTGACGTCCATCCAGTCCTGAGAATGAGTGGTAATCGGAGAGAAGTCTTGGTCTATTATGGAATGCGGAGAGGGAGGAGGACCTATGTCAGATCTAACAGAAAGTGAAGACAGATGGGAAGACACTAGAAGAGAAAGAGAAGGAATCAAAATTTAAAGAAAAAAAAAAAAGAAGAGGAAAGAAAAGAGAAAGATAGAAGGAGGGTAGTAGTAGTTGAAAGGGAATAAATGAAAGGAGGAAACACTCACTTTGATGCCTTCTTGCTGTTCCTGGGATGCTATGTTCTGCTGCTTTAGCCAGAGGAATGGGTTTGATGGTGATTTGATTGATGGAGAAGGGAGAAGAAGGAGGAAGAATTTTTTTTTTTTTTTTTTTTATTACTACTTAAAATTTAATTAGTGAATTTTTTAAATTTTGGGGGAAAGAGAATTTTGGAAAGATGAAGGTCTGGAGTTCCTGGGAGGGAACTCCTTTAGGTCAATGCATTCGACGCTCAGGAGGGCTTCGACGCGTCGCGTGGGTACTGTAACAGTACATGGGCGCGGGTACGGCCTGGCTAGGCACTTACCCACGCGTAGGCTGCTGCTACGGCCAAACTATGGCCGTAGCAGGTTATGCTGCGCGCACAGCCAAACTCTTGGGCTGTGCCCATAGCAGACAGAATTCAGCTAGGCCTCCCATGGGCCCAGCTGCCTTGTTTGCAGGGCAAGCCACGCTGGCTTGCCCAGCCAGGGAGGACATCAAGTCCCCCTGGATCAATTTCAATTCAATTCAGCCTACACAACCCCAACCAAATTTCATCACTGTCCCACGCAAATACTAATTCAATTACAGGGAAGAATACAGCTGCCAAGCAGGAACTTGGACTCAGATCCAAGGCCCAAGCTCTGGATCCTGCCCAGCTGGGATTTCTCACATATACCGGCCTCTGTCCGGCAAACTGAGAAGTTTCCCCCTTCCACAATTCATTAGTATAGTCCAAAAAAGACTTATCTTCTTATTGGGTGATATCCAAGCTAAACAGAAGTAAATCTTAGGCCTCATAACTCTTATCCCTCCTAGTCTTCAGTGAGCTCACTTATCTTTGACCTTCTGTTGACAAGCAGGATATACTCATTAAGTAATTCATACTCTTCAGGCTCCCATCCTCTCAAGTCTATTCAAGTCTATCAGTTTGTGCTTCCTCCACCACAACTAGATCCTTCACTTACTGACACCATGCTAATCTTCTGACCACAGATCACCCCTCCTAGTAAAGACTACCCGTTGGAACAGGTCCTCATCAGGGACAGCCTTCTTATCTTTTATTAGTGGGTCTTCTAGCTTACCATCAATGAGTACGGTCATATCCAGACAATGACATTGAGACACAAACCTCTGCAGTTCTTTCTTCATTTGATTCGCTGTAGATCTCAGGTTCTTCCTAGTTGTATTTCCATTACTTGATCCAGTAATACAAATCAGTTCTTTGCTTCTTCATCCTGACCCCAGCCTGTGAGTAACTTGATAAGTCTGTTCTGAGCGCTCAGGCCCATAGCCCAGTATTGTTCCTGGGGGACCCCTGTGACAAAAGCTCTGAACTTTGAAGCTAAACTATGAAGTTTTGAGGTTTTAAATAAAATAGTACATGAAGTTTTATGAACTTCCTTGAAATAGCTCAGTTACACACTTATGAAGGTGTACATTTAGTTTTAGGAACTTCAAATAAAAAGCTCATTTATGCACATTGCACATTGATGGCAAAAATGTCTCACAAGAATTTGTGGCCTGTTTAAGAAGAATACAGACCCTTAAGCCCAGCCAATTGGGACTTTACAATCAAAAGGGAAAATTCTTAAAGCCCTTAGTAACAGTAAGTATTTAAGCTTTCCAAGCGTTTTAAGTGCATGTTTTTTTCTTGTTTTTTATAAAAAACTTTTTTGTCTGCCACATTGCTTGTATTTATAGCCATGCAGGCAAAAATATGATGTATTTGAAGATTTTTTTGCTAACTCACCATATTATCATAATGAGATTTTTTTTTCAGCCAAGAAAACCTAAATGTTTGCTGCTGCAAATTTCACTTACCTTGTTGGCCAACTGAAAACTATTTAATTGATGAATTTGATGAGTGTTTGCATACTGAGAACATTTTTATAAAAATTGTTAACAGACAGTTAACTGATTGTTGACTGATTGTTAACAGATTGTTATCAGACAGTTAACTGATTGTTGACTGATTGTTAACAGATAGTTAACAGATTGCTAACAGATTGTTAACTGATGGGTAACTCATGGTTAACTGATTGTTAACTTATGGTTAACTGATTGGTAACTGATGGTTAACTGATTGTTAACTGATTGTTAACAGATTGTTTTTTGATTCGTAACGTGATGTTTCTAACTGGTTGGAAACAGGAAATCTGCCGTGGTGCTGGAACATCTGCTACTCTGAACTAGTTTACAGGGCTACTGGAAACTATGCTGCTGTATACAGCACACATCCAGCAGCACAGGAAGGAAAATGGTTTCCTCCTGGCCTGTTACAGAGCTACTAGGTCCGTTTGGCATTAGCACCATGCTGCAGAAGGCCTAGTAAATGGCTAAAGTTGCTCCACCTCCAAATGCAGACTTATGTAGCCTGTACCTGCATGCTATCTCTGGTTACAAACCCTCTGGGGCTTGCATTGCCAAGCATGACCTATGTTTTGCTGCTGAACACGCCCTGCTAATGGCCTTTGCTATAGAGGTCTTGTGTGTCCGTGCCTGTGGCACACTAGAGAAACAGATTTGGCATAAAAGGAGACCATCTGTCCCCTAAAAATTAAGGATCATCATAATCAATCAATCACAACCATTTACACACATTAATTTGCAATAGTAGAATTTTACAAGTACTAGTATATCAAAGATATACTTGGTAAATAATAATAAGTACATGACAAAGTGAGGCAGTAAGACCTTGTGAGAGAAAGTGAGAAAATTTTGGAGCACTGAAAGGTTCCTTAGACAACTGAATAAGTCCCTTACACTCTAAGCATAGTATTAAAAAGTACACAGCTTATTTGAGACTGGACTAACCAGAGATTGTTGCCTAGTGTGATACAATCAACTCAGTACTCCTTTGTGTGATACTGAAAGCGAGAACACCCTAGTGTGAAGCTTATTATATTATCTTTGATTTCAACAAAGATAATTGATATCAGGCAGGCAGAGTGCTCTGAGTAGCATAGCCAGAATTATAATAAGAGTAAAGTACACCCTTGAGCAAAGTTTACCACATATCATCTTTTTCAATAAAGATAAGTTGAAATCAGGTTGGCAGAGCACTCTAAGTAGCATAGCCCAAGTAATACTAAAGGTGAGATACACCTTTGTGTGAAGCTTAACACGTATTATCCTTATTAAAATGAGGATAAGTAAATAACAGATAAAGCACTCTGAGTATCATAATCAAGATGATACTCTAACCTCCAAAGAATCAGATCACTATAGTGTG
Organism: Phakopsora pachyrhizi; assembly: GCA_943181505.1. Taxonomy (NCBI): domain Eukaryota; kingdom Fungi; phylum Basidiomycota; class Pucciniomycetes; order Pucciniales; family Phakopsoraceae; genus Phakopsora; species Phakopsora pachyrhizi. The sequence continues at coordinate 152,484 of CALPCA020000002.1, read as the reverse complement.
AAACTGATAAGATTGAGAACATCTTGTAGTGTGAATATCAATATAAAACATTATTGTTATAATATTAATTAAACAAGTTTTCATGTAGAATGAGCTCCAAGAGTAGTAGCTCATCAAAACTGATAAACTTACTATTTACATACTTTATTTTTATAAAGATATAGATATCAGTCAGGCAGAGTACCTTGAGTATCATAGCCAGGCTGAGAATTGGGGGCCTCATCTTTTTGAACTTAGTAATTGTTTTCTTTACATTTGTCAGCCTGCTACATTTCATGAGCTACCTTGACATGTATCAAAGGACAAAGAAAAAAAAATACAATCTAAGATAAATTCCCACATAAACTATTTTATAATAAAAACCAATAAAAACAATAAAAATAGTAATAAAAAGTTAGCTATCTCTGAAATTAAATAGACAACATAAAAATAATATTGCAGAAATGGATTCCTGAGTAAAAATAAGGTATAGTCTTCTGCCAGACCATTCCTTAATTCCCATAAGAACCCATAGCAATTATGACTTTAGTACCATAATAATAGAAATACGTGCAATGAAATATTTCAACGGATATACAGTTGTGGTAACATAACTTAAAATTAAAGTTATACAGAGGAACTTTAAATAATTCAATTAAAATTGCCCCAACTGTATTATAATTTACAGCTGTGCAAATCCCCAAATTAAAGTTGGGCGCAATAACTGTAAATCTACAGACCAGCGCCCATTGGCAAAGTAAAGGTATCCACAGACGTAACTGTTATACCAGGAGAACTATTGAAGTTATGGTAAATCTGAATACAGAGACTCCCAATGAAATTTAAAAAGAATAGCAGTCCTGTATTACAGATTAACAGATTTCCCATCCCTTCACTGTTAAAAAATGAACACGTAAAAACATCATAAAAAAAAATAGGTATCAATACACATAGAAGGAGTGAGATTGACACCATGGTTAATAGAGCAAACTTTCTCAGAATGACCAAATGAGATGGCCTGAATCTTTGTTGGCATCACTACACTTCACCCCTGAGCTGTAAATCAATAAATATGAAAATACGTGAAAATATGATAACAAATGATTTGCCAAAACAGTAGTTTTTATGCTACTCCTTAATCCTTTTGGTAGAGTCAAGATGAACCCTTTTGGAACAACTTTCTCAGCCAAAGTCAAGTGATCCCATGCAAATCTGATTTTATATAAATTTTTGGAACAAGTTACGTGCCAAAATAAGCACTAACAAGGATCATTTCATAAGTTTTAGTAATGAAAACTTTTGCAAATCTCTGCCAATCATTATCAAAATCTAAAAGTATCTTTGCAGTAGCAATAGGCAACAGAGTACCAAATTTCAGATCATTATCTCACTAGGAACACAGTTTTTACCATCATGATTTTATAATAATCATTTGACGTAATTATCCCATTTAATATGATCAATTATCACGACTCCTAAGAAGAAGTAGTGTAGTATTGCTGTAAAAATTAATTTAAGCTCTTAAGATACTTGAATAACCCTCACAACAATCTCACAGCTCTTGATTTACTAGATAAATAATGCGTGAAGAAAACATCAGGCCCTTTACTATAAAAAGCCCTGCCCTTGACGCCATTTATTAGAATCATCAGTTTATTATTACATTTTTTTATATTAAGTAGTTACATAGGTTTAAACCATAGTGGTACATTAAGTAGAAAGATAAATATTCAGTAGAGATATATGTTGTGGAGTTTAAGATACTTAAGAAGAGTAGATAATAAAAGTAGTTATTATAAATTTAGTAGGATTGTTACTATAAGGTTTTAACTACAGATATTAGTTGTATTTCTTCTTTACAAAGGTTTCTCCAAAAACTCTATTGTCAAGATCAAGACAAGAACTCTTCCACCCTTCCTCCTTTCTTGATTGGACACGCATTCAAGGATTGAATCAAGTAAGTGGAAAGAAGAGGGAATAAGTTATTCTCTTTAGCAAAGATAGCTGGGTTGAAGCCACCCATTTATTAAGGACACCAGCTGAGGTTCTAAATACCTCTAAGCATTCAGCAAGAATTGCTTTTGTACTCTTTAAGATTTAACTAAGAGGGATATTCAGTTGAATATCAAAGTTGTAGCCAGTGTAGCTAGAAGGAGTTTGGGTCCTTGGTATCACTGAGTGCTCACAACATTAGAATAAAAATTCTAACAGCCTCATCTTTTTGAACTTAAAATCAGTGACAACAGATATAAAACATCTTCATAAGACACCTGAGATACAAGCTGGCAATTGAGGGAATCATCTTATTGAACCTGGAAACATTAGTAATTTTTTTTTAGAATAAAATTTTTAATGGCGACATCATATTGAACTTGTATAATCAATAATTGGTTATTTTACAAACAATATTATAGATATACTCTTATATATTTAAAATTCAATGAACACATATTTAAACAGTGTCATAAGTCACTAGGAATTATGCAAATAACTTACCATCTGTTTTTTATACCAAAGAAATGAAAAGAAATTTCTACAGAATTTGTTTCTTACAGTGCTTTACACGCATTAATAATTCATACTCTTATATTACATATGTATAGATAATAATTTTTTACAATGTTTAAAATTATGAAACAAATTAACAAATAAAAGTTATAAAAAGATATCTTCTCAACCATTATCTTATTAATGATTAATAATAAATGTAGTTAAAAATGTATTTTTTGTACCTTAAACAGAGTCATACATTTTTGCTTTTATGAAATATAATACAATTTCCTCACAAATGATTGAGTTTAATTAAGAAACCAAGCTGAGAAATAAGAAAGCTACAAAAACAAAAAGAATAATATATATTTTTATTGATAATAAGAATCAAAAGTTATTGTGAAAGAAAAACAAATACTCACCATAATTATCATTGAGTTTGAGTAATAATGATAAATAATGTGTGCAAACTTTTACACACGCACTTGCTCACCAATAAAAAAATATAAGACACAAAATAAAAAGTCTTATTACAATATTTACAGCAAAGTTATAATATATATTTATATAATACAAATTTTTGAGGCTTTATAAACAACACAAGCCAATGAAACAGCATTTTAATTTAATTGAATAAAGGCTTAGAGATGCTTGCTCACAATATAGAGAAAGTCAAACGAGGCTACAATCAAATCAACTCGGATTGCATCCTCCTCCTGGTTCTCATTGAACCAGCCTACCTAGTGTGGTTCTTACCCAGACACTTAAAATAGGTTCCCCCTTGTGAGTAGTTATCAACCAAAATTCTCTTAAATTATAAAAGAAGCAATAGCAATAATTGCTTCAATAATACCTTTATAAAGTAAATTTCCAGACAATCCCACACTTGTAGGGTCTAGAATAAAGACTTTATAAAGCTCTTATTACTGTATTTTTTTTTTACAAAGTTATTAATGTAAATTGTATGACAATCCTCAAATTGTAGGGTCATAAAAAAATACCATATAACCAGTATTTATTTTTTTCACTGTTTTTCCTTTAACAACAATTTTATTGAGTAAAATTATAGACTATCCCAAATGTAGGGTCTACAATATATACTTTCTAAAATATTGTTACTGTGCAACTAGTTGTTGTGTTATTTATATCAGATAAGCTCTCAAACTACCTCTTACAGTTATACACAGGGGATATTTTTAAAATCCAAAAGTGAACTTTTGTTCATCAAGCTCCAAATGACAGACCCGCGTGGGTGAAAACCAAATTCAAATTACATTAAAACTAGACTTACATATGTCCAACTAAAAAACACGCAAATATGTTTTTTTTTTTTTTTTTGCCTGGCAATAAATGTCATATATCATTGAAAATTTAAATATACATATAAATATAATTTCTTTTTACATTAATAATCAGATCAATCTTATATTGATTAATAATAACTTCCTCTTACACATATAAAAAATGGTTAAAATTTTAATTAAGTATTAAATGCTTGTTAAAGAAAATATATCAATCACGAGATCAATCAGCAACAAATTCACTAGGTCTCAGGGGAACCAACTTTGAAGTCTCTAGCTGAATTTTTTTTTGTGGATGGATTGGTGACTGAACAGAGAAAATTGGCAATTGCTTGGTTAGGAGTTTGGAGGAAACCAATTTCTTTAAAATACTCCACGGCATCTGAGGCAGTGCCAAAGTATATCTGATGACCACTGTGGAAAACAGAGACCTTGTCAAAGAGTTTATAGATCACATTGCTCACTTTCCTGAGGCCAACCACTGCACTTGTCTGGTTGACTTTGAACCAGACTTTGAGAGACTTGATAAACTGAAATGAGCCAAATGAGTCTAATCCGGTGGTGAAATTATCAAGGCAGAGGACCAATGATTGTGTCAAAAGCCCCTCAAAAACACTCACCTGTCTATGATCTCCGCCACTGATTCCTCTGACCTTCTCAGATTCAACTGCAGTCCTCAAGTTCAATTCTGAGAGGTTGAAGATGCTTGACCAGTTCTTCACCTTGAATTGAACCCACTCTACTCTACTCTACTCTACTCATTCTACCTGGCCAAGCCTTCAGAGTTCTAAACCTTGCATCAAGGTTGAGAGTAACAAGAACACACAAGGGACTGTAAATTTGAAACGTCCTAAATCAGCTCCCAAACCCCCTCACTCCTTTCCGATTGACGCAAATGTTGATTGGTTGCAGAATTAAAATTAAAATAAATAAATAAATTAAATATTATTTTTTATTTAATTAATTTTTACACACAATAGGGCAGGCTTACTGTGCTAGCGTCCTGCCCCTTACGCCCTCAATAGCTTCTGATCAACAATTATGTCGATTGGTTTAACATTTAAATTAATTAAAATAATTTTTTTTTTTTTTGTGTTTATCACACACATGAAAAGGGCAGGCTAAAGCACTAGCAACCTGCCCCTCCCTTTTTTTTCCGATTGACCCAAATGTTGATTGGTTTCAAATTAAAATTAAAATTAAATAAAATCAGTTTTTTTTTCCTTTTATAAAAACAAGAGGGCAGGCTTACTACGCTAGCAGCCTGCCCCTTACAACCTCAGTAGCTTCCAATTGAGGCAATCGTCGATTGGTTTTACAATTAAAATTAAAATTTTACATAATTTTTTTTTATACTCATAAGTGGACAGGCAATTGCGCTTGCAGCCTGCCCCTCACTCTGTTTTAGCTTCCAATCAAAATTAAGTCAATTGGTGCTACTTTAAAAATAATAAAAAATAAATAATAAATATTTTTATTTTTACACATACATCAAGGCAGGGGACCAAGTCTTGGCTTACCCCTCCCTGATTCTTTTTTTACTTCTGATCAATGATTGGTTTATTTTTTTAAAAAAAATAAAAAAGAAAAAAGAAAATATAAAACTTTTAATTTTAATTTTATTTATTTAATACACACAATAGGGCAGGACACTGCCACTGCAGCCTGCCCCTCACTCCCTCTTTTTTGCAACCAATTGTTGATTGGTTTAATTTTTTTTAAAAAAAATTTAAATAAATAAAATAATAATAATTTTTATTTATACAAACTTTAGGGAAGGCATATGTACTTTCAGCCTACCCCACATTAGCTTTGTGGGTTTGAATTTTTTTAATTTTTTTTTGAAATAAATACAATAAAAAATAAAATAAAATAAAAAATTCCTATATATTTACCCACACAGGAGTAATTTTAAAAGTCAGAAGTGAACATTTATTCACCAACTTGAGAATGACAGACCATGTGGAGCAAGCAGAGTTGTTACAGGAAAAGTTGATTTACACATACTTAACAAAACATAAAAAGAATTTTTACACACATCAAAGATAAGGCAACTGTAACTTCAGCTGGCCCTTTTATTTTTTTGTATCCAATTTATAAAATTGGTCTAAAATTTTTTCTCTTCTCAAAAACAAACATGGAAATAAAAGTACAAACAACAGTACAAAAAATAAAATAAAATGAAACCTTTAAAATTGTCAGCCTGTGAGCTAAAACACTTGGCCAAACAAACTGACAAATATAATAAATTAAATAAATACATCTTTTTTATTTTAGTTTCAAAAATAAGATAAATAATATAAAATTATATGTATAAAATCTAAATATCTTTTTAATGAATTTATAAACATATGAATTTTATTGCATAAATGAATTCCTGAGACAATTTCAGGCATAGTCATATATTACACTTTTACATGAAAATGACTGTATCACCCAGTTCATATGTGTATACAGTACCATAAGCAAAAAGGAAATTTTGACGCTATAGTGTAAACTTAAAATTGAAATACAGTATAGTTGGCAAATCCCAGTTCAATTACGCCAACTGTACTGCAATTAAAGTTAAAGGTGGTAATACAGAGTATTACGACGAAATCAAATTAAGGCGCATTACCACTAAGGACCAATCCTTAATCAACGTAATGTTAATAGTTTCTTCATCATTGAAGATATGGCAAATCTCAATAGAGAGACTGCCATTAAAATTAAAATTCAGTAGTAGTCCTCTATTACAGAATTAAAGATCTCCCTCTCCCTCCATGAGAAAAATTGAACACGTAAAAACTGTCAAAAAAAAATATGTTCAATACACATAGAAGGAGAGAGATTGAGACCATGGTTAATAGAGCAAATATGCTCAGAGTAACCTAATTAGATGGCCCCAACCTTTATTGGCTAGGCTACACTAGCTGTGTAAGTCTTAATTCAAATATTGATAAAATACGTGAAATTATGATATAAAATTACTTCCCAAAACAGTAGTTTTGATTTTGAACTTTATTCCTTTGAAGAAATGAAAGATGAACCAGTATGGAACAACTCTCTATTCCAAATTTGCTGATCAGAGTTGATCCTGATTTTATAAAAATCATTGAAGATGCACACGTATGAATAATTAACTTACAAGTGATTGTTTTGACAGTTGTCACAATGAAAACTTTTTTATATGATGTCCCATAGTTATAAAAATTTAACAGCATCATTTTACCATGGAGGGGCAATACTTCTCTTAATTTCATAATATAATTATGACTGTAACCTGGTTATTACCATAGTGGCAAATCAGGATAATCTGGTAACCTTACCAAATCAGTGAATATTAAATCTTCACAGCTGATATTAAGATCACCCCCAGTAATGCTGTAAATCCTAATTACAGATGAGCACTCCCATGCACACCATGTGAAATAAACTGATGGTTTTAGCTTAACAACTCAAGGAGTACGTGATGAAACCATTTCTTAAAAATACCAGGTGTAAAACCCAGTTGTTTTGATCCATATACATTTTTATTAGATTATAAACATACAAGTAAGTATTTTTACAATTAAATTTCTCTGTTATCAAACCAAACCACGAGTCCATTGGACATTAAACATCTATGGTTCTATTTCTAAAGAGTATAGACTAGATACAAATTTAAACATTCAACATTAATTGATTCAGTATTGATCATTAATATATTATAAGGGATTATTCTCAGTATTGGAATCCTTATAGATCAGGGGCTTGATCAGTGTGTGGAAACACCACAGTTCTTTCAGAACTGTAGCACCCTGAGTATTTTATTATTTTTTTTTTGCATTACAAAGGTAAGCAGTATATTAAAAATAAGTTTTTTTAAGTCTACAGCCATAGTACTGACACATTGTCAGTTTCATAGGTTAAAAACTTGTTGTTACAAGCAACAAGCTGACAAAAATGGTATAAAAATAATACTGCCAATGCCTTTGGCCCTGTGGGTCAAAATAGCAAATATCTTTATATTCAGAAGAGCAGCACATGAGGGAAGAAATGCTTATAATGTGCCTTACCAAAACTTTAGCCTAACCTTTAACACAAAGTAATAATTTTATTCTGAATGGCATGATGATCTTATGCCTGCATATTTTTTAGAGGAAAGAACCTTTAGCTAGGGTCAAATACACTCCTTGATGGAATAATTGTTTAAACTGATGTATGTTCTTATGCATAATCTTGTTAAAATTGCCCTGAGCCTAACAGACATAAAAAATAGTTTCTAATTAGTACAAATGATTTCTGCAGCCAAGAATAGAGAATCAGACCAAAGAATACAGATATAGAACTTGCTAAATATTAAAATCAATCAGCAAACAATGACAAATAGTCACAAGAATCTGATAAATATTCATTCTTCAACACTACTGATTTTACTTAGGAAAGAAAAATCCTTTTTCAGTGGTAGGGAATGTCAGCCTGAGAGCCAGCACAGCATGACCAAACAGCTGACATTGCTCTTAAACATATTACATCTTGAACCAAGTATCAAAGGTGTAATAAAGAATAATAAAAACACTATAGTAATAATAAATAAATTGCTTACAGGACAGAATATATAAGCTGAAAGAGAAGATTATTTGCTCTCAGATTACATAACACTCATCCATACAGATAGTGGTTACACACTGTAATATGGGTCAGAAATAATATTCACTAAAACCTCAGGAAATGGCTCTATGCATATGACATAGCCCTAGAAAAAACTTATTCTGGTCAAAAAACCAAAATATGTGAATAACTTAAGAACTAAGTGGACAACACCCACTTTTTATTGCGTTTTTGGAATCCTTGCAAAATTTCACTATGGGCTACAACTTACAGTTTTTTCATATGTAGTGTGGAAGACATACATAGTGTAACACTCACTGCACCTTTTGAAATTATGAAATTATTACAAATTTCACATGTGCACATGTGTTTGTGACAATAGGCAAAAATCACAACTGTCAATATCTTTTGTGATATCTTGAGTATCTTAGAAGCTATAGGCAAATTGTCTATACAGCTACACAGTAACTGTATTTTCAATTAGGTGTTCACCGCATGCATGCATGATACATACAAGATCACTTACAGAGCTGCACGTAACATTACATACATGCTACAGTACTGTAAGCAGCTTAGACTGTCTGTTACAGTACTGTATGTAGCTGGCACATCTGCTACTCTGAAGTAGTTTTAAGGGCTACTGGAAACTATGCTACTGTATACAGCACACATCCAGCAGCACAGGAAGGAAAATGGTTTTCCCCTGGCCTGTTACGGAGCTACTAGGTCCTTTTGGCATTAGCACCATGCTGCAGAAGGCCTAGTAAATGGCTACAGTTGGTGTACCTCCAAATGAAGACTTATGTAGCCTGTACCTGCATGCTAGCTCTGGTTACAAAACCTCTGGGGCTTGCATTGCCAAGCATGACCTATGTTTTGCTGCTGAACACGCCCTGCTAATGGCCTTTGCCATAGAGGTCTTGTGTGTCTGTGCCTGAGGCACACTAGAGAAACAGATTTGGCATAAAAGAGGACCATCTGTCCCCTAAAAATAAAGAATCATCATAATCAATCAATCACAACCATTTACACACATTAATTTGCAATAGTAGAATTTTATAAGTACTAGTATATCAAAGATATACTTGGTAAATAATAATAAGTACATGACAAAGTGAGGCAGTAAGACCTTGTGAGAGAAAGTGAGCAAATTTTGGCGCACTGAAAGGTTGCTCAGACAACTGAATAAGTCTTTTACACTCTAAGCATAGTATTTAAAAGTACACAGCTTATTTGAGACTTGACTAACCAGAGATTGTTGCCTAGTGTGATACAATCAACTCAGGACTCCTTTGTGTGATACTGAAAGGGAGAACACCCTAGTGTGAATCTTATTCTATCATCTTTGATTTCAACAAAGATAATTGATATCAGGCAGGCAGAGTGCTCTGAGTAGCATAGCCAGAATTATAATAAGAGTAAAGTACACCCTTGTGTGAAGTTTACCACATATCAGCTTTTCAAAAAAAGATAAGTTGAAATCAGGTTGGCAGAGCACTCTAAGTGGCATAGCCCAAGTAATACTAAAGGTGAGATACACCTTTGTGTGAAGCTTAACACGTATTATCCTTATTAAAATGAGGATAAGTGAATAACAGATAAAGCACTCTGAGTATCATAATCAAGATGATACTCTAACCTCCAAAGAATCAGATCACTATAGTGTGAAAGTGATAAGATTGAGAACACCTTATAGTGTGAAGCTCAATATAAAACATTATTGTTATAATATTAATTAAACAAGTTTTCATGTAGAATGAGCTCCAAGTGTAGTAGCTCATCAAAACTGATAAACTTACTATTTACATACTTTATTTTCATAAAAATATAGATATCAGGCAGGCAGAGTACCTTGAGTATCATAGCCAGGCTGACAGTGGTAATGTGCCTTAATTCAATTTTACAGTACTGTATAGTATTTCCACCCTTTTAACTTTAATTTCTTTGCAGTTGGCGCAATTGAACTAAGATCTGCCAACTGTACTGTATTTTATTTTAAAGTTTACTGAGAGTGTATAGTGGTATTACAGTAAAGCATCAAAATTTTTGTTTTGGCTTATGGTACTGTATACACACATGAACTAGGTGATACAGTTATTATTCTGTAGATGTGCAATGGAGGACTACCCCTAAAATTGTTTCAGGATATCATTTCTATAATAAAACTTGTATGTTTATAAACTGATTAAAAAGATATTTATGTTTTATATTATTTATTGTATTTTTGAAAAAACAATTAAAGATGTGTTTTATTTTGTTTATGCTATTTGTTTTGGCAGGTTGTTTTCCAAGTGTTTTGACTCTCTGCTGATAGTAAGAGTGACTCTTGGAGATAACTACACTACAGATTACCCTGAGATGACATGTGACACAGCTGTTACTATGTTACACTTGTCAAAATACAATTGAAATCAAATATGATTGATTATTGATGAGTAAGAGATTGTCTAGTAATGGTGTGTGCCAATGATGTTACTAGACAGCCACAAGATATTAACATCTTGTGCATGTAAACCTGGTTATTTAGCATGCACCGCAAGTTGCCAGGGATAATTAAAACCTGTGTGTCCCTGCCTGAGGCACACAGTATCAGCCACAAAGAATATATAAGGAGGAGCAATTCCCCCTAAAATATATACCCCATATGATTATATTATATTACAATCATACTAAGTATACATACATAATGAGCTAAAACTAAGCCATAACAATTGTATATTACAAATAAAAATAATCACTGATATTTAAAATAAATATCTGGCGAATAGCTCATATAGTAATATTAGATTTAATGATAAGGCAGTAAGACCTTTAGTGTGTATATTAGAAGAATTGTGGCACACTGAAAAGCCATCCAGAGCTCAATAAGTCATACTCTGAAGTTAGTAAACTTTGTATTGCACAGTTCATTTAAGTTCTGAAAGATTGAGAAGTTTGTCAACTTTTTAAGTGATATAATCAACCATGAACACCTAGGGTGAAGCCATAAAAATAAGTGAAGTCTTTATTTCTAATTTAATCAGGCAAGCATAGTATTAAGAGTTTCATAATCAAGCTCACAAATAATTTCTGCTGAAATTCCCTGTCCTACTTATCAGCCTTTTTTCTATCAATCAGTTTCTTCACACATGATTCACAGTCCATGTGGCCCCCATTATCCTTCTTTTCCCTGTATATATATATGGTAAATGGAGAATGCACAAAACACTGCAAGAGGCAGTATTATGAATTAATGAAATTTTTTGGAAATTCTTACCCAGTTTATAAAAGAAGAAGTAATGAAATATGTGTCACAAAATCAAATAGAGTACAGCTTTTGTAACAATGGGTTGTTCCTTACAATCCCTACCTTTCAGCAAAGCTCTAATGCCATATAAAAATAGAAATTTGTGCAGGGGTAAGATCTAAAAAGTACCTTTACAAGTATGTCTTTAAGGGCCATGATAAAGTTATTATTGAGCAGAGTCAAAATCATGAAGGTTTTTCTGTTATTGATGATGAAGTCAGAAGATTATAAAATGCTAGATGGGTGGATGCTCCTTAAGGTTGCTGGAGGATCTTCAGATTCAATCTAAGCTATATTTATCCTACAGTAACTCATCTTCAGATTTTTTTACCCAATTTTCAAAGGGCATCTTTCTGGGCCCTGGATTCCATTGCTGATATTTCTGCAAGGTTCAACATTTATTAAACAATGCTTGTTTATCAATTTCCTGCTTGACAAAATGAAGTCTGATGTCCATATGTTTTGTCTTGAAGGTTGAGTGACTGGCTTGATTTTTTGCAAGGTCTATTGCTCCTTGATTGTCCTAGCAGATTGTTGTTGCAGTATGAAATGACAGGTTGAAGAAGTTGGTGATCAAGGTTTTGATCCACATAATTTCCTTGGTGAATTTGGCAATTGACTTGGACTCTGCTTCTGTTGTTGAGAGAGATATTGTTGGTTGCTTTTGCAACTTCCAAGAGATGAGATTGCCATTTCATATGACCAAGAATCCAGATACCGAACAACAAGTTTGAGGACAGGAGACCCAGTCTACATTGGAGTAAGCCAAGAGATTGTTGCGGGGAGGAGACGTTGTGAAGGTGAGACTATATGTTTTTGTATGCTTGAGATAAGCAAAGGTTTTGAGGCAGGCTCTCCAGTGATTGATGCCTTGTTCATTAAGAAATTGTAAAAAAGAGCTGACTTCAAAGGTTATATTGGGTCGAGTGGTGATACTGAGGAAATTGAGAGCACCAACAGCAGATCAATAGCTGATACAAAGTTTGTTGAATTGTTCAATTTCCTCTTGAGAAGCCTTGACAAGATGACCTTTGGAGTACAGAGGAGTGGAAGATGGTGGGACGTCCTTGAGATTGAATTTTTCCAGTATTGTGTCTATGTAGTGAGATTGAGACAGAGTGATTAAGTTGGGGGTGATTTCAATGTTCATACCAAGAAGAAATTTAGCAGTACCGAAGTCTTTTATTTTAAATTTCTTTTTAAGTTCATATTTAAAGATTTCTGCTTCCTTGCTAAAAATTGCTATTTCATCCACATGCACATACAACCAAGTGTCTTTTCTCCAGTACACACACATTTCAGCTTCACACCGTTTGAATCCAATAGTGTACCCAAAAAAGATTCTTTTTTGGCTGGATGGGGAGAGCTTATGACTTCTAAGGTGTTCAGGAGTGAGAAAGTAGCTGAGGCAGCCAAAGGGTTTAAGTTTTGAATAGTTGCACTTCTTGGAGTACCAAACTTCGTAAGGGATATTGAAGTTGTTTGATTTGAAAGGTAATATGTTGCAGAGATCAGTTGCAGTGTTGACTGCCTAAGCCCAGAAGCTTGGTGGTAGTTTTGATTGAAGAAGGAGGCATTTTGCCTTCACCACAATTGTTCTGTTTGATCTTTCAGCAATACCATTGTTCTGAGGTGTGAAAGGAGGTGAAAAATTTTGAGCAATGCCTTTTTTAAGGCAGTAGTGCTTCTCAGCATTGTTTTTGAACTCTCCACCATTGTCAGATATGATCTTCTTCACTAATTTACCAGTGAGATTTTTGGCATGTTTGATGAATTCTATTAGTTTTTGGGAGGTATCCTCTTTCTTCTTCAGGAACTTCACAGTTTTGAAACCAGAGAATTGATCTGTAATAGACAAGAAATTCTGATAGCCAGATTGAGAGCGGGTGGAGAAGGGTCCTACAGGGTCCAGGTGGATGGTTTCTAGAACATTTTTGGCCGTGTCAAAATGACTGTTGAAAGAGAGTTTGGTTAGTTTGCATAGCTTGCATATCTCACAGTTTTCATCACTTTTAGTTTTAGGGAAGATCTTCAGAAGATATTGAGAGCTTGGGTGTCCCAGTCTAGAATGCCAATCAATTTGGCCAGAGTCACTAAGATAAGAGTAAACTTTAGGATTCATTGAAAAAGAAACATGATTAAGTTCAAACAAATGATTTTGAAGAGAGCCAGTGAACATGAAACAGTCATCCACAATGATTTCAAAATCAAATGTACTAGTCTTTTTGATTTCTGAAGAGCTTTGCATGAGCCTAGAGAGTGAAAAGAGGCAGCGGTTCATTTCAGGAACAAACAAGACATCATTTAGAGTAATTGTCTGACCAGATTTGTTGATGAATTTTGCAAACCCAATCCCTTCAGCCTTGAGAACCTGTTTGGCATTGGCAGTTCCAATTTCCATGTTGCACGGAGTAATGTTGAACATCATAACTGAGGAATTGATGATGTGATGAGTTGCTCCAAATTCCAGAACCATTTTGTTGATAAGTGAAGGCAAGGAAGAGTTGAACATAGCTGTATCATTAGGTTGGTCTTGAGAAAAATCTTCTTTGATTTGCATGGGTTCTTGAATTGCACCATTGGTTGGTAATATCAAGGCAGAGCTGAGCAGAACAGTACCAGAAAGGTGGGCCTCCACAGTCTTGTCATTTTCTTATTCAGGTGCAGCTGTTGACAAGTTCACCTTGTGTCCTTTATATTTTGGTCTGAGGTGAGGGAAGAGGTTCCAGCATTTGTTTTGAGCATGTATTGCTAATTCATTTTGCTTACCTGTAGAGCATGGATGTTCAGGTTTGCTTTAGAGTTATTGCCCTTTTGGGAAGGTTTGAATAGAGCAGTGGCAGCTTGAGCCTCTTGCTCCAGATTTTCTCTTTTTCTAGCTTCTTCAATGTGAACAACTTCAGAGAGTTTTTAGAGAACTTGGTTTGGGTTCTTGATCATGGTTTCATACATTAATATAGCTTCCACATGGTGATTGTATTGGGTGTGAAGTTTGGCCAGGATGGTGTAGCTGAGAACATCATCAGGGATGTCAATGCATACAATAGCGAGTTGATTCATAGGTCTCTGGCACTCCTTGATGTATGTTTTCATGTCCCTTTTGAATTCATGTCTGATGAAGTTGAGCCAGATTCTTCCTTTGTTATTGTAGGATTGACTGGCCTATTTTTCTCTGATACCCTTCCAGATCAAGTATGGACCAGTTTCAATTTCCAAGGTGACAATGGATTCAAAGGTGAAATCATCCATATATTGGATTATCAGATCCGCAGCTTCTTGTCTTTTCTTTTTCTGAGGGGCAGTATAGCTTTCCTGGAGATTCTCACAGTACTGATAAAGGTTTTTGCGGCAGAGATGGCTTCAAATCCACATGGTCCACATCATGATGTTGTTCCAGAATTTTTTTTATCCTGGGGACCTGCAACTTCAACAGCTAGCTGGGCAAATGAAAGATTCAATGGTGTTTTAGGCAAATATCAAAATAACAAAGGGGAGTGCTAAATTTAGGCTACTTTTGAAATACAGTTTTAAAGCTATTTCAATAGAAATTTCACTAATACAGCTCAAAATAGCCTGGCACGCACACTTTTCATGCGTGCCATGCTATTTACGGCGCTGGAAACCCTGGCAGGGTACTTGAAGGCTGGAAAAGCCAAAAATGCAAAAATAAATGGGGGTATAAAGCTAGTGTTTGCGGCACTCTTTGGGGTACATAAAAGAAGTGCCCAAGGCACTCTTGAGGGCACATAAAAGAAGCGTTCATGGCGCTTTTTGGGGCACATAAAAGAAGTGTTTGAGGCACTATTTGGGGCACATGAAAGAAGATTGTATGGCACTCTTTGGAACACATAAAAGAAGTGTTCAAGGCACTCTTTGGGGCACATAAAAAAAGAGAATGAGTGGCAATCTTCTTTGCATATAAAAGATGTGGTGAAGGCACTCTTTGGGGCACATTAATGAACATATAATTTTATGTGGTAAAAGATTATTGGGCACATAAATTTATTGGTTTTGTCACACCTATTAATACACAAAAATAATAAGAGGCAAACAAAAAAAATAAAATTAATATAATAACAAATAAATTAATCTAAATTAATTACAGCTCCCCCACTGGATGAAGGCATTAGTTTTTGAAACAACTTTAAATCATTTTCCAATGATTGAAGCCACAATTATTTGTTTCTTGAAGAAGATTTTCTGAGCCACCAACCATCTATGGGTGGGGCAGGAATAGACCCATAAACGTTTTTGAAGTGAAGTACTACATAGTGGTTAGTATCAACAAAAAAGCCATGCAAAAGGGAGGGTAACCTGAATAAGAGCTGCTTGTAGGTCAATAGGTGTGCATTGAGTCAAGTGAGAAGTAGTAAAAGGGTCTTCTTAGATGATTAGCAATAGCATACCAAAAAATTAGCATCTTTAACCAGCCAGCCACTCCTGCAGATTTTCCGGCCTGGGTATTTCTGATGTCTTCATCAATATTTCTTTCTCCCTTCAATCATTTCATACATCTTCTTGTCTTTTTTGAGCTCTGCTGAAAGATGTTTTCTGATTAATTCTTGAGTTGAAATCCCCCTGACTTTCCCTGAACTCCAAGCCACACAAGTATACCCACAATCTGCATCTTTAGGAGGATTATCAATTTTTCAATCAGTCTTTGAAGTGGTTGGGGAATATACCTCCTCAATTATTCATGCTCAGTCCTGGGCTTTATTGAGCTGCCTTGAGTCACAGTTTCAAATAATGTTGGACTTATTTACCTTTTTTCTGTTGTTGACCCAGCACTTATTGAGTGCACTCTTGTGGGTAATGGTGATCCAACAACTGAAGTTTTTCTTGACATTGAGGTTTTACTACTTAACAGATCAAACAAATCATCCTCTGCTTCCTTTCTAAGACTCCTCAGTACCTTTAACTTTTCAGCTGCATCCTCTTTCAACTTTGAAGCTTTTTCATGTTCTTTTCTTAAGTCTTCCAACCTTGAAATATCTTTTTTGCTGCTTGAGGCTACATACTCACTGAGAGAGGCATTGACAATGTGACTTTGGTACAGACTCCTGACACTTGTTCTTTCCACCCCAAACTTTTACTTTTGATCTTGCGCATCTGCATTCTTACCACTGGGTTGAAATGATGTGGATGTAGTTAATCCATCTTTAAGATAAGGACTCTGGTACAGATCTTTCAATTCTTGAAGAGGTTTGGAAGGAGAAACTATATTCTTCTGTATTCTATCTGACCTTAATTCATCCAGAAATGATGATTATGATCTTGGTGTAACAGTACAGGCGCGCGGGTACAGCCTGGCTAGGCACTTACCCATGCGTAGGCTGCTGCTACTGCCGAACTACGGCCGTAGCAGGTTATGCTGCGTGCACAGCCAAACTCTTGGGCTGTGCGCATAGCAGATAGGATTCAACTGGGCCTCCCATGGGCCCAGCTGACGTGTTTGCAGGGGCAAGCCCCACTGGCTTGCCCAGCCAGGGAGGACTTCAAGCCCCCCTGGATCAATTTCAAATCAAAACCAGCCTACACAACCCCAACCCTTAATCATCACTGTCCCACACACATACTAGTTCAATTACAGGGAAGAATACAGCTGCCAAGCAGGAGCTTGGACTCAGATCCAAGGCCCAAGCTCTGGATCCTGCCCAGCTGGGATTTCTCACATATACTGGCCTCTGTCCGGCAAAACTGAGAAGTTTCCCCCTTCCCCAATTAATTAGTATAGTCTAAAAAAGACTTATCTTCTTATTGGGTGATATCCAAGCTAAACAGAAGTAAATCTTAGGCCTCATAACTCATATCCCTCCTAGTCTTCAGTGAGCTCACTTATCTTTGACCTTCTGTTGACAAGCAGGATATACTCATCAAGTATTCATACTCTTCAGGCTCCCATCATCTCAAGTCTATTCAAGTCTATCAGTTCGTGCTTCCTCCACACAACTAGATCCTTCACTTACTGACCCCATGCTAATCTTCTGACCACAGATCACCCTTCCTAGTAAAGACTACCTGTTGGAACTGGTCCTTATCAGGACAACCTTCTTATCTTTTATTAGTGGGTCTTCTAGCTTACCATCAATGAGTACAGTCATATCCAGACACTGACATTGAGACATGAACCTCTACAGTTCTTTCTTCATTTGATTCATTGTAGATCTCAGGTTCTTCCTAGTTGTATTTCCATTACTTGATCCAGTATTACAAATCAGCTCTTTGCTTTTTCATCCTGACTCCTTTGCCTGTGAGTAACTTGATAAGTCTGTTCTGAGCGCTCAGGCCCATATCCCAGTATTGTTCCTGGGGGACCCCTGTGACAGTATACTATTAATTCAGTCCATTCATCAACCCTTCATAAAAATTTTTCTCTTATAAAATTTTTTTCACTCAATCCTTTAATCAATCCAATTTCAATTTCAATCCATCCATTTTAATTCGATGATTCTGGATTTTCATTGGACATAGCACCACTATGCCAGTCGAACGATCACCTATAGGCACTCGGTCTAATAGTCGGGCTTGTAGGGAGTTGACAGAACCGCCAACTACCCAGACCCCCTCTCCCCAGATTGCACCACCTATTCCCACAGGCATGGGAGGTGTTAGGTCTAGACAACCTTTGGTGGCACCATCTGCTGGCTCGTTGGTTGGAAGGGCTGAATCTAAGGAGGAGAAGGAGGATTCCGGCAAGGATGACTTTGAGGAACCTGGTGATAGGACCGTTAACTTAGAGAGAGGTCGCGGAGGAAGGCTTCCATCCCCCTCTAATACGGATCCAGCGATGATTCAGTTGCTAGCAGGCATGCAGCAAAAAATGATCACGCTCAATCAGGGCATGCAGCAACAAATGGCTGCATTAACGGACACCATTGCTAATCTGGCGGCTGCCCCAAAGAAGTCCTTCAAGACTCCAACTATGAAGGCACCTGATCCTTTCGACGGTACTCAACCATCTAAGCTCAGGAAATTTCTTCAAAGTGTCCAGACAATCTTCTTCAATGATCAGAGGACCTTTGAGACGGATAAGGAGAAGGTTATGTATACCTCATCCTTTTTGACTGGAAAGGCCGGGAAATGGATCGAACCATACCTCAGCCAAATTCATAACGACGATCCGTCGTATATCATAAACAACTGGGAAGTCTTTGAAACCCAGATGTTTACTATCTACGGCAACCCAAACAAGATTTGCCAGAAGTAGAAGGACTTGGATCAATTGAGGATGAGGGACAATGGCCACGTGGCTTCTCACATCTCAGATTTCAGGTCCCTCACCACAAGGTTACCCGAGTGGAGTGAAGCTCCTTTAATGTATCACTTCCAGAAGGGTCTACCTTCCAGGTTACTGGATCAATTGGCCGTTCATCAAGGTCCCTTGAAGACTTTAGAGGACTTGATTTCAGCGGCATTGGATTATGATATCCAATACCATGAATGGGCTAAGGATAAAAACCCTAGCCATTCTAAGACTATTGTTTATAAACCAAAGTTGCAAAATCCTAACCCCGTCTCAACCTCAGCCCAACCATCAAAGTAGAAGAAGTTCAAGGGCAAGAGATTTGAGAAACGGGAGGGTGGTACAGCAAGGCTAGCTGCAACCTTCAAGTACGTCAACGAGGACGGTACGGTGAAGGCTGATGAAAAGCAACGGCGAGAAAAGCTTAACCTATGTGCTTACTGCGCTGGTTCTCACAATAGGGAGAACTGTCCTAGGCTAAAGGCCAAGGATGCAGCCCAAGCTCATCCAGGCCCCTCACGGTTGGGAAAAGCTTAAGTGGGACTTGGAAGTCCCTTCAGCCTCACTCTATCAATAGAGCACATTTGTGCACTTTGAATACTGGTGCAGGGAATTCTTTAAGATTTCTTTCATTTCTCTCTGATAATATTATTAGTATTCTACTTGATTCTGGAGCTACTCACTCCTTCATTGCAAAGCATATCATTTCAAACTATTCTTTGCCGTTATCAGAGCTATCTAACTCTTTGCCACTGCATACAGTGAGTACAGAGTCTAAACCTTCACAATGGATCACCCACTCTACTAAGTGGGATGTGAAGCTTCCAAACTTTCCCTTATTCACATGGGAATTTCTACTTATAGACGCCAGAGATACTGAGGATATCATATTGGGCTATGACTTCTTAAAGGTCTGGAATCCGGTCATTGACTGGGTCCAGGGAACCATTGTTCCTAGGGATCCAAACCTAGCCTCTAACAAAAAAGGTACAAAAGATCTGCCTCAAGCAACTAGTACTTCAGATCCAACTTCAATTCGACTTCCATCAATCCGACGCATACAACTTCCTTCAAGTTCGTTATTCAAGGCCGCTGTGCTTCGGGACGAGGACCTAGACCAGGTCTCTAACTTGCCTCAAGAGGTCTTTCTTAGAAGTTTGAATTTTTCTCCTTTGTCAACAGATCCAATTGGACTTAGCTACTCCTGGGAAGACTTTGAAGACTTAGAAGAAGAAGAAGAAATTGAAACTGTGAGGAAAGTAGTTCCTAAGGCTTATCACGACTACTTGGATATCTTCTCCAAAGTCAAAGCTGATCTACTTCCACCTCACCAAGCCTGCAATCATCATATCGAACTGGAAGGTCCTATACCTCCAGTTGGTCCGATCTTATCCTTATCAAATGAAGAATTGATGACCCTAAAGGCCTACATTGCAGATAATGTAGAAAAAGGTTTCA
Organism: Phakopsora pachyrhizi; assembly: GCA_943181505.1. NCBI lineage: Eukaryota > Fungi > Basidiomycota > Pucciniomycetes > Pucciniales > Phakopsoraceae > Phakopsora > Phakopsora pachyrhizi. The sequence goes on along the minus strand of CALPCA020000002.1, from coordinate 132,155 downwards.
TCCCAACTAGTTCATCATCAACTGGTTCACCAGTCCTTTTAAATCAAGAAGAAGAACAAAAGTTTGTGGATGTGCTTGGACTATTGCAAACTCAACGCGGTCACAAGAAAAAACCGATACCCAATACAACCAATGGCTCATTTGTTAACGGTTTTTTAGGGCGCTACAATCTTTTCCAAGATTGATCTTTGTGGATCTTATCACCTTCTCCGCATCAAGGGAGGTGACGAGCATTTAACTGCTTTTCAAACAAAGTGGGGGTCCTACAAATTCCTGGTGATGCCTTTTGGCCTCATTAACACACCAGCTTCATTTCAGAACCTGGTAAACAACATCTTTGCCAAGTATCTGGAGGTTTTTGTAGTGGTTTACTTAGACAACATCCTCATCTACTCTTCAAATGCGGAGGACCATAAGGAACACGTTCTCAAAGTATTGGAACTACTTTGACAAAAAAAACTTTTCGCCAAAGCATCCAAGTGCATTTTTCATGCTTCGGAGGTTGAGTATCTTGGCTTCATTGTGGGAGCCAATGGGCTTCAAATGGATCAAGGGAAAATCTCTCGGATCCTCGATTGGCCTGAACCAACCTCCCTTAAGGCTCTTCAAGCGTTCTTGGGCTTTGCAAACTTTTATCAACGATTCATCTTCAACTACTCAAAGAAAATTGTCAACATCACCTCATTACTGAAGAAACAAAATCAGACTGCTTTTGCCTTCACCAAGGAAGCACGGCGTGAATTCAAGGAACTCAAGACGGCGTTCACTACAACTCCGATTCTGCGTCATTTTGACCTGGAACTTCCCACTATTGTGGAAACTGATGCAAGCAACTACGCACTGGGAACAGTGCTCAGTCAGATTCATCCATTAAAAGCCCAACACCCCGTGGCTTTTGACTCTTGCAAACTAATACCGGTTGAACTAAATTATGAAATTCATGATAAGGAACTTCTCCGTGTAGTTTGGGCACTTAAACGGTGGCGTGCCTACTTACTTTCTCTCTCTCAACCGTTCGAAGTCCTCACCGATCATGAATCCCTTAAGTATTTTATGACTTCAAAGGTTCTCACCCGCCGACAAGCTCGCTGGGCAGAACCTTTGTCAGAGTATCATTTCACCATCACCTATTGGCCTGGTAAATGGGCAGTTATTCCTGACGTTTTATCACGTCGGGACGACGTGTATCCCGCGGAGGGGGTAGATTTCATCACTAAGAATCCGGATAACTTTAAAACGTTACTCCATCAAGATGACATTAAGACATCAAGGTTCTTAAGTATTAAGGTGCAAACGTTAGGTAACCAGGTGGATGAACTCAAGAAGGCTCAAGATCAAGATCAAGACCTCAAGAAGATTATTCAAGATCTGAAGGAAGGCAAGAGTATGGAACACTACTCGTTGGACGAAGAATCAAGGTTGTTATTATTCGACGAAAGGATGGTAGTACCGGCAGACGATGCACTCAAACTGAACATACTGCAAAATCGACACAATTCACCCTTGGCTGGACACCCAGGTCAGGAAAAGACAATTGGGCTAGTCAAAAGGGATTTCTATTGGCCAAACATGGCCAACTTCATTCTTGACTATGTGACGTTCTGTTATCAATGCTCAAAGAATAAGAGCAAATGGCACAAGAAACATGGATTTCTTAGGCCCTTACCAATTCCTGATGGCCTTTGGTCATCCTTGTCAATGGAATTCATCTCTCAGCTACCAATGCTGAATGGATTTGATTCCATTCTGGTAATTGTGGATAGATTTTCCAAGATGGGAATCTTTATTAGGACTCATGGTACGGCAACAGAACTGGACCTAGCTAACCTCTTTATCTTGCATGTCTTCAGTAAACATGGGTTACCTGAGGATATTGTGAGTGATTGGGGGTCCTTGTTTGTATCCCAATTCTGGACGCAAGTTTGTGAGTTGTTGAAAATCAAGAGGAATTTATCAACAGCATATCACCCAGAATCAGATGGTCAGACAGAGCAAGTCAATCAGGTACTCAAACAGTACTTGAGAATGTATGTCAGTTATTACCAGGATGATTGGGATACATGGCACCCTTTGGCTGAGTTCGCTTACAACAACGTGAAACATTTTTCATCAAAGCAATCGCCTTTCTTCACAATATATGGCCGACACCCTCAATTTGATTCTTTACAGATCAAGCACTCAACACCAGGAGATCAACTGGTTAAGAGAATTCGTCAGACCCAAGAAAAGTTGAAGAATGACTTAGCGAGGGCTGTCAAACGCTTCAAGAAGTACGCAGATGTAAAAAGAACATCATCACCATTAGTTGAAGTAGGAGATCAAGTATGGTTATCATCTCAGAACATTCAATCTACAAGACGAACCAAAAAGCTCTCTGAGCGGTGGTTGGGCCCATTCAAGGTTCTTGAGAAGATTGGACCAAACTCCTTCAAACTTCAACTCCCTCTTCAATGGAAAGCAGTCCATCCTGTCTTTCACATTTCACTACTTGAGCCCGTCAAGCCTTCAACCATTGAAGGTAGGTATCAGGATCCGCCAGAACCAATTCAGGTGGAGGATCATAAGGAATTTGAGGTATCTCAAATTCTGGACTCAAGGATTTGTTATGGCAAACTTCAATACTTGGTAGAGTGGAGGGGGTTTCTCAACATGGGAGACCAGACCACGTGGGAACCGGAGGACAACTTAGGAAATTCTCCAGAGTTAGTGAAGGACTTTCATAGGCTTTACCCGGATAAACCTGGATCAAGGAAGTAGTTGCTATTTAGGGGTTACCTTGGCCACTATGTGAGCATTGGTTGGGATTTTGTTTCTTCAACTTCACAGGTTGTGGTATGTCAAACTGAGGCGGAGTCATCCATATCATTTTATTCAAGAACTTTTGTTAAGTCAATTCAAGAAATTTAATTCAAGACATTCATTTAACCAATTATCCATTGAGAATCTTATTTGTCAAGTCCCTGAAGTTATTCATGGACATTGACCTTTTTCCAATTTCAAAAGTTATCTTGCAAGACCTTTTTCTCAAACTCATTTTTTATATTCTATTAAGTTTCTTTTTATCTGTTTCTTTTTTTTTTTTTTTCTCATTTCTCTCATTTTTCTCTATCTATAAAAAATATAAATAAAAATAAAATAAATAAATAAATAAAATAAATAAAAATATATATTTCTCTTTTTTATATATAAAATAAAGATTACAAGATTAACGAACTTTAATGACAAAAAGAAAAAAAAAAAAAATTCAGATAAAATAACAACAAAAAAAAAATAGTAGCAAGAACAGTATTATTCTGCTGGTTCATCCTCATCTTGTCCTTCACCTGCAGCACCATCCCACGCCTCATAAGAAACAAAGCCATTCAACTCCAAATGCTCAAATCAACCCCCCATCTCCCTAATCACCATAGTCATTGCCAGCTCCATCTGGTCACTGACGGCCGCCAAGCCCATGAATCTTCTTCCTGGGTTACCGCAGATTAATTCCTGGATCCCCTGGCCCAATAGGTAGTGGGTTTCCACTAACAGACCCATGGCCGTCCTACGGTCCCGGGTGAAACCGTCCGATTCCAACTCGGACCCTTCTGGTATCCAAGGCACCAGATCATCAACGCCAGGGGTGACACCTCGATCGACTGGGTCAACGGCCCTGGAGGTTGAGGCCCTCGGATTCGCCGTCGGAGAACGTTGAACCACCACTCTGGGAAGAGTGGACTTAAGGGATTGTGTTGGTGGCGCCCTGAGTAGAGAGGTTGACCGGTTGACTGGATTCTTACCAGTTGTTGAAACTGAGGATTTGCCTCTCAAAGGATTAGGTCGACGCCTAGTCGGATGTGGGGAAGGTGGGGCAGTGTCGTCAAGGGGAGGGCGGTACTCGCCGTCTTCCGTCTCAGCCGTATTGCCACGCTTATCGACTCCCTCATCATCACCAACCTCTTCGCTGGAGCTACCATTAGCCACGGTGTCAAGTTTTGGTCGAGTCTTTGTCACAGACTTGGAGGGATTTTGTCTTTGGCGCTTGGCGGGCTGGTTAGCCTCGGCTGCCTTAGCTCGCCTCAAATTGGACCTCGCCAAGTGTTCAGAGGATCCTACCTGGTCGCGCTCCACATCTTTGTGGTTAACCCATCCCTTGGACGAAATAGGAATTCCCCCAGTGGGAACCCCTACCTTCTTCAATACACTCGTCTTGCCAGAGTGGACTAGACATAAGAAAAGATCAATCAGCAATTGTACCTAAAGCTATAAGTCTATTGAAGAAGGAACAAGGGATGAAAAAATTAAAAGTGCTCACCAGTAGAGACGACACCTGAATCAAAGTCGTCCGTAGGTACTTCCTGAATAGGATGCTCAAATCCATAAGTCTTTGTGGTGGGATTACACCACACCTTCCTTCCCTCAGAAAAGACTGGAGTCTCATCGAAGACGCACACGCCTTTCACCACCCGGCAAGCCTCACACTTCTTGGATCCTGACCTGGCTGCCTCACAAAATACCAGATGATTCCTTGTACAGAAGGCCCAGGGTTTGGCGTATTGTTGGACCTCAAAGAAACCATTGTTGACGTCCATCCAGTCCTGAGAATGAGTGGTAATCGGAGAGAAGTCTTGGTCTATTAAGGAATGTGGAGAGGGAGGAGGACCTATCTCAGATCTAACAGAAAGTGAAGACAGAGGGGAAGACACTAGAAAGGGAAAGCAAAGGAATCAAATTCAAAAAAAAAAGAGAAGAAGAGGAAAGAAAAGAGAAAGATAGAAGGAGGGTAGTAGTAGTTGAAAGGGAATAAATGAAAGGAGAAAACACTCACTTTGATGCCTTCTTGCTGTTCCTGGGATGCTATGTTCTGCTGCTTTAGCCAAAGGAATAGGGTTGATGGTGATTTGATTGATGGAGAAGGGAGAAGAAGGAGGAAGAATTTTTTTTTATTTTTATTACTACTTAAAATTTAATTAGTGATTTTTTTAAATTTTGGGGAAAAGAAACTTTTGGGAAGATGAAGGTCTGGAGTTCCTGGGAGGGAACTCCTTTAGGTGGACGCATTCGACACTCAGGAGCGCGTCGACGCGTCGCAGGGGTACTGTAACAGTACAAGTGCGCGGGTAGGGCCTGGCTAGGCACGTACCCACGCGTAGGCTGCTGCTACGGCCGTAGCAGGTTATGCTGCGCGCACAGCCAAACTCTTGGGCTGTGCGCATAGCAGACAGGATTCAACTGGGCCTCCCATGGGCCCAGCTGACGTTTTTTCAGGGGCAAGCCCCACTGGCTTGCCCAGCCAGGGAGGACTTCAAGCCCCCCTGGATCAATTTCAAATCAAAACCAGCCTACACAACCCCAACCATTAATCATCACTGTCCCACACACATACTAGCTCAATTACAGGGAAGAATACAGCTGCCAAGCAGGAACTTGGACTCAGATCCAAGGCCCAAGCTCTGGATCCTGCCCAGCTGGGATTTCTCACATATACTGGCCTCTGTCCGGCAAAACTGAGAAGTTTCCCCTTCCCCAAATAATTAGTATAGTCTAAAAGAGACTTATCTTCTTATTGGGTGATATCCAAGCTAAACAGAAGTAAGTCTTAGGCCTCATAACTCTTATCCCTCCTAGTCTTCAGTTAGCTCACTTATCTTTGACCTTCTGTTGACAAGCAGGATATACTCATCAAGTATTCATACTCTTCAGGCTCCCATCGTCTCAAGTCTATTCAAGTCTATCAGTTTGTGCTTCCTCCCCCACAGCTAGATCCTTCACTTACTGACCCCATGCTAATCTTCTGACCACAGATCACCCCTCCTAGTAAAGACTACCCGTTGGAACTGGTCCTTATCAGGACAACCTTCTTATCTTTCATTAGTGGGTCTTCTAGCTTACCATCAATGAGTACGGTCATATCCAGACACTGACATTGAGACATGAACCTCTACAGTTCTTTCTTCATTTGATTCATTGTAGATCTCAGGTTCTTCCTAGTTGTATTTCCATTACTTGATCCAGTAATACAAATCAGTTCTTTGCTTTTTCATCCTGACTCCTTTGCCTGTGAGTAACTTGATAAGTCTGTTCTGAGCGCTCAGGCCCATATCCCAGTATCGTGCCTGGGGACCCCTGTGACACTTGACACTGAGGCTGAGGTGGTAGGATCTGTCATTAGAAAAACTGCCATCAAGTGATGAACTTCTGGTGCTGCTATTGCCTCTTGTATGGAATTGTGAGTTTTGAATTGGGTTTGGAGGATTTTGTGATCTTGTCATCAGATTGTAAGATTTGCTAGCTCCAGAATTCACAATAAGTACAGATGGATGAGGGGCCTTCTTTGCTTTTTGTGTTTCATGCTCTTCCCAATGTTTTTGTGTGCAGCAATTGTATATTCCACCTCAAAGCGTGACATATCCCTCTGTGTTGATGTTTTTGTTGCTCCTGGAAACTGCATGGCTGGCCTACCTCTTGTTTTTGGAACCACACTTGTAACACCTGCAGGTTCAAGCCTGTAATTCCCATTGCACATCATGTAGAAGTCTCCAATAATTTCTATCCCTCTGAATGCTGACATCTGCTTGAAGAAGGATCCAAATTTATCAAACTCTTGCTCTGCTAGCTCTTCAGTATTTAGATCTTCAGTTTTCTTCTCCATGGCCAAAGGCACAATCAAATGCCACTGGTGATGGACACGAGAAAGTTTAAAGGGAGCTTCCATTGAATTGAACTTGTTGAGCTTGTCTTTAATCATGTGACAACAAGGGATCCCCCATATCCTCCAAATCTTACCAGAGCAAGGCTATTGATTACCTTGAGTCATTAGTTCATGTTCTTGTTGGAGTTTGAGAAGGTCAAATTGAGAAATCTTTTTATGAAGGTGGATGAAAACTGGACTAACCTTGTAACCACCTCAGGTTTTTGCATTCCAGTGACAGGCTGATGTTGTGAAAGACTTGCAAGAAATCACCAGTAGAATTTTGAAGACATGATTTGATGCTTGAGTGAGAACCTTCCACCCTTGATATTGTGCTGTTACCAAAGTGGGGGCTGTTGCTTGTGTACACTTTCACAAAATGCTCCATGTGAGGCATCCAAGTAAGTAATAGATAGTCATCAACTTCTGGACATTTTTTTTGTTGAAGCTTTCAAACTATCATAGGCTTCCACAAGAGAACCTTCTGTGGCGCTCTTTACAAACCTCATCCATAGGGTGAAAAATTTGACTGATTTTTCTTTAGTTTCAAATGCTTTCTTGCACCTTCCCATTATTGCTTTGTTGATATGCCAAATGCAGATAATGTTGTGTGAGTTTTGGGAAGTTTTTTCAATTGCCTTCATCAGAGCCAGCTCTCTGTCAGTGACAAAGGTTCTTGGAATACCCAGAAGGGTCCAAATCATGTTCAATTGATTGAGGGACCAGAGATAATCTTCTTCTTTTTCTGAACTCTGAAAACAAAAAGCTATGGAGAAAACTTGATTGGTTGCAGTCTTTCCTACAATGTGAAGAAGGGGATATTTGAAGACATTTTTCTTGTAAATGCAATCCAAAAGCATCACTAGATGATAGATTTGGGCAAGCCTAATACTTTATGTGTCTGCAAAGAAGAAGTTAGTAAGTGTGTTGTTGCTGTCCATCTTTGATTCATACAAGTAGTAAGACCTTATCAATTCATAGTATAAATGCTCTAATGGTGTTCTTCCCGGCCTCTAAGCTCTTACAAGTTTGGATTTTGCATTATAAACACCTTTAGATTTGACCAGTATCTGGTTTATTGATGTCTTCTCTTGTTTTTTGAGGGTAGAGAGGATTTTTTTTGGTGGGGCTTCAACAGCAGAGAGGTTGTGTATCATTTCCAGCTCTTTATGATCAAATCTTCTGTGTGTTGAAAGACCAGAAATAGCTGGGGCAGTTTCATTATTGTATGTGCTTTGCATCCACCTTGGGCACAAACTCCAAAGATTTGTCCTTGTACTGAACCTGCCTGAGACCTCATACTTACAGCCTGTTCTTCTTGCACTTGATGTACTTTCAGCTGATCTTGCCTTTGATAGGTTCATTCCACCCTGAGAGCACTTGAGGTACACATTTCTGTTTGGCTTTGAACTCTTCACTGACAGTGCAAAATCTTGAGGCCAGGCCCAGTCTTGGGCCCACTGCTTGAGCTCACCTACAGTATCAAAAGCGTTAAGTGGATGTTGCTTTAGCAGCCTTTCATATCTTAACCCTGACCTTCTTGGTGATGTTGCTGGGATTTCAGGATTCAAAATTTTATCCTCATCAGTTTCTATTTCCTCATAGTACTGCAGTGGCGTCTGCTTCTCATTACTTTTATCACCATCAAGACTTTCTTCAAAGTCTTGATTCTGCCACTCCTTTCCTTTAAATCTTTGGATTTCAGAGTGGGGACTTTGACTAAAGTCTTGAGACTTCCTTTCCTTGCCTTTGATGCTGTAGCTGCCAGAGGGAAACTTTGTTGTTGGGACCTGGTATTCATTCTCTGGAACAAGGAAATTTCTGTGATCATCATAACTTCTTGCATGGTCTCGCACGTATGAGTTTTGAGGAGTGCTTCTTGATGTGTTGTTATCATATGGACTTTGGTATTTAGGATATATTCTTGGGTATCCATACGGGGGCTGAATATCTTCAAAGTTATGAAAACATGATCCTGAACCTTCTTCATGGCCAGTAACATAGTCAGGTTGGCCATATACATAGTAAGGGGTTTGGTTATCATATGGGTAATAGTAACCACCATAGTAAGGATTGTAATATCCACCATATTGAGACATTTTGATTTTTAGAAAAAAAAAAGATAATTAGTATAAAAATTCAAAATTGAATTATTTTTAGTGAACAAATACCTTTGAGTTTTGGGGGAAAGTGCTGAGGATTAACTGTAGAAAAATAAAATTAATTTAGAAGAAATTAAGAATAAGAAAAATAAATGAATGAATTTAAGTATTTTATTTAAAAATAATAGATGAATTTTGTAGAAAAAACAAATTAGCAAAAAAATCTCCCCAGAAAAATTAGATTTTTGAAGTATATTTAGTGAGAAAATATTTCTGAGTGAAGACAGGGGTGATTTGTGTATTGAATTGATTTGAAAGGGGGCTTTGTGTGTGCAGAAAAGTTGAAAAAAAAAAAATGATTTGAGATGGATTGAATAAATCCTGATAAAAAAAATAAGCAAAAAAAAATTACCCAAGATTTGATATTTTTGAAATTTTTTTGGAGGGGAAATATGTGTGAGTTATTGCTATGAGGGTTGTATCTGAGTTTTGGTTAAGGAAAAGATAGAGAAAAAAATATTGGATTGCCTTGAAGGTTTTTAAAAAAAATCTAGAGTATGTTTTTGTGGTGATGGAGAAGCAGAAAAAAATGAGCTGAAAAAATGATTTTTTGAAGTTTTTTTAGTGGGGAATAACTTTGATTATTTTAAGTTATGGATTGTTTTTTTTTAAATGGTTTAAGAGCAGCTTAAATTTCTTTTAATTTGAGTATATTTTAGTTATATTTGGTTAAGAACTTCTTGTTATGGGGACAGAATTGATATAAGCTATGTTGGGGAAAAATGAGCGCAAAAATGATTAAGAATGATGTTATGTAGCGGGAGAAACATTTCTGGGAAGATGGGGCAATAAAGGAGTGAAAATGACAGAAAATTGATGGGAAAATGGGTTGCCAAGCAGTCCCCCAGTGTTACATTACCTCAAAACAGGTACTAAACCCTTAATCCCCAGTGAAACACTGATTCACAGCTTGCAGTATCAGTGTTTCACCAAGGCATTTTTTTTCTTTTTTTTTCTGTGGATGTTTCATTGAGACATTTAATGTTCCCTACCTTTTGGGTATTTTATATTTATATTTACATGATTTTTGGAATTTTTAGAATTTAAAATACCCTGCCAGGGCCTCCAGCACTGCAAATAGCGTGGCACACATGAAAAGTGTGTGTGCCACGCTTTTTTGGCCTGTATTAGTGACATTTGAACTACAGTAGCTTGGCAACTGTATTTCAAAGTAGCCTGAATTTAGTAATCCCCAATAAGAAAATAATTGGTAATAAATTTTTACCTGCAGGCCAAGTTAAAGCAACAATGTTAAAACATCATTATCAAATTTCTAATTTAAAAAATATTCTAAATGAAAAAATTGCCCTTCTGAGATATCAGACATTTATAAACTAGTTTAAAAGCCCAGAATTTATCTCAATAATTCAAATAAAATCCCAAAGTCTCCCAAGAAATACCTATGAAGCTGTGGAACTTTACCTCTGAAATTCAAATCAAATCATAAACTGGCTTAGATTTGATGAAGCACCCTTCAAAGACTCTCAAGACAATACAGTTATTGTTCCTCCTTGTCATAGGTCTCATAGCTCTTTGATTTTACATCTTGAAACATTTTCCACTCCCAGAAAACATAAAGGGAACAGCTACATATATTTCAAGTACGATAACTTGCTTTTGATGGGAATTATTGATGAAATCATTAACATTTTTGATCCAGATAAGAATATCAAAATAATATTTCTTTCTGTTTACAAGTTTGCACTAGACCTATCAATTTTTGATAATTGGCCTTTGCTTAACTTGGCAAAAGTTTTAGAAACAAAAATTGATGTTTTATTTCAGAAACAGATATTGCTTGCTGGGCATTGTGCATTTTATAAAAACACACAGATTGATCTGCAAATTTTTGTTAGACGTAAGCCATTTATTTCCCATTTATTAGTAACATAATAGATTTATTTTAAGAAAAAATTCTGCTCATTTTTTTCCCACTACATTTGTTTCTTTTTAGAATTTGGTCATAGATATATCAGTTTATAATAGTAATGATTAGATTTCATTTTTAGAACAAAATAAAACTTGTTGTTTGAAATATTGATCAGTTACCAAAAACCAAAATTTCCCCAAACTTTTGTTGTTAGCTGACTGCTAACTGATGGCTAACTGATTGTTAACAGATTGTTAACAGATTGTTAGCTGATTTCTAACTGATTGCTAACTGAAGGGTAAAATGATGTTTCAAACTGGTTGGAAACATGAACTCTGCCCTGGTTTTGGACTGGATAAAGCCAGGGTTTATGAGAGGACAGAGGGAGTAGAAGGGGAAGGATATGGACAGGGCAGGAATGGACTGGACTGGAGGCAGTTGGCAGTGGTGGAAGGAGGAATAGGATTGGTGATGATGGGGACATCATCAGGACTGGGGGAGGCTGTGGTGAAATATTTGGTAAAGGGGGATGAGGGAAATGAGTGGCAGAGAGTATTTCAGGTGTGTTATAATGAGGGTTTTTGGTAGTTTTTGAGGATGAAGGAGTGAATTTGGGAAAAATTGAATGGCCCCATTGGAAGAAAGAGAAAAGTTAGGTGGGGGTGCTTACCAAGGTCAAAGTAATTGGAGCAAAATTACAGGAGTTACAGACCCGTAAAGATTTAAGAGGTGAAATGGGTATGGGTTACATATGGGTCTGAAAACATGCAATATGGCATGAAATATGAAAATGTCTGATTTGTGGTTCTGGCCAAGGCCAATTTTACTGTAAAAGGAGGCCTCTATGGGCTAAACGTTCCTGAGGCCCCCAGGACACTACATCAGAAAAATACACTTTTTATGTATTTAGCCCCCTGTATTTAGTTTCTTAGTTTCTCACCCTCTTTAGGCTCCTACACTTCCTAGTCCTGTAAATCATTTCCTCTGTAATCCAAGGAATGGGCATTTCACAAGCCTTTCAACCTTGTGAACCTCAGGTTATACTACCCTCACACTTCCAGCCAGCAAAACATAGGTGTCCTGTGTTTCTTCCTTTCTGTTCTATTCAACATAAAAAAAAGGTCACACTTGTCAGACAAGTTCTCCAGCTCTGAAACAACTGAGACACAGCTACAATATAGGTTGGATACATGATTGATTGGGTCTTTGACTCAGCTGTAACTCAGGCCTAACTTTTGCAACTGAGCTATGCACTGTGAAACCTTAAATTATAAGGTTCAATTAAGTTTTTCCCTGTTATTCTTAAACTTCTTTCTCATTCTTGAAAAAAAAATCATTTTGCTTTTTTGGCAATATGTAATTTTTTTAGTTTAAATGAGACAAACAATTACAAATTTTTGGTTTTTTTTTTTTAAAATATATAATGTTAAACTGTTATACCAAAGAATAAACTATCAAGTGAAGAATTAAATGATATTAAAGAATAAATACTACACAATACTGGCCTTATAAGTATTATTAGGAATCTAAAGGCAAATAAAATTATTGAGGATATTCAGCATAAAATCATAAATCTAATTTAAAATACACATAAAATTTTTATTACCAAAAAATACAGAATCTTCAAAAACTTGTTTTTTTTTTTTGCCAATTTTTTTATCATTAACACATAGTCATTATGTCTCAAATGAAAGTAAGAAACTTCAGAGAAAAAAAATTGACTTTCAAGGAAAAACTATTAATGGTGTTGGAATATCTTAAAAATCAAATAATGAGCATCAAAAAAAAATTAAAAGAAATGAATTTTGAAAGGGTTTAATTTTTACTCAACTTTTTAGAGGCCAAAAAGAATTGAATTTAATATGTGGAATTTTTTAATAGGCAACACATAATAACCAAACTGCTGATCATAGGCTGTTTCACAAAAAACAAAATGAAAGTCATTTTTTAGGTCATGCATCAACTGTTGTAAGCAAAAATTTCTTTCTCTAAAATTCTTCTAAAAATAGATGAAGTTAACTTTAACTGTTAAAAATAGAGAAAAGGTATTGCTATTGATACCTGTGAAATATCAAAGACCATTGCTGAAAACCAAAAACATCAAAGAGAAACTGAAAGCTCATATATCCAGCAATTTAATACCAAAAGCTTTATATCAAAAAGCTTTTGTTACTATCATCCAAGCTCATTTATATTTATGGTTCACATGGCTCATGATGCTGTTAAAATAGATATGAGTGGTAATATGGCTCAAAAAAAACTTGGTTTTAGAACTTGAGAAAATTAAATTGCTATCATTAAACAATAAACAAGCAGGTATTATAAATGAAATCAAAAAAAAAAAAGCATCAAGAGCCTTAAGAAAAGGCTTGGCATAGAAATATACTTGATTGAAACTGATTGTTGCAATCTGTGCTTCAAAATATATGATATTGAAGAGAGTCATGCAAGCGTGTGAGCACGCAGTGATGCCAAGGACCATACTCCTTCTAGCTACACTGGCTACAACTTTTGATATTAAATATCAACCTTAAAAATAAAGGTACGTGGATTACTTGGTAGTATTCCTGAGGTGTCCTTATTTCAAAGGAGTATTTAGGTGACGTCTGTTGGTGGCCTTTTGCAAGGGGTTGCAGCCAACTTTCCTGAGAATATATTTCTCAGCTGTTTCACTTACTTTACTATTAATCCTGGAGGCGTGTGGAATCCAGGGAAAGGCGTGACAACAGTGCAAAAAACTTTGACTCACTATAGAATTTTAAACAATACCCCTTTGTAAAGGCAGGACCATCATTATCTGAATATTGTTCCAAAATATATATTCTACTTTATACTAATCTTTCTACTGTGTTATAATACTATGGGAAACCCTATGTAATTATAGTAAAAAAAAATATATGTAATAATAATGATGATCATCTATAATTGGCGTCAAAAGCCAGGTCTTTTTATAGTAAAGAGCCAGGTATATTGCTTACGCATTATTTATCTTGGAAGGCAAGAGCTCTGAGATTGTTGTGAAGGTTAATCAAGTATCTCAAGAGCTTAGTTTAATTTTTATAGCATTATTACATTACTTCTTCTTAGGAGTCGTGGTGATTAATCATATTAAGGGGGATAATCACGTATAGTAATTATTGCAAAAATCCTGATGGTAAAAACTGTGTTCTGAGTGAGATAATGATCCAAAATTTGGTAATCTGTTGCGTGTATTGCAAATTCAAAGATACTGTAAAATTTTGGTAATGATTAGCTAAGATTTGCAAAAGTTTTTATTACTAAAACTAGTGAAATAATCCTTATTAGTTCTTATTTTGGCACATAAATTGTTTCAAAATATATATATAAAATCAGATTTGCATGGGATCACTTAGCATTGGCTGAGAGAGCTGTTTAAAAAGGGTTCATCTTGAATCTCTCAAAAGGATTAAGGAGTAGCATAAAAACTACTGTTTTGGCAAATCATTTTTTATCATATTTTCACGTATTTTCATATTTACTGATTTACAGCTCAGGGGTGAAGTGTAGTGATGCCATCAAAGGTTCAGGCCATCTAATTTGGTCATTCTGAGAAAGTTTGCCCTATTAACCATGGTGTCAATCTCACTCCTTCTATGTGTATTGATACCTATTGTTTTATGATGTTTTTACGTGTTCAATTTTAATTGGTGAGGGGATGGGAATTTTGACAATCTGTAATAGAGGACTGCTATTTTTTTTTAAATTCATTGTGAGTCTCTGTATTCAGATTTGCCAAAACTTTCCTGGTTCTCGTGGTATAACAGTTACGTCTGTGAATACCTTTACTTTGCCAATGGGCGCGGGTCTGTAGATTTACAGTTCTTGCGCCTAACTTTAATTTAAAGATTTGCACAACTGTAATTATTAATAAAGTTGGCGCAATTAAATTGATTTATACAGTTTTTTTCTCTATAACTTTAATTTAAGTTATGTTACCACAACTGTATTTCCGTCCGAAATATCTTATTGCACGCACTTCCATTATTCTGTATTTAGTGCTCTAATAGCTATGGGTTCCTATGGGAATTAAGGAAAGGTCTGGCAGAGGACTATACCTTATTTTGCCTCTGAAATCCATTTCTGTAATAAAATGTATATGATGTCTATTTAGTTTTATAGTTATTCAATATTTCTTTGTATTTTTGCTGTTTTTGTGTGATTTTTATTATTAAATAAATTGAATAAAAATTTGTTCAGTTAATTCTTATATATATACATGTGTGTTTGTTCCTTATGTATGTTTCTGGATGATTTTACACATATGAATGTATTTCTTTTTTGTAATATATTTTTATATTTATTTTTTCTTATTCTTTGATACATGTCAAGGTAGCTCATGAAATGTAGCAAGCTGACAAAAAGATGATCTACTGGAACAACATAAATCTCAGCAATTACAAGTAAAATGTAGTGCAGAAATATTGGTTCATGCCAAAACTATCTCTTCACTAAAGACAAACTAAAAAATAGTCTAAGACCAAAAATGAACATCATATATCAAGATATGATTGCTTGGCGTGGAAAGGATTTGAAAAATACTGAATATAAAGACTTGCTTGATTCAAATATTCATAAGCAGACAGATCCAAATATGTACAAGGATATTTGGAGTGGAGAAATGTGGAAAACATTGTGGGACCAAAGCTAGACTACCTCCTACAAGGAAAAGTAGAGAGTGAGAGATGGCTAGAGGGAAGACTGGAGGGTAGAATACCTACAAGTCAGGTGTCTCCTTGGCTGCCCTCTGAGATGGCCTACGATTGAACAGGAAGGATAAGAAACACAGGACACCTGCGCTCTGGAGGCTGGATGAGTGAGGGTAGTAATAAAACCAAAGGGTTCACAAGGTTGAGAGGCATGTGATATGTCCAAGGCCTTGGATTACAAAAGAAATACAGCTACATGACTGGGAAGTGTGGAAACTATAGAAGGTGGGAGAATAAGAAAAGCTAAATACAGGAGGCAGAATACAGAAAAAGCATATTTTTCTGATGGGGGGCGGGGAATCCCCTAAGGAAAATTTGGCCCAGAGAGGCCTCATTTTATGGTAAAATTGGTCTGGGCCAGAACCACAAATTAGCCCATTCTCATATTGTATGCCACATTGCATGATCTTAGACCCATATGCAAACCAATACTCAATTCACCTCTTAAACCTTTACAAGTCTATAGCTCCTATAGTTTTGCTCCAAATTACTTTGACCTTGACGTGCACCCCCACCTAACTTTTGCTACTCTTTCCAATAGTTCCATTGATTTCCTTCCACTGCCACTCCTTCATCCTCAATACCCAGCAAAATCCAACAAAAACCTCCTTACACCTCCCTTTGAGCACTCCTTTCACCTCCTTTACCAAATCTTCCACCACAATCACCACCCCAAATCTACATTCATATTAGGTAAGTTGACATGCCTCTAACTGATATCTAACACAAGTTTATCATATCTACAGCAACTCTATAGCACAGCCAAGCATAAAGGCTCCACCGGCCTATGTTGCACAAAGGGATTGCTATGTGTGTGCGGTAAGTTAGAGAAACTCTTTAGTATTTCTCACACAGTGAAACACCAAGGATATTTACACTTATGCACATTAGCAAGGCAGTGTTAAAGATGTGTTAGGACAATGTTATAGCATGTCAACTTACCTAGATTGATGTTGGATATGGGGTGGTGAATGTTGTAGAACACAATATCCCCTAAGGGTGTGCGCTTGAGAGAAAAATCAATTAAAGCTGCAAATAAGCCTGTCCTTGAAGACTTTTGGTCTTACCACTGCTTTGGTTACAATATATATATACCTAGAGACTACTTAAGACAAAAAAAAGAAAGTGATGGCAAAAGAAAAACCACCACCCCACTACTAGGTGGTAAAAAGAAGTAGAATATATTATATATATATCACTTGGCTTTCCTGACCAGGGTGCTTGAAGGGCTAACTCTCTGGTGATAACTCTGTGGAAAAGCCGGAAATAATTTTTTATTTTATGTGGCCTTGACTGGTTAAAAGAAGTATCAGACTGGTATTGTCAGTAATGGGATACAGGGCTTAGCTTTTTTTTTTTTTTATATGTCTATAACAGTACAGGCGCGCCGGTACGGCCTGGCTAGGTGCGTCCCCACGCGTCCCCACGCGTAGGCTGCTGCTATGGCCGTAGCAGGCTGTAGCAGCTACTACGGCGCGCACAGCCAAAACCTCAGGCTGTGCGCAAAGCAGACAGGAGTCAGCCAGGCCACCCATGGGCCTAGCTGACCTGTTGGCAGGGCAAGCCCCACTGGCTTGCCCAGCCAGGGAGGACCTCAATCCTCCCTGGATCAACTCATTTCAAAATCAGCCTACACAACCCCCAATCACAATTCATCACATTCTCACGACAAATACTAGTTCAAATACAGGGAAGAATACAGCTGCCAAGCAAGAACTTGGACTCAGATCCAAGGCCCAAACTCAGGATCTTGCCCAGCTGGAATTTCTCACATATACTGGCCTCTGTCTAGTGGATGGAGAAATTCCCCCTCTTCCCCAATTAATTAGTATAGTATAAAAAAGACTTAACTTCTTATTGGGTTATATTCAAGTTAAGCAGAAGTAAGTCTTAGGCCTCTTAACTCTTATCACTTCCAGTCTTTGGTGTACTCACTTATCTTTGACCCACTATTGACAAGCAGGATAAAGTTTTCAATTATTCATACTCCTCAGGCTCCCATCTGCTCAAGTCATAATCAAGTCTATCAGTTCGTGCTTCCTGACTCACAACTAGACCATCCACTTACTGACTCCCTGCTAATCTCTGACCATAGATCACTCCGCTGGTATCTTCTACTCATTGGAACTGGTCCTTCTTAAGGACACCTTCCTGTTTCTTATTAGTGGGTTTTCTAACTTGTTCATCAACCAGTAAGGTCATATCAAGACGCTGACATTGAGACGTGAACCTCTTCAGTTTTTTCTTCATTTGATTACTGTAGACCTTAAGGTTCCTTCTTCTAGTTGTATCCTCATTACTCAATCCAGTAATACCATCAGAGTTCTTTGCTTCTTCTTTCTGACCCCTGCGGCTGTGAGTAACTTGATAAGTCCATTCTGAGCGCTCAGGCCCATATCTCAGTATCGTTCCTGGGGACCCCTGTGACAGTATACTAATTAATTGAATCCATTCATCATCCCTTCTATAAACTTTTTACTCAATCTTTAATCAATCCCATTTCAATTCAATTTCAATCCACCCCATTATAATTTGATGATTCTGGATTTCCATTGGACATAGCATCACTATGCCAGTCAAACAATCACCCATAGGTACTCAGTCTAATAGTTGGGCCTGAAGGGAGTTGACGGAACCGCCAGCTACCCATACTCCCACTCCTCAGATTGCACCACCTATCCCTACGGGAATGGGGGGTGTTAGGTCTAGACAACCATCAGTGGCGCCATCTGCTAATTTGTCGGTTGGAAGGGCTGAGTCTAAAGAGGAGGAGGAGGATTCCAACAAGGATGACTTTGGGAAACCAGGTGATAGGACCGTCAATCTAGACAGAGGTCGTGGAGGAAGGCAACCATCTCTGTCTAAGGCAGATCCAGCAATGGTCAAGTTGCTAGTAGGAATGCAGCAAGAAATGATCACGCTCAATCAGGGCATGCGGCAACAGATGGCTGCATTAACGGCCGCCATTGCTAATCCGGCTGCTGCCCCCAAGAAGTCCTTCAAGACTCCAACTATGAAGGCACCTGATCCATTTGATGGTACTCAGCCATCAAAGCTCAGGAAATTCCTTCAGAGCGTCCAGACAATCTTCTTTAATGATCAAAGGACCTTTAAAACGGACAAGGCGAAGTTTATGTTCACTTCTTCCTTCTTAACTGGAAAGGCTGGGAAATGGATCGAACCCTACCTCAGCCAAATTCATAATGACGATCCGTTGTATATCATAAACAACTGGGAGGTCTTTGAAACCCAGATGTTTACTCTCTATGGCGACCCAATCAAGATTCACCAGACGGAGAAGGACTTGGATCAATTAAGGATGAGGGACAACGGCCATGTGGCTTCTCACATCTCAGATTTCAGGTCCCTCACCACAAGGTTACCCAAGTGGATTGAAGCTCCTTTGATGTATCACTTCCGGAAATGTCTACCTTCCAGGTTACTGGATCAAGGTCCCTTGAAGACTTTAGAGGACTTGATGTTGACGGCATTGGATTATGATATCCGATACCATGAAAGGGCTAAGGATAAAAACCCTAGCCATTCTAAGACTGTTGGCAATAAACCAAAGTCTCAAAATCCTAACCCTATCTCAACCTCAGCCCAACCATCAAAGAAGAAGAATTTTAAGGGCAAGAGATTTGAGAAAAGGGAGGGTGGTACAGCAAGGCCAGCTGCAACCTTCAAGTACGTCAACGAGGACGGTACGGTGAAGGCTGATGAAAAGCAGCGGCGAAAAAGCTGAACCTATGTGCTTACTGCGCTGGTTCTCACAATAGGGAGAACTGTGCTAGGCTAAAGGCCAAGGATGCAGCCCAAGCTCATTCAGGCCCCTCACAGTTGGGAATCCTTAAGTGGGACTTCGGAAGTGCTCCTTCAGCCTCACTCTATCAATAGAGCACATTTGTGCACTTTGAATACTGGTGCAGGGAATTCTTTAAGATTTATTTCATTTCTCTCTGATAATATTATTAGTATTCTACTTGATTCCGGAGCTACTCACTCCTTCATTGCAAAGCATATCATTTCAAACTATTCTTTGCCTTTATCAGAGCTACTGTCAGCCTGTCTATGCTACACTAGGTGCTATGATTGTCTGATATTTTATTAAATGCCTGATTCAGTGTCACACTAAAGTGTACTGATTTGATTGTATCACACAAAGGTAACAGCCACTGGTTTCTCCAGTTTCTAATAAGCTGTGTATCTTATAATACTATGCTTAGAGGTTTAAGGGGCTTTAATCAGTTTGCTGTTGAGCAACTTTTCAGCGCACCAAATATCTAATTCAATATTTACTCACAAGGTCTTACTGCCTTTCATTAATCATATAAAGTTTTATTATTTACCAAGTATATTCTAAATATACTAATACTTATAATTGTATTATTATAACTAATTATTTTATTGTAATCTAATGTGATGATTCTTGATTATAGGGACAGAAAGGGCTCTTTTTAAGATAAATCTTTGTCTCTAGTGTGCCTCAGGCAGGGACGCATAGAGATCTTTAGTCAGAGTTTGCCTCGTGTTTTTATTTCCAATTAACAGGGTCCTACTTCTTAGGACCCTTCAAGCCATAGTGGCTTAGTTCAATGGAATTATTGTATTTTAGTCTTCATTGAGGATGAACTTAGAATTCAGCTCTGAGACTGAATTCCTTGTCTAGGAACAGTAAGGGCTTTGGAGACTCTGCTTCAGAGCGGAGTTCCCAAGTTTATTATTATTTTATTTTACAGACTAAGTTGGGTGCTTTGTATAAGCAGTCCAGATATAGTTTGAGTGAAATGAGTATTGGAAATATTTTCAGGTATCCTAGCTACAGTGTAGTAGTATTACCTGTTAGCTCCGAGATACATAAGGAAAAAGAAAAGTGGGTCCTAGGTCAGTAACAGTACTGACCTAGGATATTGGCTCAAAGCCAATTCTCAAGTACTTTTTACTGTATAAGCCTTGGAGACTCTGCATTAAGGCAGAGTCCTAGGCTGGTACAGCTCCAACTTCTTACCTCAAGGCAGAGTCCTAGGCTTACTACAGTTTAATCTTCAGGAGCTCTGCTCCAAAGTAGAGTCCTGGGGCTTTGGGTGGTGATCTGGTAGTAGGAGTGTATAACTTTAGGAACTTTGCTTTGGGGCAAAGTTCCTAAGGTTTCTTCCTCCTTTTCTCTTTTTATAATCAGTACAGCATCCAGGACTTCAGTAATGAAGTCCTTGATGTGAAGTATTATATTTTTATATATATATTTAATTTGGTTGAGCCTCAGGACTCATAGAGTTCCTTGAGGCTGCCTCGGTGGCCCTTCTATGTATTTGGGCCTCAGGGACTTCTAAAGGGAAGTCCTTGAGGCTTTATATTGCTTCTAGGGTGAAGCGGCAGTCAGGCGGTAGGTTGGTTTGAGGATTGGGGGACCTTTATTAGCTTGGGACCTCAGTGGTTCCGCTGGGGTCTTTACATATAAGGTGTAAGGTAGTGTTTACTGCGCAGTAAAAAACACACGTGTAGCTACTGTGCAGCAGCGGCTGCTGCACAGTAAGTAACACACATGCTGTTAGGTGTGCTGTGCGCCTGCAGCGCACCTTTTGTGTAACAGGGTTTCCAGTTACATGGAACTATGGGTTCTACACTAGATATGAAAAAAGTGTAAGTTGTAACCCATAGTGAAATTTTGTCAGGAATCCAAATCTGCAATAAAAATTGAGGGTTATTAATCCATTTTTAAGTTATTTGTATTTTTTTTCTTAATTTTCAATTCTCTTTTCTACAAGACTGTATCTCTTTTGGTGTTACAAATTATTAGTGCTGTATGTAAGTATGTTTAATTTATGTACCTTTGATACTAGGTTCCAAGTTATAATAGTGTTATGTCTTTTTAGAGGGTTTGTCAGCTGTTTGGTCATGCTGTGCTGGCTCAAAGGCTGACAGCTACCCAACTCTTTACCACTGCATACAGTGAGTACAGAGTCTAAACCTTCACAATGGATCACCCACTCTACTAAGTGGGATGTGAAGCTTCCAAGCTTTCCCTTATTTACATGGGAAATTCTAGTTATAGACGCCAGAGATACTGAGGAAATCATATTGGGCTATAACTTCTTAAAGGTCTGGAATCCGGTCATTGACTGGGTCCAGGGAACCATTGTTCCTAGGGATCCAAACCTAGCCTCTGAAATTAAAGAAATTGAAAGTGTACCACTGCAGATCCTCACTAAAGGTACAAAAGATCTGCCTGAAGCAACTAGTACTTCAGATCCAACTTTGATTTGACTTCCATCAACCGGATGCATACAACTTCATTCAAGTTCGTTGTTCAAGGCCGCTGTGTTTAGGGACAAGGACCTTGACCGGTTCTCTAACTCGCCTCAACAGGTATTTCTCAGAAGATTGAATCTTTCTCCTTCGTCGACGGACCCAACCGGACTTAGCTACTCCTGGGAAGATTTTGAAGACTTAGAAGAAGCAGAAGAAATTGAAACTGTGAGGAAAGTAGTTCCTAAGGCTTATCACGACTACTTGGATATCTTCTCCAAAGTCAAAATTGATCTACTTCCACCTCACCGAGCCTGCAATCATCATATTGAATTGGAAGGCCCCATACCTCCAGTTTTAATGTAGAAAAAGGTTTCATCCAAACTAGTTCATCATCAACTGGTTCACCAGTCCTTTTTGTCAATGAGAAGGATAAAAGTTTGCCAATGTGCGTGGACTATCGCAAACTCAACGCAGTCACAAGGAAAAACCAATACCCAATACCACCAATGGCTCATTTGTTAATGGTTTTCCCAGGGCCTTACAATCTTTCCCAAGATTGATCTTTGTGGGGCTTATCACCTTCTCCGCATCAAGGAAGGTGACGAGCATTTAACTGCTTTTTGAACAAAGTGAGGGTCCTACAAATTTCTGGTGATGCCTTTTGGCCTCCCCAATGCACCAGCTTCATTTCAGAACCTGGTAAACAACATCTTTGCCAAGTATCTGGAGGTCTTTGTAGTGATCTACTTGGACAACATCCTCATCTATTCTTCAAACAAGGAGGACCATAAGGAACACATTCTCAAAATATTGGAACTACTTTGACAAAATAAACTTTTCGCCAAAGCATCCAAGTGCATTTTCCATGCTTCGGAGGTTGAGTATTTGAGGTATATTGTGGGAGCCAATGGACTTCAAATGGATCAAGGGAAAAACTCTCGTATCCTCGATTGGCCTGAACCAACTTCCCTCAAGGCTCTTCAAGCTTTCTTGGGCTTTGCAAACTTTTATCGACGATCCATCTTCAACTACTCAAAGAAAATTGTCAACATCACCTCATTACTGAAGAAGCAAAATCAGACTGATTTTGCCTTCACTGAGGAAGCATGGCGTGAATTCAAGGAACTCAAGACGGCGTTCACTACGGCTCCAATTCTGCGACATTTTGACCCGGAACTTCCCACTATTGTGGAAACTGATGCAAGCAACTACGCACTGGGAGGAGTGCTCGGTCAGATTCATCCATCAAAAGCCCAACACCCTGTGGATTATGACTCTTGCAAAGTAATACCGGCGGAACTAAATTATGAAATTCATGATAAGGAACTTCTCGGTGTAGTTTGGGCACTTAAACGGTGGCGTGCCTACTTACTTTCTCTCTCTCAACCATTTGAAGTCCTCACCAATCATGAATCCCTTAAGTATTTTATGACTTCAAAGGTTTTTACCCGGTGACAAGCTCCCTGAGCGGAACCTCTTTCCAAGTACCATTTCACCATCACCTACCGCCTGGGAAATGGGCGGTTATCCCTGATGCTTTTCACGTGGGGACAACGTGTATCCCGCGGAGGGGGTAGATTTCATCACTAAGAATCCGGATAACTTTAAAACGTTACTCCATCAAGATGACATCAAGACATCATGGTTTTTTGGTATTAAGGTGTAAATGTTAGATAATCAGGTGGATGAACTCAAGAAGGCTCAAGATCAAGATCAAGACCTCAAGAAGATTATTCAAGATCTGAAGGAAGGCAAGTGTATGGAACACTACTCCTTGGACAAAGAATCAAGGTTGTTATTATTTGAGTAAAGGATGGTAGTACCGGCAGATGATTCACTCAAGTTGAACATACTGCAAAATTGACACAATTCACCCTTGGCTGGACACCCAGGTCAGGAAAAGACAATTGGGTTAGTCAAAACAAATTTCTATTGGCCAAACATGGCCAACTTCATTCTTGACTATGTAACGTTCTGTTATTAATGCTCAAAGAATAAGAGCAAACGGCACAAGAAACATGGATTTCTTAGGCCCTTACCAATTCCCGATGGCCTTTGGTCATCCTTGTCAATGGACTTCATCTCTCAACTACCAATGCGGAATGGATTCGATTCCATTCTGGTAATTGTGGATAGATTTTCAAAGATGGGAATATTTATTAGGACTCATGGTACGGCAACAGCACTGGACCTCGCTAACCTTTTGATCTCCCATGTCTTCAGTAAACATTGGTTACCTGAGGATATTGTGAGTGATCGAGGGTCCTTGTTTGTATCCCAATTCTGGACGCAAGTTTGTGAGTTGTTGAAAATCAAGAGGAATTTATCAACAGCATATCACCCAGTATCAGATGGTCAGACAGAGCGAGTCAATCAGGTACTGGAACAGTCGTTGAGAATGTATGTCAGTTATCACCAGGATGATTGGGATACGTGGCTCCCTTTGTCTGAGTTTGCTTACAACAATGCGGAACATTCTTCATCAAAGCAATCACCTTTCTTCACGATATATATGGCCAACACCCTCAATTTGATTCTTTATAGATCAAGGATTCAAGACCAGGAGATCAACTGGTTAAGAGAATCCGTCAGATTCAAAGCAATTGAAGACTGATCTAGCTAGGTCTGTTAAACGCTTCAAGAAAGTACGAGACGAGAAAGAACATCATCACCCTTAATTCAAGTAGGGATCAAATCTGGTTATCATCTCAGAACATTCAATCTACAAGACCAACCAAGAAGTTCTCAGAGCGTTGGTTGGGCCCATTCAAAGTTCTTGAGAAGATTGGACCTAACGCCTTCAAACTTCAACTTCCTCCTCAGTGGAAAGCAGTTCATCCTGTCTTTCACATATCATTACTTGAGCCCGTCAAGCCTTCAACCATTGAAGGTAGATATCAGGATCCGCCAGAACCAATTCAGGTGGAGGATCATGAGGAATTTGAAGTATCTCAAATTCTGGACTCAAGGATTTTTATGGCAAACTTCAATACTTGGTGGAGTGGAAGGGTTATCCCAACACGGGAAACAAGACCACGTGGGAACCGGAGGACAACTTAGGAAATTCTCCAGAGTTAGTAAAGGACTTTCATAGGCTTTACCCGGATAAACCTGGATCAAGGAAGTAATTGCTACTTAGGCGTACATTAAGTGCGGAGACACTTACCCAAAAGTAAGTCCTCCCAATGTATGCATCTCTGGGGTTTCTTCTACCTTTTGTGTAAAAATTACCTTGGCCACTATGTGAGCATCAGTTGGGATCTTGTTTCTTCAACTTCACAGGTTGTTGTTTGCCAATCAGGAGCAGGAGATACCTCACATCATTTCATTCAACAGTTTTGTTAAATCAAATCAATGATTTCAATTCAAGACATTCACTAATTTAATTATCTATTGAGAATTTTTACTTATCAAGTTCCTGAAGATTTTCAAGAATATTGATCTTTTGCAATTTCTAACTTTACCATTGCAAGACCTTTTCTCAACTCATTTTTCAACTTTATTAAGTTTCTTTTTATCTGTTTCTTTTTCCTTTTTTTCCTCTTCTTTTCTCTCATTTTCCTCTTTTTCTCTCAAAAAATATAAAAGTATAAAAATATATATATTTCTCTTTAAATAAAATAATGACAGCAAATAATGAAATTAATGAAAAAAAAAAGAAAAAAAACATTTAGATAAAATAACAATAAAAACAACAAGCAGCAAGAACAATATTATTCTTCTGGATCCCCTCATCTCTTCCTTTACCTTTGGACCAATTCCATGCCTCATAGGGCACCATTCCATTCAACTCCAAATGCTCCAACCAACTACCTATCTCCTTAATCATCTCCGTCATCTCCAGCTCCATCTGGTCACTGACAGCCGCCAATTTTATGAATGGCTTTGTGGGATTACCGCGGATTAATTCCCTGATCCCCTGGCCCAATTGATAGTGGGTATCCACTAAAAGAACCATGGCCAACCTGCGGTCATGAGTGAATTCTTCGGACTGTAGTTGGAGCCCTCTGGAACCCAAGGTTCCAGATCATCCACCCCAGGGGTGACACCTCGAACGCCTGGGGTAATAACCCTGGAAGTTGAGGCCACTGGACTCGCTGTCAAAGGACGTCGAGCCACCACTCTGGGGAGAGTGGACTTTGGAGGATGGAATAGTGGTACCTGGAGCAAAGAAGTTGACTGGTGAGCTGGATACTTACCAGCTGTAGGGATTGTGGATTTGCCTTGTGGTGGATTAGGCTGACGCCAAGTTGGCCGCTAGGAAGGTTGGGTAACGACTTCAATCGGAGGGCAATACTTGTCGTCTTCCGTCTCAGCCGTGGTCACGACGCCTATTGATACCGCCATCCTCATAATCACCATCCTCTTCGCTGGAGCTACCAATAGCCACGGTGTTGAGTGTTTCCCAAGTTGCTTCAGTCAAAGTGACGGGATTAGCCTTTTGGCATTTGGCATGCTGGGTTGCCTTTGTCTCCTGAGCTCGCCTCAATTGGGACCTCGCTGAGCGTTCAGAGGACCCTACGTGGTTGCTTTCCACACCTTTGTGGTTGACCCATCCCTTGGACAAAATAGGAATTCCCCCTGTGGGAATCCCTGCCTTCTTCAGAACACTTCTATTGCCTGATTGGACTAAATACAAGAAAAAATTCAATCAGCATTTATACTTGAAAATTATCATTCTAGTGAAGAAGGAACAAGGGATGGAGATTCAAAGTACTTACCTGTAGAGACAATCCCTGAATCAAAATTGTCTGTGGGTACCTCATGGATTGGATGCTCAAATCCATAAGACTTTGTGGTGGGATTAAACCACACCTTCTGCCCCTCAGAAAAGACTGGCATTTGCTGAAAACTCATACGCCCTTCACTACCCGCAAACCTCACATTTCTTGGACCCTGACCTAGTCGCCTCACAACAGACCATGTTATTCCTTGTACAGAAGGCGTGTTAAGGGTGATGATGTTCTTTTTACGCCTGCGTGCTTCTTGAAGCGTTTAACAGCCCTAGCTAGATCAGTCTTCAATTGTTTTGAATCTGACGGATTCTCTTAACCAGTTGATCTCCTGGTCTTGAATCCTTGATCTGTAAAGAATCAAATTGAGGGTGCTGGCCATATATTGTGAAGAAAGGCGATTGCTTTGATGAAGAATGTTCCGCGTTGTTGTAAGCAAACTCAGCCAAAGGGAGCCACATATCCCAATCATCCTAGTGATAACTGACATACATTCTCAACGACTGTTCCAGTACCTGATTGACTCGCTCTGTCTGACCATCTGATTCTGGGTGATATGCTGTTGATAAATTCCTCTTGATTTTCAACAACTCACAAACTTCGTCCCAGAATTGGGATACAAACAAGGACTTCCGATCACTCACAATATCCTCATGTAACCAATGTTTACTGAAGACATGGGAGATCAAAAGGTTAGCGAGGTCCAGTGCTCTTGCCGTACCATGAGTCCTAATAAAGATTCCCATCTTTGAAAATCTATCCACAATTACCAGAATGGAATCAAATCCATTCAGCATTGGTAGCTGAGAGATGAATTCCATTGACAAGGATGACCAAAGGCCATCGGGGAATTGGTAAGGGCCTAAAGAAATCCATGTTTCTTGTGCCATTTGCTCTTATTCTTTGAGCATTGATAACAGAACGTCACATAGTCAAGAATGAAGTTGGCCATGTTTGGCCAATAGAAATTTGTTTTGACTAACCCAATTGTCTTTTCCTGACCTGGGTGTCCAGCCAAGGGTGAATCGTGTCAATTTTGCAGTATGTTCAACTTGAGTGAATCATCTGCCGGTACTACCATCCTTTCATCAAATAATAACAACCTTGATTCTTTGTCCAACGAGTAATGTTCCATACTCTTGCCTTCCTTCAGATCTTGAATAATCTTCTTGAGGTCTTGATCTATCTTAAGCCTTCTTGAGTTCATCCACCTGATTACCTAACATTTGCACCTTAATACTAAAAAACCTTGATGTCTTGATGTCATCTTGATGGAGTAACATTTTAAAGTTATCCGGATTCTTAGTGATGAAATCTACCCCCTCCGCGGGATACACGTCGTCCCGACGTGATAGAGCGCCAGGAATAACTGCCCATTTACCAGGCCGATAGGTGATGGTGAAATGATACTCTGACAAAGGTTCCACCCAGCAAGCTTGCCGCCGGGTAAGAACCTTTGAGATCATAAAATACTTAAGGGATTCATGATCAGTGAGGACTTAGAATGATTGAGAGAGAGAAAGTAAGTAGGCACGCCACCGTTTAAGTGCCCAAACTACACGGAGAAGTTCCTTATCATGAATTTCATAATTTAGTTCAACCGGTATTAGTTTGCAAGAGTCAAAAGCCACGTGGTGTTGGGTTTTTGATGGATGAATCTGACTGAGCACTGTTCCCAGTGCCTAGTCGCTTGCATCAGTTTCCACAATAGTGGGAAGTTCTGGGTCAAAATGACGCAGAATCGGAGCTGTAGTGAACGCCATCATAAGTTCTTTGAATTCATGCCGTGCTTCCTTGATGAAGGCGAAAGCAGTCTGATTTTGCTTCTTCAGTAATGAGGTGATGTTGACAATTTTCTTCGAGTAGTTGAAGATGAATCATTGATAAAAGTTTGCAAAGCACAAGAATGCTTGAAGAGCCTTGAGGTAAGTTGTCACAGGCCAATCAAGGATCCGAGATTTTCCTTGATCCATTTGAAGTCCGTTGGCTCCCATGATATACCCCAAATACTTAACCTCCGAAGCATGGAAAATGCACTTGGATGCTTTGGAGAAAAGTTTATTTTGTCAAAGTAGTTCTAATACATTGAGAACGTGTTCCTTATGGTCCTCATTGTTTGAAGAGTAGATGAAGATGTCGTCCAAGTAGACCACTACAAAGACCTCCAGATACTTGGCAAAGATGTTGTTTACCAGGTTCTGAAATGAAGCTGGTGCGTTGGTAAGGCCAAAAGGCATCACCAGGAATTCGTAGGACCCCCACTTTGTTTGAAAAGCAGTTAAATGCTCGTCACCTTCCTTGATGCGGAGAAGGTGATAAGCTCCACAAAGATCAATCTTGGAAAGATTGTAGCGCCCTGAAAAACCATTAACAAATGAGCCATTGGTGGTATTGGGTATTGGTTGTTCCTTGTGACTGCGTTGAGTTTGGGATAGTCCACGACATTCGCAAACTTTTAGCCTTCTTCTTGACGAAAAGGACTCGTGAACCAGTTGATGATGAACTAGTTTGGATGAAACCTTTTTCTACATTATCTGCAATGTAGGCCTTTAGGGTCGTTGATTCTTCATTTGATAAGGAGTAGATTGGACCAACTGGAGGTATAGGACCTTCCAGTTCGATATGATGATTCCAGGCTCGGTGAGGTGGAAGTAGATCAGCTTTGACTTTGGAGAAGATATCCAAGTAGTCGTGATAATCCTTAGGAACTACTTTCCTCACAGTTTCAATTTCTTCTTCTTCTTCTAAGTCTTCAAAATCTTCCCAGGAGTAGCTAAGTCTGGTTGGATCTGTTGACGAAGGAGAAAGATTCAAACTTCTAAGAGAGACCTGTTGAGGCAAGTTGGAGACCTGGTCAAGGTCCTTGTCCCAAAACACAGCCGCCTTGAACAACAAATTTGAAGGAAGTTGTATGCGTCGGATTGATGGAAGTCGAATAGAAGTTGGATCTGAAGTACTAGTTGCTTCAGGCAGATCTTTTGTACCTTTAGTGAGGGTCTGCAGTGGTACACTTTCAAGTTCTTTAAAATTAGAGGCTTGGTTCAAATCCCTAGGAACAATGGCTACCTGGACCCAGTCAATTACCGGATTCAGGCCTTTAAGAAGTCATGGCCCAATATGATATCCTCTGTATCCCTGGCATCTATAACTAGAAATTCCCATTTGAATGAGGGAAAATTTGGAGCTTCACATCCCACTTAGTAGAGTGGGTGATCCATTGTGAAGCTTTAGACTCTGTGCTCACTGTGTGCAGTGGTAAAGAAACTGATAGGTCTGATAAAGGCAAAGAATAGTTTGAAATAATATGCTTTGCAATGAAGGAGTGAGTAGCTCTTGAGTGAAGTAGAATACTAATAATCTTATCAGAGAGAAATTAAAGAAATCTCAAGGAATTCCCTGGACCAGTATTCAAAGTGCACAAATGTGCTCTATTGATAGAGTGAGGCTGAAGGAGCACTTCTGAAGTCTCACTTAGGCGTTTCCCGACCGTTAAGGGTCTGAATAAGCTTGAGCTGCATCCTTGGCCTTTAGCCTTGGAAAGCTCTCCCGGCTGTGAGAACCAGCGCAGTAAGCACATAGGTTCAGCTTTTCTTGCCGTTGCTTTTCATCAGCCTTCACCGTACCGTCCTCGTTGACGTACTTGAAGGTTGCAGCTGGCCTAGCTGTACCACCCTCCCTTTTCTCAAATCTCTTGCCCTTGAACTTCTTCTTCTTTGATGGTTGGGCTGAGGTTGAGATGGGGTTAGGATTTTGAGACTTTGGTTTATTGCCAACAGTCTTAGAATGGCTAGGTTTTTATCCTTAGCACGTTCATGGTATCGGATATCATAATCCAATGCCGCCAACATCAAGTCCTCTAAAGTCTTCAAGGGACCTTGATGAACAGCCAATTGATCCAGTAATCTGGAAGGTAGACCTTTCCGGAAGTGATACATTAAAGGAGCTTCACTCCACTCGGGTAACCTTGTGGTGAGGGACCTGAAATCTGAGGTATGAGAAGCCACATGGCCATTGTCCCTCATCCTCAATTGATCCAAGTCCTTCTCCGTCTGGCGAATCTTGTTTGGGTGGCCATAGAGAGTAAACATCTTGGTTTCAATAACCTCCCAGTTGTTTATGATATACGACGGGCTGTCGTTATGAATTTGACTGAGGTAGGGTTCGATCCATTTACCAGCTTTTCCAGTTAAGAAGGAAGAAGTGTACATGACCTTCTCCTTGTCCGTTTCAAAGGTCCTTTGATCATTAAAGAAGATCGTTTGGACGCTCTGAAGGAATTTCCTGAGCTTTGATGGCTGAGTACCATCAAATGGATCAGGTGCCTTCATAGCTGGAGTCTTGAAGGACTTCTTGGGTGCAGCAGCGGATTAGCAATGGGCGTTGTTAACGCAGCCATCTGTTGCTGCATGCCCTGATTGAGCGTGATCATTTGTTGCTGCATTCCTACTAGCAACTTGACCATTGCTGGATCCGCCTTAGACAGGGACGGTTGTCTTCCTTCACAACCTCTGTCTAGGTTGACGGTCCTATCACCTGGTTCCTCAAAGTCATCCTTGTCGGAATCCTCCTCCTCCTCTTTAGACTCAGCCCTTCCAACTGACGGGTTAGCAGATGGTTCCACCAAAGTTTGTCTAGACCTAACACCCCCCATTCCAGTAGGGATAGGTGGTGCAATCTGAGGAGAGGGAGTATGGGTAGCTGGCAGTTCCGTCAACTCCCTTCTGGCCCGACTATTAGACCGACTACCTATGGTTGATCGTTCAACTGGCATAGTGATGCTATGTCCAATGGAAAACCAGAAATATCGAATTATAATGGGATGGATTGAAATTGAAATCAAATTGAATAAAGGATTGAGTGAAAATTTTTATAAGAGAAAAATTTTATAGAAGGGGTGATGAATGGATTGAATTAATTAGTATACTGTCACAGGGCTCCCCCAGGAACGATACTGGGATATGGGCCTGAGCGCTCAGAACAGACTTCTCAAGTTACTCACAGACACAAGGGATCAGAAGGAAGAAGCAAAGACTCTGATTGTATTACTGGATCACGTAATGAAAATACAACTAGAAAGAACCTGAGATCTACAGTGAATCAAATGAAGAAAAATAAAAAAAAAACAGGAAGGTGTCCTTGATGAGGACCAGTCCCAATGAGTAGAAGGTACTAGTGGATTGATTGATAGACTTGACTATGACTTGAGCAGATGGGAGCCTAGGAGTATGAATACTTGAAGAGTTTATCCTGCTTGTCAATAGTGAGTCAAAGATAAGTGAGTACACTAAAGACTTGGAGTGATAAGAGTTAAGAGGCCTTAGACTTACTTCTGTTTAACTTGGATATCACCCAATAAGAAGTTAAGTCTTTTTTAGACTATACTAATTAATTGGGGAAGAGGAGGAATTTCTCCATCCACTGGACAGAGGCCGGTATATGTGAGAAATCCCAGCTGGGCAAGATCCTGAGTTTGGGCCTTGGATCTGAGTCCAAGTTCTTGCTTGGCAGCTGTATTCTTCCCTGTAATTGAACTAGTATTTGTCATGAGAATGTGATGAATTGTGGTTGGGGTTCGTGTAGGCTGAATTTGAATTGATTTGATCCAGGGAGGATTGATGTCCTCCCTGGCTGGGCAAGCCAGTGGAGCTTGCCCTGCCAACAGGTCAGCTAGGCCCATGGGTGGCGTGACTGGTTCCTGTCTGCTATAGCCGCTACGGCCGTAGTACCGCCGTAGCAGCAACCTGCGCGTGGGTAAGCGCCCTAGCCAGGCCGTGCCAGCGGCGCCTGTACTGTTACAGTGCAAGGCATACATATCACACACATAAAAACACAGATTGTTATTTACACTGAGTGGGTATTGAGTCACTACACACTGAGTGGGTATTAATACACACTGAGTGGGTATTAATACACACTGAGTGGGTATTACTACACACTGAGTGGGTATTACTACACACTGAGTGGGTATTAATACACACTGAGTGGGCATTACTACACACTGAGTGGGTATTAATACACACTGAGTGGGCATTACTACACAATCAGTGGGTATTGAGTCACTACACACTGAGTGGGTAATACAAGTACTGATAGTAGTACTCAAAGTTCCATCCAAATGCAGGAAAGGATACTATTTTTTTTGTAATCCAAAGTAATTAATTAATTTATTTATAAAATCCATATCTTTCTTTATATCTGTTGTTATACTTCAAGTTTAAAACCTATATTGTTTTCTTGGGTAGCGTAATATTTGTATGTATTTTGTTTTATAGTTGGGGACTTGATTATAAGTGCAATAACAAAAATTATATATATATATATATATTTTAAAAATCATTACAATAACATATAGTAATTTAAAAAAAAACTAACATAACAACTTATATCAAAAAAAAAAAAAAACAGAAAACAAATGTTAATATAATATCAAGAAAAACTTTCACCATCCATTACTTTGAAGTGAGATGGGTGTAATGCACATCTGTAATTTTCAAAGGCTTATGTAAGTTTTTAGCCAGCTGACAGCTCATACCCAATCTTGTATCATTTTTGTATCCTTGGAGGGTAATGTTGAGTGATAAAATTTGTTTGCCATCCAAATAATTTGACATATACCATTAGTTTTTGAAAAATCAATCTTGACATTTTCCTGTGGGAAGTAGAACTCCCCCAGATACAACTTCCTTATTCTCATCAATATTCACTTCCCTGTCTTCTTTTTAACCTGCATCCACCATCCCACAGCAATGTAAGAACTATCATTATCAATGTGGGGTGTATTTTCAAATTCAGATCTTGTAAATGTAAAGGCCAAGAGAATGCCTCTGATGGATTATTATTCATGAGTGTTGCTGAAAATGCTGGCAGTCCCTTATCATTCAACTCCTCCATTTATTTGTGAAACCATCTATCCATAACATGTTTGAAACTTCCCGCCAAAACCTTATTTATTTTTTTCTAAAGGGCCTCTTCTATTCCATTCCGCCTTGTATGACTTGATTTTCTTTCCAGTACCATAGATCCCAAAACTCTCACCCTTAGTCATTGCCTTTCCCCAACCAATTGGCCACATGGATCCCTCTTGATTTTTGAATTAATCCTAATAGGGTTTGTGAATTTCCTCTCCTGAAACAATCCCATACTTAACTCATTCCAATATTTACACTCCTCCAAAGTCATATCAGTGAAGGCCCTATATTCCACAATAGCAAAGATTTCATTCTTGCTATTTCATATAATTATTCTACCCTTGGTTATGGTGAATGCCTGCTCAGGTTTATATCTCTTCCAATGCCAATCACTATTGTGCCCCCCTCATCTTACGCAAAAAATTGTGGCCTTCCAGCATTTGATATATGTTTTATTTTTCTTTGCCATATTGCCTGATTTTTCCAAACTACTCTTAACTGTTTCTTTGTGGGACCACCTACAAAAACATTATTAATATCCATCAAACATTTCCAATTAAACTATCAGCTCACTACTGTAATCATAACTAAAAAACCCCATCAGAAAAAAAAAAAAAAAAAAAAAAATAGGAGGAGTTGTTAGAATGGGAAGTTTGATGGCTCAGCAGTCTTGTGTTCATGTGGGGAGATAGTTGAGGTAAAAAACTCACAAAAATGGTAAAGAAGTTAATTTAAAACAAAAAATTTGAAAATTGAAAATATACCATATCTGCCACACCCCATCAGAAAAAAAAAAAAAAAAAGAAAAAGTGGTCAGAAAAAGGGAGTTTAATGGCTCAGCAGTCTTGTATTCATGTTGGGAGATAGTTGAGCAAAAAAAAACTCTCAAAAAATGGGAAGAAGTTAATCTAAAACAAAATTTTGATTGTTGATCAAAAGTTTTCAGAAATAGTCTTAGTGATTTTTATTAGAAAAATTTGAAAATTACTAGATTACAAACCCTCCCCTCTGATGGAATTTCAGACAGCTCTGAAGATTCTGGATTATTCTTTAATAAGCACCATATATGAATAAGATTAATTTTTTGAAGATTATGTTTTGTTTCTAATGATGACATGTGGGTTCTTCTTGAACTCCCCAAAATTAAACATAATTGAAACCAAAATATTAATTATTCCCCATAAAAATACCCTCAACTCATTCTGATTATCCTTCAGTTGTCAAGGTTATAATCAGAATGAGTTGAAAAAATATTCAAGGAAGAAAAAAAAGGTTGTGTTGAATTATGATTAATTCTGGAATCGTATGAAAAAAGTTATCCCCCCATTTCATCAATAGAATACAATAATTTATTTGAATGAATTTACAACCAATGGACTGTTAATTATATTTTAATGAAAATTTTACCCTAATAGTATGTGATGTCCCCACTTAAATATGTCCCCCAAAGTGGTATTGTAAAATAAGATATTTCATCTAATAATACAAAACAAAAAATTTAGTCATATTATATTCCTTTTTTTTTTTATTTATTCAAGTTTTAATAATTATTTATTTTTATTTAATTTAATTTTTTCATATTACTCACTTTTCCTATCATTTTATTTTATTTTATTAATATTAAATAGACCAGGGGGGACCTTTCTTATTTGTTGGAGGATTTAAAATATATGTGTATTTTATATTATAAAAAAAAATTGGTATAAATACCAAAACATATTTAATTAAATAAGGGGGTAGCACCCCCCAATCTTCATATGAGGGGGGTGTAACAGCACAGGATTTGCAGGTACATGCCCAGGCAGGCATCTACCCGTGGGAAGGTTGGTACTTTGGCCAAAGAATTTCGGCTGAAGTGTTTTGGCCCACTACGGCGCTGCTATATGGCCGGCCTAAGGCTTACTTCTGTTTGACTTGGATATCCCCCAATTAGAAGTGAAGTCTTTTTTAAACTATATTAATTAATTGGGAAGAAGGGAACTTCTCTTTCTCCGGACAGAGGCCAATATATGTGAGAAATTCCAGCTGGGCAGGATCCAGAGGTTGGGCCTTGGATCTGAGTCCAAGTTCCTGCCTAGTAGCTGCATTCTCCCCTGTATTCAATTCAGTAGTTGGCGTGAGAGTGTGGCTCTCCCGTGTACTGACTTAGTTAGGGCTGTACTAATAAGGTTAGGGTGTATTGGTCCAGGGTGGCTTTGGGGTGTCCATCCTGGATGGGCAAGTGAGTGTGACTTGCCCTGCTGGTAAGTCAGTTGGGCCCATAGGTGGTCTGACTGAACTTAGGGGGGCGCCCGCGCTGCCTGAAGACTGGCTGCGCGCGCAGTACGGCCAAACTGCTACTGCCGTCTTCAGTGTGCTCACTTATCTTTAATTCCACTGTTGACAGCAGGATACATTTCTCAAGTATTTCTACTCCACAGGCTCCCATCCTCTCAAGTCATACCCAAGTCTATCAGTTTGTGCTTCCTCTTCCTTCACAACTAGAACTTCCACTTACTGACCTCAGGATAATTATCTGCCCAGCAGATTACCCCTAATAACTACTACCCATTGGGATTGGTCCTCATTAAGGCCAATTTTCTTATTCCTAGTAGTGGGTCTTCTATCATATTCATTATCAGGCGTGGTTATATCCAGACACTGACATGAGACGTAAACCTCTTCAGTTATTTCTTCATTTGATTACTGTAGACCCCAAGGTTAACACTAGTTGTACACTTATTACTTGATCCAGTAATACAATCAAATTCTTGCTTCTTCATTCTAACCCCTGTGCCTGTGAGTAACTTGATAAGTCTGTTCTGAGCGCTCAGGCCCATATCCTAGTGAGGTTCCTGGGAGACCCCTGTGACAGTATACTAATTAATTCAATCCATTTCATCATCTCTTCTATAAAATTTTTCTCTTATAAAAATTTCTTCCAATCCTTTATTCAATACAATTTCAACTTCCATTGGTCATAGCATCACTATGTCAGTCAAATGTTCACCTATAGGCACTTGGTCTAATAGTTGGGCAAGAAGGGGGTTGACTAAACCACCAACTGCCCATAATCCCTCTCTTCGTATTGCACCTACCATCCCCACAGGAATGTAAGGTGTTAGGTCTAGACAACCTTCAGTGGCACCATCTGCTAACTCGTTGGTTTGAAGGGCTGACTCTAAGGAGGAGGAGGATGAGGAGGGTTCCAAGAAGGATGACTTTGAGGAAACTGGTGATAGGACCGTCAATTTAGATAGGGTTTGTGGAGGAAGACGACTATCCCTGTATAAAGTGGATCCAGAAATGATTCAGTTGCTAGCAGGGATGCAGCAACAGATGATCATGCTCAATGAGGGCATGCAGCAACAGTTGGCTGCTTTAACAGCGGCTATTGCTAATGCAACGGCTGCCCCAAAGAAGTCCTTCAAGACTCCAACAATGAAGGCACCTGAGCCTTTTGACGGTACTCAGCCATCAAAGCTCAGGAAATTCCTTCAGAGTGTCCAGACGGTCTTCTTTAACAATCAGAGGACTTTTGAAAGGGACAAGGAGAAGGTCATGTATACCTCCTCCTTCCTAACTGAAAGGCTGGGAAGTGGATCGAACCCTATCTCAGTCAAATTCATAACAACAATCCATTGTATATTATCAACAACTGGGAAATCTTTGAAACCCAGATGTTTACTCTGTACGGCAACCCAAATGAGATTTGCCAAACATAGAAGGACTTGGATCAACTGAGGATGAGGGATAATGGTTATGTGGCTTCTCATATCTTGGACTTCAGGTCCCTTACTACAAGGTTACCCAAATGGAGTGAAGCACCTTTAATGTATCACTTCCAGAAAGGTTTACCTTCCAGGCTACTGGATCAATTGGCTGTTCATCAAGGTCCACTGAAGACATTAGAGGACTTGATGTCGGCGGCATTCGATTATGATATCCAATACCACAAATGGGCCAAGGATAAAAACCCTGGCCATTATAAGACTACTGGCGATAAATCAAAGTCTCAAAATCCTAACCCGGTCTCAACCTCAGCCCAACCATCAAAGAAGAAGAAGTTTAAGGGCAAGAGATTTGAGAAAAAGGGGGGGTGGTACAGCAAAGGCAGCTGCAACCTTCAAGTACGTCAACGAGGACGGTACGGTGAAGGCTGATGAAAAGCAACGGCAAGAAAAGCTGAACCTATGTGCTTACTGCGCTGGTTCTCACAGCCGGGAGAGCTTTCCAAGGCTAAAGGCCAAGGATGCAGCTCAAGCTTATTCGGGCCCTTAACGGTCGGGAAAACGCCTAAGTGAGACTTCAGAAGTGCTCCTTCAGCCTCACTCTATCAATAGATCACATTTGTGCACTTTGAATACTGGTCCAGGGAATTCCTTGAGATTTCTTTAATTTCTCTCTGATAACATTATTAGTATTCTACTTCACTCAAGAGCTACTCACTCCTTCATTGCAAAGCATATTATTTCAAACTATTCTTTGCCTTTATCAGACCTATCAGTTTCTTTACCACTGCACACAGTGAGCACAGAGTCTAAAGCTTCACAATGGATCACCCACTCTACTAAGTGGGATGTGAAGCTTCCAAATTTTCCCTCATTCAAATGGGAATTTCTAGTTATAGATGCCAGGGATACAGAGGATATCATATTGGGCCATGACTTCTTAAAGGCCTGGAATCCGGTAATTGACTGGGTCCAGGTAGCCATTGTTCCTAGGGATTTGAACCAAGCCTCTAATTTTAAAGAACTTGAAAGTGTACCACTGCAGACCCTCACTAAAGGTACAAATAATCTGCCTGAAGTAACTAGTACTTCAGATTCAACTTCCGTTAATCTGACGCATACAACTTCCTTCAATTTTGTTGTTTAAGACCACTGTGTTTCAGGACAAGGACCTTGACCAGGTCTCTAACTTGCCCAAACAGGTCTTTATTAGAAGTTTGAATCTTTCTCCTCAGTCAACGAATCCAACCGGACTTAGCTACTCCTGGGAAGATTTTGAAGACTTAGAAGAAGAAGAAGAAATTGAGACTGTGAGGAAGGTAGTTCCTTTGGCTTATCACAACTACTTGGATATCTTCTCCAAAGTCAAAGCGGACCTACTTTCACATCATTGAGCCTGCAATTATCATATCAAACTGGAAGGTCCATTACCTCCAGTTGGTCCAATCTACTCCTGATCAAATGAAGAATGAATGACCCTAAAGGCCTACATTGCAAATAATGTAGCAAAAGGTTTCATTCAAACCAGTTCATCTTCAACTGGTTCAGCATTCCTTTTGCTAAGAAAAGGATAAAGGCTTGTGGATGTCGCGTTAACTATTGCAAGCTCAACGCGGTCACAAGGAAAACCGGTATCCTATACCACCAATGGCTCATTTGTTAACGGTTTTCCAGGGCGCAACAATCTTTACCAAGATTGATCTTTGTGGAGCTTATCACCTCCTCCATATCAAGGAGGGTGACAATCATTTAAGTGCTTTTTGAACAAAGTTGTGTTCATTCAAATTTCTGGTGATTCCTTTTGGTCTTACCAACGCACCAGCTTCATTATAGAACTTGGTGAACAATATTTTTGCCAAGTATCTGGAGGTATTCACCATAAAAAAATTTGCCACACTTGCCAGGCAAGTGCTTCAGCTCTGACAAACCTGAAACATAGCTGTAATGCAGGTTGGTTACATGATTCATGGGGTCAGTGATACAGCTGTAACTCATTTTTACCTTTTGCTACTGAACTATGCACTGTGAAACCTTAAATTATAAGGTTTAATTCAGTTTTTCCCAATTATTCTTAAAATTCTATATCATTCTTGGGCAAACAATATTCTTCTTGATCATTCTTTAAAAGTAAAGAGAGTGCAATGTTACCAAAAAAAAACTTAAGTGAAAAAAACAGCTTTATGATTGTAATAAAGTGGCACAAAAATATTTAAAGTGAGTTTTACATTAGACATCAATTCAATTTTAAACCTACACAAAATACTAAAAAAACAAAGTTGGCTGACTTCTTTATAATTGGGAATTTGCCAGATACAAGAAGTAGTAAGAAATATTATTGAGGATATTCAGCATAAAATCAAAAACCTAATTTAAAATTCATACAGAATTATAACTACCATAAATATAAAATAATCAAAAACTTATTTTTTTTTTTTGCCAATTTTATCATTAACACATTGTCATTATGTCTCAAATAAAAGTAGGAAAACTCTGGATTTGCCAGTGCAATTTGCTGTGTTGTATAGAGAAAAAAATTGACTTTCAAGGAAAAACTTATAATGGTGTTGGAAGATCTTACAAAGCAAAAAATGAGCATCAAAAAAAATTAAAAGATATGAATTGTGTAAGGGTTTAATTTTCAATGAAAATTCTTAGAGACAGAATAGAATTAACTCCAAAATTGGAATTTTTCTTATAGGCAACACATAATAACCAATTTGCTGATCATAGGCTGGTTAATAAAAAACAAAATTTAAGTCATTCTTCAGGTCATGCATCAACTAGTGTAAGCAATAATTTCTATCTCCAAAATTCTTCTAAAAACTGATGAAGTTAAATGTTATTTTCAAAAATAGAGAGAGCAGCTCACTATTGATTCCCATGCCATATCAAAGACCATTGGTGAAAACCAAAAACATCAAAGAGAAACTGAAAGTTCAAATATCCAGCAATTTAATACGGAAATCTTTATATCAAAAAGCTTTTGTTACTATCATCCAAGCTCATTAATATCCATGGTTCACATGTCTCATGATGCCATTGAAAAAAAATGAGTGATGAAATGGTTCAAAAAATTTTGGTTTTAGAGCATGAGAAGATTAAATTGCTATCATTCAAAAAAAGCCAGAGAAGATGATGATTCATCAACAGCAGTGCATCATACTCTGAGCAAAGATCAAAAATAAGGAGGTAAGAAAAAAAACTACCATTAAGCTTACAAGAGATGCCTCCACCTTCTGGGAGTTTAGAATCATCTCCAGCAAAATCTGTTACAGAACTTCCATAAAGCTCAAGCATAAAGCTCATGCGCAGCTCAACACAATCACATGCTTTAAGATCTCAGAAATTAACAAATTCAAGCTCTAGTGAATGTTCTTCAAAACAAGAGGTGAGA
Source organism: Phakopsora pachyrhizi (assembly GCA_943181505.1). Classification (NCBI taxonomy): domain Eukaryota; kingdom Fungi; phylum Basidiomycota; class Pucciniomycetes; order Pucciniales; family Phakopsoraceae; genus Phakopsora; species Phakopsora pachyrhizi. The sequence goes on along the minus strand of CALPCA020000002.1, from coordinate 91,735 downwards.
CGTTCACCAAGATTAGCTGCTCAAGTACCAGCACAAAAGGTGGGAGAAGGACCTTTAAAAGCAACAGTACCAATAATGAAATGGAAAGGGAAAGAAAAAGAAAAAGAAGTACAAAGTATAAGTGATGATGGGCAAAGCTCAGTCAGCCATATGGCTTTAGAATCACAGAAAGGCTCAGAGGGCAATCTGAGATGTAATCTTGTATTAGCCTTAGGACAACTCTGCACTCTGTCTCTTGGATAAGAGTTATACACACCTGAGGTTGACACAAGTAGGAATAAGGACAGGGGAGTGGGAAAGAATATTGAGTCAACAAGGAAAAGAGAATAACAAGTTGAGTTTTAATAATGTGTTTAAATAGGAAATATGAGTATGTGTAGTTATGACTGGGATGGCTATTTACAACTGAGAGGACAAGTTTAAGGTAAGGGAGGACTGGATTTCTTGTTTAGTTAACCGCCGCCATTTAGCTCCTCCTGTCCTAGCTTACTTTAGTATCAGGAGTGTTAGACTGGTGCAAGTTGATGTAAGGGAGGACTCAAGCCTGTTTTCGTTTAGTTATCTGCAACCTATTCACCTCCTTTATCTTGGCTTTCTTCAGTGCCAGGAGTTTCCTTGCTTGCAGTTGTGCTTTCTTTAGCTTGGTGAGATCCAGAAGGGTAGAGTTGAGAATGATGGTTTAAAATTATCTTTGTCTGATTTTCTAAGAAGTATAAAACTGTTTGGTTGAATTCTTAAAGAATTTATCTTATCATTCAAACAGAAGAGTCACCTTGTTCTGATCAAGGCCCTAGACAGAAAAATTCTCTATCAGACTGAAGGATGGAATGAGACTTATAGAATGGTCTAAAGTAATATCAAATGATGTTATGAGAGTAGTTAACCTTTAAAAGTAATCTTTATTTCTCATAACCATAGATAAAACAGATAATTCTTACGGATGATGATGATTATAATAAAAAATGTCTGATTCATATCTTCTTAGGTCAACTCTTCCTTGAGATCCTTCAAACTAGACTTAGTTGAGAGCTTCAACAGCCTGAGACTAAATTGTTTGAGTGACAACAAGGCAACGATTGATAAGTTTTTTTTGACTTTAACAGTATGGGAGGAAGAGCAACAATCCATCCAGTATTACCCTCAGACAGCAATGGCATTGGACCATTCCTTCAGCTTACCAAGAAACTTGACCATCAACGCCTCCACCCAGGCTATTTACATCAAACTTGGTGGGCATGAACGTCCGGAGGAGATTGAGTCCTTGGTGAGGCTGGACTGGTGCCATGGGATCAATCTCTCAGTAGTTACTGGTCGGTCTACAATCTACTGCTTGTTTTCCTCAAACAAATAGGCGCTACGGATGTCATTACAGGTTACACAAGTAACTTGTAATTTGCTTCCGTGTAAGTTGTAATTTGCTTTTGAATTACTTGTGTAACTTGTAATTTGGAAGAGAAGAACCGTTAGCTTGGATAGGCTTGAGGAGATCAAGTATAAGAACTTGCCTCCCATCAAACCTTTGAACCTGATTGTCATTACCGATGGGGAGGCGGATGACGCGGACACTTTAACTTATGCTCTTATTGGATTTGCTGAAAGACTTGATCAAGGGAGATTTCCACTTAGGCAGTTGGGCGTCCAGTTCATTCAGATTGGCAAGGACAGGTTGAGTGAAGATTTTTAAAAAGAAGGGACTTAGTTAAATCAATCAGCTTTGCTTACTAATCTTTCAATTTATACCTGAACACCAGGGCAGCAACAAGAGCGCTTAAGAACCTAGATGATGAGTTGAAGGCGGCAGGGACAAGGGGGAGAGATATTGTTGTTAGTTACTGCTGTGGGGTTAAACTATAACATTTACAAGTAGCTCAAACTACCTGGCTCTATTCCTGTTAACTGATTTTTGAAATGTTAAATCCATCTAGGACAACACTCCCTACAAGGGTACCATCATGGCCAAGTTCCTGATCAAAGAATTATTGGGTGGTATAAACAAGGTACCGTAATTATAATTGACGAGTTATGTCATTTCCCAAAACAGGTGGTGATCCACATGACCAGTTGTAGCAGCTACTAATCATTAAAAAGAAGTTTTTTTTCATTCTTTGAACAGAGGATTGATCAAAGCTCATAAAAAGATTTCTAGGAATATCAAGATCAAGAGTATATATATGTATTTGTTTTATTCCCCAAGTAGTGGCCAGCAAAGAGCTTTTTTGACATTTTATAAAGATTCAAATCCCTAAGCACATCAAGCTTGTAACCAGCAAAAAAATAGGATAATGTTTAAAAGTTTTTTTTTCTATTAAATTTTTCTTCAACTGATTTATAAGCAAAGATTAACAAGGTTTGTAAAAAAAAAAATGTTAATTCTGGGCTTTATTTATTTATTTATATATTTTTTACTAACTGTAATTTTAGGTTTCTTGTGTGAGGAGTTTTTGTATCATTAAATTAAGTGACTTGTAATTTGCTTCTGAATTACAAGTTACACAAGTAATTTGCTTCATTACAAGTTACATAGCTTGTAAACCTGATTCTTCTCCGAGGTTCAAATGATGATGTTACAAATTGAGTCTCAGAGGGTTCAACCGTCCTCTGTTCCTGTCCTGCCACTTTTGATTGTTACTGAGAGGTAAAGCATCTGTTACCATCTCACCAGGTTAGTAACTTTCATACTGATTCAGCTCTAGAGTGGGTTGGAAATCTGATCCCTACTGGTGTTGTGGTGGGCAGCAATGTCACAAGCTGAGTGAATCACCTGGACATCCCCAGCTGTGTTTGACACAGTGTTTGTGCATCTTACACACACCTTGACCACATCTGTACTGTGAGCTGCTCAGGTGAGATTTTCACTCTGAAAACAATGGACGGCAAAGAGACTATCATCCCTTCTTCAAACAATCATTATCTCATCATTCATCTCTGGGTTATTCAACCCCAGCCAACCAACACTCAAAGCCTCAGAACAGTTGACAGATGGTGAAGAACAGGAGAATGATCAGCAAATACCAGAGTTTCCACCCAGCCAATCCATCCAGAGGATTTCAACCAGCGCCACTGTCAAAGCTACAATCCCAGAGATCTCACTAGACTCAACATCAGACCAACACCAATGACAGTCCTAAGACTTACCAGACAGTGAGGATGATATAGACAGGATAGTAATGAACTTGGGCATACCACCCAACCTCAACCAATCTATCAGAGATGAATCACTACTCTTGAGTAACACTAGGCTTGACAAGAGACCTGCACCTAGGACTTGCAGGGTCAGACTCTTACCTGGCTTTAGTCAACTTGACTGGGCAAAGCTCAAGTCATCAGGTGAAAACCTCAGGGTGAGTCTACAACCATTCTACTCTCAAAGCACAGATGATAGTGAGAGAGAGAGATAAACACATTTATTTATAATTGAAGGGAGAAGGTGTGACTGGGCTGAGGAGGATCACGAGATCTGAGCTGAAGGAGCACAGGTCGTTGAAGGATGGTGAGGTTTGGAGCTCGTTCAACAGCAAGGTCTACAACCTCACAAGCTATCTAGACTTTCATCCGGGTGGCAGGAAGGAACTACTGAGGGTAGGAGGTAAGGATGGTACAGAACTGTTCATGAAGACTCACGCCTGGATCAGTGTGGATTCTATGATGGATACCTGTCTGATCAGACTCTTGGTAAAGGATTGATGGGAGGTGTCTGACGGATGTTGTATAACAGTGGATGGAACAGGGGTTTATTATCATCATTATTATTTGTATAGTAGTGGAGTACCTTCTGCAGAATTTGTTTTACATCAGCATCTATTATCTGTTTTACAACTATCTATACCAGTTGAAGTCTTCTAAAATAAAATAGAACCAAGAGAAGACAATCATCACAAATTTGTGGCGTCTCTGCATGCAAGGTCTAAATTTTTAAACCTGGTACTCAAAGATAAGGCTGAGTAATTCTGGTCAATAGTTTCTAACAGGTTGTAAACCTTTAAAGGTTCTTGCACCCAAAATTCTTCAACAGTCTGTTATAAACTGTGATGAGGTAAAAAAAAAAAGAGAGTAATTCAAAATTACACCAATTTCTTTCATGAGTTACACTTTTTTTAAAACAAACCCCTATTTATTTCATTATGATAAAATTAAAGCACATGATTTTTTAAAAAAAATTTTAAATCAGTGAAAGATAAAAAAAACCCCCTTAATTCCTTCCTTCTTTCTTTTTATTGTGGGAAAACTAAGGGAAAAAAAATTAATTGATTTTAAAGTATTTAAGTATGAATTATCTGATTCTTTTTGATGATCTTAAAGAATAAAGATTGATGAATATTAGTCAAATATAATTTTGATTTACTTTCTTTTTTTTTGGCCAGGGATAAATCCACGCTAAAAATTTGCTAACCTGCCACGCTCATGCCTGTATTTGACATGTGTATTGCATAGCTTGGCAGGCTAGCAATTTTTTAGCGTGAATTTAGCACTGGACTTATTTTACCTTCTCAAAAAAAAAAAAAGGTTGGCATTAAAGATGTTAGCTACATTTATTTTTACTTTAGATTAATCTTTTTTGTATAAAAAAAAAAATGATAAAAACCCCAATTCTTTTTTTTTTTTTTTTTTAAAAAAAAAAAAATTAGCAACTTGAAAATTGGTGGTTTGAACCATGTTGTACCTTCACTTTCTCAACTAGCAGCCAAGGAACCATTGATTTTAATTTTTTTATTTTTTATTTTTTTATTGATTTATTTTTTTACAAGGGGCAAGAGAATATAGGCAATTAATTTGATGGCAGTGTGAAATGTAAGTGTAGTGTAATTTGGTTCGGATTTACACATTACTTTCAATTTCTGTAACTTTGCACTTGTGTCCTCCAGGTTTTTTTTTTTTTTTTTTTGCCTGGTGAACAACACATTACTTTGTTCTTTCAAATTTTTTTATTGATCCATATAGTATGAAACAGTGAAGGCTGCAAATCATAGCTCCTCTCAGTTCCTTATAAAATTGAGGGTATAATATTTTTATTCAAATTTAATTACTTTTTGTGTGTGATATTATGTAAGTTGTAGCTTTGTATGAGAGAAATGTTACTGATGTCTTTGAATCTATCAAGTTATCAGTTGCTCAGAATAAATAAAATATATAAATACTAAATGTAAGAGACTTTGAGAGAGAGAGAGAGTTGTTGCTGTTTTAAAGATTGGGGGGTTTTTTTTATCATTCCCCCCTTATCTATTTTTTTTCTCAAGACCCCACATCTGATGTCGTATCAGCTTGATCTTCTCATTCATCTCATTAATCTTATTCTGAAGTAATAAATCTCATGCTGTCTCTTGACTGGGGTTTGAGCTCCACTGTTGGTTGTGAAAACTGTAGAACCATTAGCATCTGACATATCGCACTTCTTAGCCCTTGTAGCAACTAGATTGGCATAGTAGGTGGGTGTTGCTATTTCAACAGATTTAGTAGCTCTTTGAAATCCAGAAGAGACTAAATTTGCAATGTTTTGAAGATCTTCAACAGTGTGATTGGTCTCATCCTTCAGAACTATGTACCTGGAAGGACAAGATGTACCTATCAAACTGGCCTGAGACTGAATGAAGAAATTGTAAAGGAATGGATCCCCTATGAACTTATCTACAATTTTACCTGGTTGAGAAAAACCTGACCTATCAGTATCACTGGGGTGACGCTCAAACCTGATCCTGTTAATTTTGACACAGGTTATGAATGTGACCTATAATAATAATTATGTGGTCAAGTGCAATGGAGGGCTGGCATCTTTTGTAAACAAAAAAAAAATCTTGCTGGTACACAGGACTGTCCATTTCCAGCCAAAAAGCTGGTAGCTTTTCCATGGAAAGTTATGCTGTAATGATTGTAACATAATTCACATATTGAGTATTTCAACTGGTTTTTTCCTATTTTAACCAACTCTAGCTTTAATTTTTTTTTTTTATTGTTGTTGACTTGTTACTATCTGTTATTACTTTTCATTCATAAGTTTAATTTGGCCTTTCTGTAAAAAGGCCTTTTTACAGTTGCTAATGTATTTGATGTTTTGATCTTTTAAGTTTCACTGTGATTTTTTATTTGGTTGTTGTTTGCACTGTTTGTGTGGATCAATTGAAAAGCTGGCAATTCAAAAAATACAAGCCAAAATAAATCCAATCAATGTTCTATTTTTAAATACATTGAGTTTGGTCCAATGCAGGCACACAGAAGATTTTAGATAATAACTGTTGTCAGCTTAGCTATGAAACTCAGAGTACTTTGCCTGCCTGATTTCTTTAAAAAATAAGTCTTAACTTATTTCTAAGGTATCACACTATGATGTCCCTGGTGGATTGCTATCACTCTACAGCCTACAATCTTCTGAATAATTCAGAACTCAAATGAACTATGTAATTTATAAGTTACTATGTTCGAGTAAACTTATTCAGCTTCTATAAGCCTTTCAGTGCGCCACAATTCTTCAATTATTCACTACTAAAGGTCTTACTGACTTGACTAAATATTACGTATAACTATATTACCAGGTATTTACTTTTAAATACCAGTGCTTAATTGTATCTGTAATCTACAAAGCTTAAGGCGTGTATGATCTTTAATAATGTACTAATATGATCGTATGTTAAATTGGATTATGATCATTATAATAGAGGGGAAACACTCCTCCTTTTATATTCAATTATGGCTGATACTGTGCGCCTCAGGCAGGGACACACAGCCTTTGAATTGTCCTTGGCAACCTGCATTACGTGCAAGTTGCCAGGTATATGATTGTCCAAAGGTTGTCTAGTACAATCATTGTACATAATGATTAGACAATCCTTTGCTGGGAAAATCTTATTAATCAAATTAATTTCTTATTGTTTTAATGTATGTGTAACCTAGAGACAGCAAGATCAGGCGCTCTCACTAGATGATCTTTGAGATATTAACCTTGTAATACCAATATTTCATCAGATTTCTCTTAGTTACAGCTCATCTCTCTAAGGGTAATCCATGATTACACACGTGGTTGAGCTGGTTATTGTTGTAGCCAAGGTATCCAGGGCTGTCCCCAAGATACCAGGCTGTCACAACGATCATGTAGGCGTGGTTTCAAGAGTTTTAGACTTGTAACTGCGTGGTTACATCTGTAACTATGGATTCCAGACCCGCGCCTCCTTACAATAGTTACAGTGGTTACTGTAAATCCAATTTGGATGTAACTCACGCGTGCCAAAAAGTGTTATCAAACTTTAAATGCCTGTAACTCCTAAAATACACACAACATCACATTTTTGGCGTGTTTTCTGACTGTCAAGTAAAAGTGGTCTGTCACAATATATGTACAAGTGCAGAACTTGTTATATTTTTGGATTCTGAACAAGGTACCTTCAGTATGTTACTAAGTATATGTTACAGCATACTTATGAAAAATCTGTAAGTTGTAACTCATACTGAAATTTGCTCAGGAATTCAAAAATGAAATAAAATTTATGGGTTGTCTATTCCATTTCAAAGTTATTCATACTTTGTGGTTTTTTGGCAGAAATAAACATTACCCTTGACTATGTCATATGGTCATAGTCATAATAAAATGTTACAAAATATTTATCTATGTTTTTTCTTTTTATTTTTTATTTTATTTCTTTATTGTTTTATGCACCTTTGACACTAGGTTGCAAGTTGTGTTTTTTGTACCTTTGATACTAGGTTACAAGTTGTATTTTATTTTTTTTATGTAATTTTGTGAGTCAGATGTTTGGACAAGTTGTACTGTCTTACAGGCTGACATTCCCTACCATCAAAAAGGATTTTCCATTTATTGAAAATTCATGACTTATGTCTACTTTCTACTCTGAATTTTCTGAGGAGAATTGAGGCATTGGGAATATCTTCTTCTGATAACCACTTGTCATAGTCTGATGTCTTGTTTTTATATCTGACAAGATATAATTTGGTGTCTTTGTTCTTTATCCTTACTCTTTTATCTTGTAAAAGGGCCACCACGCACTTTGTCTGACTTTCTCCATTGTTCTATCTTCTGAAAGATGGCCAGCATAGATACAATCATGACATTCTTGCAATATGAGGTTAATTGATTCTCTATCACAAATTACCATGGTACAACTATGTTTTGTTCTATGATACAATATTCCATCAAATATTGTGAATCTTCCTTCAAGGAATGATTTCATCCAAGGTTCATCTAACTGATTAGTAAGTTCTTTCTGTTTAAAGTCCTTACTAAGGGCTTGTTGAAGAATGATAGTGTTTTTATTTTCAGAATAGGATGATCTGATTTTTTCAAAGAACTCTTTACTGAAATCCACTATACTGATGTTCATAATTGGGATGGAAGATTTGTCCTCTGGATCCCAAGCTGGATTACTAGGGTCATTTGGTAATGCCCATCTACTCAATCCATCTGCATTTTTATGTAGATTACCTTCTTTATGAGTAGTAGTCATGTTACCTCTGTATTCCTGAATAGCAATTTGCCATCTCAGCATATGTCTATTAGGTGTTTTCATGTTAAGGAGAGATTTCAGAGCGGTACAATCAGTAATCACTTCAAATACACATCCTTCTAGGTAATAGTGTAGTTTTTCTAGTGCCCATACTAGGCAAAGACATTCTAATTGACTGGCTCCATATCTGGTTTCAGTATCTTTCAATTGTCTAGAAATAAAAACTATTGGTCCTTCTACAGGAACATCATTAATGATTTGTACTTGGTGAAGTGCTGCACCTAGTCCTTCCATACAAGCATCAACATATAGTTTAAAGGGACTATCCCACTTAGGAAGTAATAAGAATGGGGCAGTGGTAAGTTTTTCTCTGAGGAGTGTATAACTCTGTACTCTATCACCTGTCATTTCAAAAACTGTGTCTAATTTACATACTTCAAATAAATTCCTTGCTATGATTGCAAAGTTAGGTATGTGCTTCCTGTAGTAGCTAGCAAAACCAAGGAATGATTGCATTTCCTTTTTGTAGAGGGCATTGGTTTCAGGAGTACAGCAGCTACTTTATTTTGGTCAATACTAAGTGTTAATCCTGAAACTATTTGTCCTAATGCAGTTAATTTGGTAAAACCAAATTTACATTTCTGAAGGGAAATTTTCATGTTCATCTTTTGAAGTATCTGAAAAATAATTTTCATCCTATGTAAATGTTCTTCCCATGTCTTGGAACTAATAATTATATCATCTATTTATATTATTAACCATCCTTCACTTAATTGTGTATTGAATTCTATATCCATCATTCTCTGAAAATGTGCTGGAGCATTCTTGACACCAAAAGGCATTCTTAAATATTCATAAATGCCTTTATGACAAATGATTCTTAGATATTTCCTAGAGATGTCACTGACTCTATTTTGATGAAATCCTTTTAATACATCCATACTTGTGATAAATTTAGCTTCTGAAAGGTTGTTCAGGGCTGCATCAATTCTGGGAATGGGATATCTATCAGCCATTGTGTAGGTATTCAGTGCTCTGAAATCTCCTACCATCCTAGATTTATCATTATGCCATGCTATTATGACAGGAGTAGTAATTTCTACTTCTTCATTGTGTCCTAATTTTCTAAGAACACCCATCTCTGTTAATTGTTGAATATGTTCTTCTAAGGCAAGACTACTTTTAGGACTAGATGGATATGCTGGTCTTCTCAGAAGAGGTGGAAATGGTTTAGAGCAAGTTAATTTAATATTCAATTCATTTCCAACTATTTCCCCTAAAGGTTCATCTGCTTTTGCAAAGTTGGCTTTGTATACTGTTAACATTTGAAGAAGTGAGTCCTTTTGTTCTTGGGTTAGATTTGGTGCAATTTCACTTTCAGTAAGGACTGATTGGTGGAAAGGATCACTGCTGTGTTCCACAGCTGATATCTTTAATTGTTCTAGTCTGACAAAAGAAAATTTCTTCTTGGTGTTCCCTCAATAGTGAAGTATCTTCCTTTACTGTTGTTAACATCAAAGCCATACCTGTAAAGATAATCATTTCCTAGGATAAAGTAAGGATTTACAGAGTTTGACATTACTACAAATTCTGTATTAACTCTGATGGAACCAGTAGTGTGAGGAAAAATAATTGGTAGTTTTATGATACCTAAGGGTTTAAGTTCAGAACTAGCACTTCTGAAAGATATATTACTAACTGGTATTATATTTTCTTCCCAATTTGGAACTATTTTTTCTAAAAATTTATTGCTGACTACTGAACATGATGCACCTCCATCAATAAGACAATAAGTAATTTGATTATTGCAAATGACCTTGGTAATGTTATTTTGTCCAGAAAGATGAGCTCTTCCATAATCAGGGATTGGTGCTAATGCTCTGGCATCTTCTATGTGTTGTAGTGGTAAACTAACATCCCAGCTTTGGGGTTGGTTTGTGACTGCTTGGATATCTGCTAAGGTAGTTGAGTCAGGTAAACTGAAATCAATCAAAAGTACTTTACCAGTGGTGTCTAAACTAATATCATCTTCATATTGTTCACCATTGTCCAAATCATCAGTTTCTAGTGAAGACATGTCATCTTCTTCTTGTTGGGCTTGGATTTCATTAATATCCTGAATGTTTTTAACATATTTCTTCTTCAAGGGGCATTGGACAGAAGTATGTCCAATTTTCTTGCACACAAAACATGTCTTATCTTTGTCATCCAGTTTTATGGCTTTGTTGTCAGATATGTTTTTGGAAAAGATATTGGAGGAATTCTTCTCTAGGGTAGAAGTATTCTTGTTTTTCCAGATGTTTGTGGTGGTTATAATTTCTTCCATTGCTGATGCTATGTCTTCTATAGAATAGTCATCTTTACATCTACTCTTGATGCTATGGGCTAAATTGCCTCCAAATTGTCTTAATATCTTTTGTTTTATCTGATATTGGTTTAGGTCAGGAGAAAATGCTAATAATCTCTGTCTTTGGGTGGTAATCCATTTCTGCACATTGTCTACTCCTGGTTTAAAGTAGTCTTTTTCAAAGAGGTTCTGCATTTTCCATGACCAGGCTGGAGTGCCAAATTTATGCATGATCTGTGTCTTCCACCAGTGCCATGATTGCTGACCATTAGTTTGTCTCATATTCATATACCATAATGCAGCTGTATGTTTAAACAAATGACCTAATCTGGTGGTGATCATATTATCTGGTAGTTGATAATCGTCTTGTAAGGTATCAATATACAGGATGAACTTAAGGTGATTATATTCTCCTTCTCCACTAAACTGTTCCCAGTCTTTAGTAGCTGGAATAGATTTCCAAAGTAGTTTGTGGACTTCTGTTAATTGGTCTATAATAACAGGGGTTGAAGAGTTAGAAGTGCTCCTATGAGAAATATTACTAGCATTGGGTGGGGTACTATGTATTGGAATTCTGCCAGATGTATTCAATTTTAATTGATTCATCTTTTCAGTAAGTTCCATAATTTTGGAATTTAATTCATCTTGGATAGCGTTGTGTTGCTGTTGATGAATAGTAAGACTGTTTTCCAATTTATGATACTGTTCTTTCAGAGTTATAATGTCTGAGTCTGCTTTAAGTGGAACTTGCTTAATTTCTTCTAGTTCAGCTTTACATATGTTGATATCTGTGACTAAGTCAGGAATATCTAGTTTCTGATTAGATAAAGTTGTAACTTCATTGAGAGTGTATAGAACTGTTTGTCTAAATGATTCTGTAATTGCAATATTGCTGTCTTATTATCAGAATTCTTAATCAAGGTTTTGCATTCTTGAATGACAGTTTGTTTAATTGTGTCTGTTAGACTCTCCATTGTATGTTGTAACTTTGTAACACTAGTATGAAGATTCATTAAATCTGTTTTGTGAGAAAACCAGTTTTCTGTATGGACTCTTAAAATACTGTAAATTTTTCCAATCTCATTGGCCATAAGATCTATTTTATCTTTGGTTTTGGAGTTAGTCTTATTAATGTTCTTTATTTCTTCACTATAATTCATAGATTTAAATATTACAAAGTCTTTTTCTATCTTAGTAAAAATATTCTGTAATAGATTTATTAATTGTTGAGAGAATACATCTTTTTGTTTCATAATCTCTCTGGCTACTTGCAAGAATTCTGAGAGATTCTGCTTGTTCCTGTTCTTTCTTTGATGATGTCTTTTCTGCTTTCTGGTCAGATTCTTTGACAAGGGTTTCTGGTTCTTGTCTTTAGAACTGGATTGAACTGGAGGAGCTGATGATGATTCCTTCTGTTTCTGCTTTCTTCTTTCCTCTATCACTATTTTTGGGATTGATGGGGATCTGCAGTTGCGTCAACATCTCTGTACCCACCATCTTGGCTAGGGTTATATGATTTGAGTTGCATTGATGGAGGAACATTGATTCCAGCATCTTGTTGCCTGATTTCTGTGCTGTCAAGAAGTCCTTGTAATTCTGTCTGTATGTGTTCAGAACCATCTTGGCTTCTGCTCCTATGGGTGGAGAGGGCGCTCTTGGTGGTACTAGAAACAGAAATATCAGTACTTGCTTGTACACTTTCGCTAGGGTCAACAGTACTTAACATTAATGAGGGGGTGCCTGGATACTCCCAACTATCTGTACAACTTCCTGCTCTTGAGTTAGAACCTCTGGAGGTGGTGGGTGTTCCTGGGATGGGACAGGCTGTTGCAATGGCACTGTTGGTGTTACCAAATCCATCTGGGTGTCCATATCTCTGTCCTGAGCTGGTAGGCGCTCCAGGTTGTTCATAAATGTCATTTTCTCCTCTAGAGTCAGTCCTTGCTCTACTTCTATCTCTGTGTCACAGGGGTCCCACAGGAACGATACTGGGATATGGGCCTGAGCGCTCAGAACAGACTTATCAAGTTACTCACAGGCAAAGGAGTCAGGATGAAGAAGCAAAGAACTGATTTATATTACTGGATCAAGTAATGGAAGTACAACTAGAAAGAACCTGAGATCTACAGTGAATCAAATGAAGAAAGAACTGTAGAGGTTCTTGTCTCAATGTCAGTGTCTGGATATGACCGTACTCATTGATGGTAAGCTAGAAGACCCACTAATAACAGATAAGAAGGTTGTCCTGATGAGGACCAGCTCCAACGGGTAGTCTTAACTAGGAAGGGTGATCTGTGGTCAGAAGATAAGCATGGGGTCAGTAAGTGAAGGATCTAGTTGTGATGGAGGAAGCACGAACTGATAGACTTGGATTGACTTGAGATGATGGGAGCCTGAAGAGTATGAATACTTGATGAGTATATCCTGCTTGTCAACAGAAGGTCAAAGATAAGTGAGCTCACTGAAGACTAGGAGGGATAAGAGTTATGAGGCCTAAGACTTACTTCTGTTTAGCTTGGATATCACCCAATAAGAAGATATGTCTTTTTTAGACTATACTAATTAATTGGGGAAGGGGGAAAACTTCTCAGTTTGCCGGACAGAGGCCGGTATATGTGAGAAATCCCAGCTGCGCAGGATCCAGAGCTTGAACCTTGGATCTGAGTCCAAGTTCCTGCTTGGCAGCTGTATTCTTCCCTGTAATTGAACTAGTATGTGTGTGTGGGACAGTGATGAAATTTGGTTGGGGTTGTGTAGGCTGAATTGAATTGAACTTGATCCAGGGGGCTTGAAGTCCTCCCTGGCTGGGCAAGCCAGTGGGGCTTGCCCCTGTAAACACGTCAACTGGGCCCATGGGAGGCCCAGTTGAGTCCTGTCTGCTAGGCGCACAGCCCAAGAGTTTGGCTGTGCGCGCAGCATAACCTGCTACGGCCGTAGTACGGCCAAACTGCTACGGCCTGCTACGGCCGTAGCAGCAGCCTACGCTTGGGTACGTGCCTAGCCAGGCCGTACCCGCGCGCCTGTACTGTTACAGTACCCCATAGCCGTCGGGCGCGCTCCTGAGCGTCGAATGCGTCAACCTAAAGGAGTTCCCTCCCAGGAACTCCAGACCTTCATCTTCCCATTTTTTTTTTTTTTTTTTTCCTTTCAAAATTTAAAAAATTCACTAATTAAATTTTAAGTAATAATAAAAAAAAAAAAATAAAATAAATAATTCTTCTTTCTTCTTCTCCTTTCTCCATCAATCCAATCACCATCAACCCTCTTCCTTTGGCTAAAACAGCAGAATATAGTATCCCAGGAACAGCAAGAAGGCATCAAGTGAGTATTTCCTCCTGTCATTTATTCCCTTTCCACTACTACTACCCTCCTTCTATCTTTCTCTTTCTTTCCTCTTCTCTTTTTTTTTTTTTGAATTTTGATTCTGTCTCTTTCTCTTCTAGTGTCTTCCCCTCTGTCATCACTTTCTGTTAGATCTGACATAGGTCCTCCTCCCTCTCCCCATTCCATAATAGACCCAGACTTCTCTCTGATTACCACTCATTCTCAGGACTGGATGGACGTCAACAATGGTTTCTTTGAGGTCCGACAATACGCCAAACCCTGCGCCTTCTGTACAAGGAATCACCTGGTATGTTGTGAGGCAACCAGGTCAGTATCCAAGAAGTGTGAGGCTTGCCGGGTGGTGAAAGGTGTGTGCGTCTTTAATGAGACTCCAGTCTTTTCTGTGGGAAAGAAGGTGTGGTGTAATCCCACCACGAAGTCATATGGATTCAAGCATCCTATTCAGGAAGTACCTACGGACGACTTTGATTCAGGTGTTGTCTCTACCGGTAAGCACTTTTAATTTTTTCCCCATCCCTTGTTCCTTCTTCACTAGACTTATAGCTTTAGGTACAATTGCTGATTGATCTTTTCTTATGTCTAGTCCGCTCCGGCAAGAGGAGTGTATTGAAGAAGGTAGGGGTTCCCACTGGGGGAATTCCTATTTTGTCTAGGGGATGGGTTAAACACGAAGGTGTGGAGCGCGACCAGGTAGGATCCTCTGAACGCTCGGCGAGGTCCAATTTGAGGCGAGCTAAGGAAGCCAAGGCTAACCAGCCCGCAAAACGCCCACAAAGAAATCCCTCCAAGTCTGTGACAAAGACTCGTCCCAACCTCGATGCCGTGGCTAATGGTAGTTCCAGCAAAGAGGATGGTGATGATGAGGGCAATGATGATGATGAAGGAATCAATAAGCGGGGCAATACGGCTGAGACTGAAGACGGCGAGTACCGTCCTCCCCTTGACGACTCTGCCCCACCTTCCCCATGTCCGACTAGGCGTAGACCTAATCCTTCAAGAGGAGAATCCTTGATTCCAACAAAGGGTAAGAATCCAGTCAACCGGTCGCCCTCCTTACTCAGGGCGCCACCCACCCAAACCCTTAAGTCCACTCTTCCCAGAGTGGTGGATAGACGTCCTCTGACGGCGAATCCAAGAGCCTCAACCTCCAGGGCCGTTGACGCAGTCGATCGATGTGTCACCCCCTGGCGTTGATGATCTGGTACCTTGGATACCAGAAGGGTCCGAGTTGGAATCGGACGGTTTCACCCGGGACCGTAGGACGGCCATGGGTCTGTTAGTGGAAACCCACTACCTATTGGGCCAGGGGATCCAGGAATTAATCCGCGGTAACCCAGGAAGAAGATTCATGAGATTGGCGGCTGTCAGTGACCAGATGGAGCTGGCAATGACTAGGGTGATTAGGGAGATGGGGGTTGGTTTGAGCATTTGGAGTCGAATGGCTTTGTTCCTTATGAGGCGTGGGATGGTGCTGGAGGTGAAGGACAAGATGAGGATGAACCAGCAGAATAATACCGTTCTTGCTAATATTTGTTTTATTTTACTATTTTATCTAAATGTTTTTTTTTTTTTTTTTCATTAATTTCATTATTGCTGTCATTATTTTATTTAAAGAGAAATATAGATATTTTTATACTTTTATATTTTTTTTTTTTTTTTGAGAAAAGGAAAATGAGAGAAACAAAATAAGAGAGAAAAAAAAAAAAAGAAACAGATAAGAAAGAAACTTAAAAGTTTGAAAAAATGAGTTAAGAAAGGTCTTGCAATGGTAAAATTAGAAATTGCAAAAGGTCAATGTTCATGAATAACTTCAGGGACTTGACAAATAAGATTCTCAATGGATAGTTGATTAAATGAATGTCTTGAATTAAAATTCTTGAATTGAGTTAACGAAAAGTTCTTGAATGAAATTATATGGATGACTTCCGCCTCAGTTTGACATACCACGACCTGTGAAGTTGAAGAAACAAAATCCCAACCAATGCTCACATAGTGGCCAAGGTAATGTTTACACAAAGGTAGAAGGAACCCCAGAGATGCATACATTGGGAGGACTTACTTTTGGGTAAGTGTCTCCACACTTAATGTACGCCTAAATAGCAACTACTTCCTTGATCCAGGTTTATCCGGGTAAAGCCTATGAAAGTCCTTTACTAACTCTGGAGAATTTCCTAAGTTGTCCTCCGGTTCCCACGTGGTTTGGTCTCCCGTGTTGAGAAACCCTTTCCACTCTACCAAGTATTGAAGTTTGCCATAACGAATCCTTGAGTCCAGAATTTGAGATACCTCAAATTCCTCATGATCCTCCACCTGAATTGGTTCTGGCGGATCCTGATACCTACCTTCAATGGTTAAAGGCTTGACGGGCTCAAGTAGTGAAATGTGAAAGACAGGATGAACTGCTTTCCATTGAAGAGGGAGTTGAAGTTTGAAGGAGTTTGGTCCAATCTTCTCAAGAACCTTAAATGGGCCCAACCACCGCTCAGAGAGCTTTTTGGTTGGTCTCGTAGATTGAATGTTCTGAGATGATAACCATACTTGGTCTCCTACTTCAACTAATGGTGATGATGTTCTTTTTTCATCTGCGTACTTCTTGAAGATGTTGACAGCCCTCGCTAAGTCAGTCTTCAACTGTTCTTGAATCTGACAAATTCTCTTAACCAGTTGATCTCCTGGTCTTGAGTCCTTGATCTGTAAAGAATCAAATTGAGGGTGTCGGCCATATATCGTGAAGAAAGGCGATTGCTTTGATGAAGAATGTTCCGCGTTGTTGTGTTTAACTCAGCCAAAGGGAGCCATGTATCCCAATCATCCTGGTGATAACTGACATACATTCTCAAGTACTGTTCAAGTACCTGATTGACTTGCTCTGTCTGACCATCTGATTCTGGGTGATATGCTGTCAATAAATTCCTCTTGATTTTCAACAACTCACAAACTTGGGCCTGAGCGCTCAGAACAAACTTATCAAGTTACTCACAGGCAAAGGAGTCAAGATGAAGAAGCAAAGAACTGATTTATATTACTGGATCAAGTAATGGAAGTACAACTAGAAAGAACCTGAGATCTACAGTGAATCAAATGAAGAAAGAACTGTAGAGGTTCTTGTCTCAATGTCAGTGTCTGGATATGACCGTACTCATTGATGGTAAGCTAGAAGACCCACTAATAACAGATAAGAAGGTTGTCCTGATGAGGACCAGCTCCAACGGGTAGTCTTAACTAGGAAGGGTGATCTGTGGTCAGAAGATAAGCATGGGGTCAGTAAGTGAAGGATCTAGTTGTGATGGAGGAAGCACGAACTGATAGACTTGGATTGACTTGAGATGATGGGAGCCTGAAGAGTATGAATACTTGATGAGTATATCCTGCTTGTCAACAGAAGGTCAAAGATAAGTGAGCTCACTGAAGACTAGGAGGGATAAGAGTTATGAGGCCTAAGACTTACTTCTGTTTAGCTTGGATATCACCCAATAAGAAGATATGTCTTTTTTAGACTATACTAATTAATTGGGGAAGGGGGAAAACTTCTCAGTTTGCCGGACAGAGGCCGGTATATGTGAGAAATCCCAGCTGCGCAGGATCCAGAGCTTGAACCTTGGATCTGAGTCCAAGTTCCTGCTTGGCAGCTGTATTCTTCCCTGTAATTGAACTAGTATGTGTGTGTGGGACAGTGATGAAATTTGGTTGGGGTTGTGTAGGCTGAATTGAATTGAACTTGATCCAGGGGGCTTGAAGTCCTCCCTGGCTGGGCAAGCCAGTGGGGCTTGCCCCTGCAAACACGTCAACTGGGCCCATGGGAGGCCCAGTTGAGTCCTGTCTGCTATGGGCACAGCCCAAGAGTTTGGCTGTGCGCGCAGCATAACCTGCTACGGCCGTAGTACGGCCGTAGTTGCTACGGTTGTACGGCTACGGCGCTACGGCCTGCTACGGCCGTAGTTCGGCCGTAGCAGCAGCCTACGCGTGGGTACGTGCCTAGCCAGGCCGTACCCGCGCGCCTGTACTGTTACACTCTGGTGATGGAGGTGGAGTCATTATTGGCTTTCTGACTGTTCCTAGTGTTTCTGGGAGGAAAATTATTGTTAGACATGATATATACAAAGAAATATATAAATTATTCTGCTTACTATTTCTTTTCTTGTTTATGCGTGCTAATGTTTTCTCTGGGATGTATGCTGCAGGTGTCCACTTATCAGCTGTTATCTTTGGATGCACTAGCTACAGCAAAAATGAAAATAATCAGTAAATTATTATAATTTGTCTGAGGTACGTGAATTTTTATTACTTACTAATAAAAAAAATTCAATCAGATGAGGCCCCCACTTGTCAGCTTGGATATGAAACTCAGAGTACTTTGCCTGCCTGATTTCTTTAAAAAATAAGTCTTAACTTATTTCTAAGGTATCACACTATGGTGTCCCTGGTGGATTGCTATCACTCTACAGCCTACAATCTTCTGAATAATTCAGAACTCAAATGAACTATGTAATTTATAAGTTACTATGTTCAGAGTAAACTTATTCAGCTTCTATAAGCCTTTCAGTGCACCACAATTCTTCAATTATTCACTACTAAAGGTCTTACTGCCTTGACTAAATATTACTTATAACTATGTCACCAGGTATTTACTTTTAAATACCAGTGCTTAATTGTATCTGTAATCTACAAAGCTTAAGGCGTGTATGATCTTTAATAATGTACTAATATGATTGTATGTTAAATTGGATTATGATCATTATAATAGAGGGGAAACACTCCTCCTTTTATATTCAATTATGGCTGATACTGTGCGCCTCAGGCAGGGACACACAGCCTTTGAATTGTCCTTGGCAACCTGCATTACGTGCAAGTTGCCAGGTATATGATTGTCCAAAGGTTGTCTAGTACAATCATTGTACATAATGATTAGACAATCCACTGCTGGGAAAATCTTATTAATCAAATTAATTTCTTATTGTTTTAATGTATGTGTAACCTAGAGACAGCAAGATCAGGCGCTGTCACTAGATGATCTTTGAGATATTAACCTTGTAATACCAATATTTCATCAGATTTCTCTTAGTTACAGCTCATCTCTCTAAGGGTAATCCATGATTACACACGTGGTTGAGCTGGTTATTGTTGTAGCCAAGGTATCCAGGGCTGTCCCCAAGATACCAGGCTGTCACAATGATCATGTAGGCGTGGTTTCAAGAGTTTTAGACTTGTAACTGCGTAGTTACATCTGTAACTATGGATTCCAGACCCGCGCCTCCTTACAATAGTTACAGTGGTTACTGTAAATCCAATTTGGATGTAACTCACGCGTGCCAAAAAGTGTTATCAAAATTTAAATGCCTGTAACTCCTAAAATACACACAACATCACATTTTTGACGTGTTTTCTGACTGTCAAGTAAAAGTGGTCTGTCACAATATATGTACAAGTGCAGAACTTGTTATATTTTGGATTCTGAACAAGGTACCTTCAGTATGTTACTAAGTATATGTTACAGCATACTTATGAAAAATCTGTAAGTTGTAACTCATACTGAAATTTGCTCAGGAATTCAAAAATGAAATAAAATTTATGGGTTGTCTATTCCATTTCAAAGTTATTCATACTTTGTGGTTTTTGGCAGAAATAAACATTACCCTTGACTATGTCATATGGTCATAGTCATAATAAAATGTTACAAAATATTTATCTATGTTTTTCTTTTTATTTTTTATTTTATTTCTTTATTGTTTTATGCACCTTTGACACTAGGTTGCAAGTTGTGTTTTTTGTACCTTTGATACAAGGTTACAAGTTGTATTTTATTTTTTATATGTAATTTTGTGAGTCAGATGTTTGGACAAGTTGTACTGTCTCACAGGCTGACAACTGTAATGAGTTAGGGCTGTGTCAAAAAAATCTTTTCAATGAGTCTGAACTACAGTATACCTGTGTCAGACATGTGTCAGCCAGTCACACTTGCCTGGCAAGTGTGACCATTTTTTTCATGGTGAGTGGGTCTTCTAACCTCTTCATCACAAGGTCTGGTCATATCCAGACACTGACATTGAAACTTGAACCTCTTCAGTTATTTCTTCAATTGATTACTGTAGATCCCAAGGTTCATTCTAGTTGTACTCTCATTACTTGATCCAGTAATACAGTTCCCCAGGAACATTACTGGGATATGGGCCTGAGCGCTCAGAACAGACTTATCAAGTTACTCACAGGCAAAGGGCTGAAGAAGAAGAAGCAAGAACTTAAATGTATTTGTCAGCTTGGCTATGAAACTCTTAGTACTATGCCTGCCTGATTTAATAAGAAATAAAGACTTCACGTATTTCTATGGCTTCACACTAGGTGTTCCTGGTTGATTGTATTACTAAACAATCTTTTGAATCTTTCAGAACTCAAATGAACTGTGTAATATAAAATTATTATGTTCAGAGTAAGACTTATTCAGCTCTTGATAGCTTTTCAGTGCGCCACAAAATCTACTTATCATTTAATTCTAATATTACTGTATGAGCTATTCACCAGATATTTATTTTAAATATCAGTGCTTATCTTATGTTGTAATCTACAATTTATATAAGGCTAGTTTATATTTCCTTTATGTATGTATACTAAATTTTTATTCTAATGTAATTGTCTGTAGAATATATTTTAGGGGGAAACACTCCTTCTTATATATTCATTGTGGCTTATACTGTGCGCCTCAGGCAGGGACACACAGGTTGAGTTTATCCTTGACAACCTGCATTACGTGTAGATTGACAGGTAAATGATTTTCCAAGGGTTGTCTATAACAATCATTCTGCTTAATGATTGGACAATCCTTTGATGGGAAATCTTTTGTTAATCAAATTAATTTTTATTTGTTTTATACATGTGTAGCCTAGTAACAGCAAGGTCAGGCGCTGTTACTAGGAGATCCTTGAGATATTAGCCTTTGTATTACCAATATTTCATCAGATTTCTCTTAGTTACAGCTCATCTCTCTAAGGGAAATCTATGATTGCACACGTAGTTGAGCTGGTTATTGTTGTAACCAAGGTATCCAGGGCTGTCCCCAAGATACCAGGCTGTCACAATGATCCTGTAGACGTGGTTTCAAGAGATTTAGACTTGTAACTGCGTAGTTACATCTGTAACTATGGATTCCAGACCCGCGCCTCCTTACAATAGTTACAGTGGTTACTGTAAATCCATTTTGGATGTAACTCACGCGTGCAAAAAGGTGTTGTCAAACTTTAAATGCCTGTAACTCCTAAAATACACACAACATCACATTTTTTGACATGTTTTTGACTGTCAAGTAAAAGTGGTCTGTCACAATATATGTACAAGTGCAGAACTTGTTATATTTTTGGATTCTGAACAAGGTACCTTCAGTATGTTACTAAGTATATGTTACAGCATACTTATGAAAAATCTGTAAGTTGTAACTCATACTGAAATTTGCTCAGGAATCCAAAAATGGAATAAAATTTATGGGTTGTCTATTCCATTTCAAAGTTATTCATACTTTGTGGTTTTTGGCAGAAATAAACATTACCCTTGACTATGTCATATGGTCATAGTCATAATAAAATGTTACAAAATATTTATCTATGTTTTTCTTTTTATTTTTTATTTTATTTCTTTATTGTTTTATGCACCTTTGACACTAGGTTGCAAGTTGTGTTTTTTGTACCTTTGATACTAGGTTACAAGTTGTATTTTATTTCTTATATGTATTTTTGTGAGTCAGATGTTTTGGACAAGTTGTACTGTCTCACAGGCTGACAGTATTACTGGATCAAGTAATGAGAATACAGCTAGAATGAACCTTGGGATCTACAGTAATCAAATGAAGAAATAACTGAAGAGGTTCAGGTCTCAATTTCGGTGCCTGGATATGACCACACCTGGTGATGAAGGGGTTAGAAGACCCACTAATAAGAATACAAAGGTTGACCTTAATGAGTGCCAGTTCCAACGGAGAGTAGTTACTAGGGGGTGATCTGTGGTCAGAAGATTATCCTGAAGTCAGTAAGTGGATGGTCTAGTTGTGTGGTTAGAGGAAGCACAAACTGATAGACTTGATTATGACTTGAGAGGATGGGAGCCTGTGGAGTATGAATACTTGAAAGTATATCCTGCTGTCAACAGTGAGTCAAAGATAAGTGAGTACACTGAAGACAGGGATTTTATAAAAGTAAAGAGGCCTAAGACTTACTTCTGTTTGACTTGGATATTGCCCAATAAGAAGTGAAGTCTTTTTTCGACTATACTAATTAATTGGGGAAGAAGGGGAACTTCTCAATCCACAGGACAGAGGCCAGTATATGTGATAAATTTCAGCTGGGCAGGATCCAGAGTTTGGGCCTTGAATCTGAGTCCAAGTTCCTGCCTGGAAGCTGTATTCTTCCCTGTATTTTATTCAGTAGTTGACGTGAGTGCGGGGCTCTCCCGTGTACTGACTTGCTTGGGGCTGTGCTTGGTTGGTTGGGATAAATGGGTCCAGGGTGGCTTTGGTATCCACCCTGGATGGGCAAGTCAATATGACTTGCCCTGTTGGTAAGCTGGTTGAGCCCATGGGTGGCCCAACTGAACCTACAGGCGCGCACGCTGCCTGAAGACTGGGGCTGCGCGCGCGCAGTACGGCCGTAGTACTTTGGCCAAAGCGCCAACCCGCGCGTGGGTATGTGCCTGCCTAGGCCGTACCCGCGCGTACTGTACTGTTACAGGTCTTAAGCAAGCACCATTAAATTGGTAAACTACTCTAACCAACTGGCTCATCAGCAACGGATTCACACAGAGTCTAGCTGATCAATGTCTGTATATAGCCAAAGATTGCAAAACAATGCTGTATTTTCACATTGATGATTTAATTGTAGTGGGAAATTGTGAAGCTTTCAAAGTTGAATTTGAGAAGGAATTCAAGTTGTCAAAATCAGAAGTTCCAAATAAAGCCTTGGGTATGTTAATTAATGTACAACAAGACTTAATAACACTAAATCAATCACAACACATTAAGAAGGGTTATGAACTGATCAACTGTCAAACTCAAAGGAAAACCTCCACTCCTCTCACACCGGGCTCTCAGTTGAAGGAAGCCACCAAAGAAGAAGTGAAGGCATTCAATGAACTCAAAATAAACTATTGTGCCGCTATAGGTCTACTTAATTACATTGCACAAATGACTAGACCGGACGTCAGTTACGCTGTGTCAAGCTTAGCTTGTTTCTGTAATGCTCCAGAAATCAATCACTGGAAGGAAGTAAAAAAAACTTATCAATACCTATATCAAACTCAAAACCATTCTCTTCTAGTCAAAATAAGAAACACTGAAGACAGTCTATTCATCTACAGCAATGCTTCATGGGCCAATGATCCTGAAACAAGAGAAAGTCAAAGTGGATACGCTACCTATCTGAAAGGGACACTACTGTCTTGGGAAAGCAAGAAACAGCAATCCATCCTGACAGAGGCTCTTCAAGAAAGCCTGTGGCTAAAAATTTTAGTGGCCAAAATATGGGAAACACCCAAAATTAATATCATCAGTTTTGTGGACAATAGTGGTCTAAATGACAAGATTAGATTTGGCAATCACCACACCAGAACTAAACACTTGGCTCTCAAGAACAAATGGATCAAGGATAAAATCTGTGACAAAGACTTTGCCATTAAATTGATCACTACTGACAAAATGTTGGCTGATTATCTCACCAATGCCACTAAAGCAAAAATCAATTTCAAGTTTCTTCAAAGCTTTGCAAGCATGTTCAGTCGGCAACAAACCATGGAGGAGTGTTATAGTTATCTAGACTAGGAAAATTAGCTATTATATATTTTAGATCCTCTTATTTTTCTACCTACACACGTTGTTATGTTTCTGCGTTACTCTCACTTTTCATTCATTTCTTATCTTATTTCTACTTTAGATTATAGAAAACCACACGACATAAAACAGACACGTGATAACCCAGGCCTGTGGTAATACACAAACGCATGGTTGATTGTGTCTGTAACTAGTGAATCACCACCAGCCGTGGGAGTATATAAGAAGGTTCATGTTGATCTCTTTCCCTTCTTCTCAAGACAATTACAAATTCACACAAATATATATATATATATATTGTTTATTTTTAATAACCAATTCAAAGTCCAGGGTAACTGTACTGCTACACGCCACGTGTCATAAAGACTCCCGCTACATCATTAATCTCTTTTGTCTCACTACTTACCAGGACAATCACTATATTCATCCTTACTATCAAGTTTTGACAACGTGTTTCCATTAACCTATCTAGATCACTCTGGCAATTGGTGGTTTGTTTCCTAACAGAGTTCTCCCCACTCAATTTACCTATTTCTACCTCCTTCATCCTTCACCTTATTGTGATGTACTGATTGATTTTACTCTGATATAGTCACTCTCCTGCAACTACCTTCAGTATTTATCTATATTTAAGTTCATAATATTATTTTGTAATTAGTGAATACAGTGGGTGATTTACTTTATTGCTCTATATTTCTATCTTATTCTTCTAAAGCTGAATTTCTTCTTTTTTTATCATTTGATGAAATATAATTCAACCAGTCCAATTGAATTTAGGTTTTTAAGCTAATACAGGGATTCATAAGACTGATTAGAGGACTCACACTCTGATAGATATAAGTAATATTACTAATAATAATCTACAATAAGTGTAATAATTTAATGATGAATGAATAAAATCTGTTATAAGGGGAAAACGGCCTCCTTATATAGAAAAACCAGGCCTCTAGTGATCTGTGAGGGGGCTCCCTTGAGGGAATCAAGTGTCCCAGTGCTCTAGCAGCTGTTTTAGGGCGCTGGCAGGCTGGAATTAACAGATCCAGCACTATTTTAGTGTGTAATTTGAGGTATTTCCCACACAGTTCAAAGCTTGATTGGGTGGGATTTTGTACTCAATTATAACTTTATTTATTGTTCATTTGTTTGACAGTTATCACACTCACAGGCCAAGATTTGCTTGGACTAATCAAGCACATATTAATTAATATATATTTATTTTAACTATTTTAATTGTTTTATGTCAAGGAATATTTATGCCAAGGCAGATATGCAATTTCTGAGTTGAATTTTATTTGCCCAGGGCGCTCTGGCACGGCAAAAGTACTGTAAATCAATTAAAAGCATTGTAATTGAGTTTTTGAGGTTCCCAGGGCCTGTCAGGGCTCAATTCAAAGCTGTAATTCAATAGTACAGATCATAAATGAACAGTACAGCACTGTATAAGTGAATTACAGTTCTTTTAAGTACATAACAAGTCATTAAAAGGCTTTCACCGCCCCATTTGGGCCTGTCCCAGTCTGAAAAAGGTCTGTAAAGTCCATAGACATGTAAATAAAAGTTCATTTGTGTAACACACGTGCACAATTTGAAGTTTAAAACATAAAATTGCCTGTAACTCAGAAAATACACACAACACCTCAATTTTAACACAGAATTTGAGTGTTTTGTGTATACTCTTGTTACAGAACATGCGTACAGGGGTGTGTATGTGTAAAAGTTGATTACAAAGGATTTGCACTGTATACACACAGTTTCAGTGGGTTCCACTCCAGCTATGAAGATGGGGTGAATTGTGAACTAGGGTAGAATTTTGCAAAAAGTCCAAAAATGCAATAAAAAAATAGTGGTTTATAAGCCAATTTTAAAGTTATTTGAATTTTTGGTTTTTGAAATTTCTGACAAGTTTACATGACCATGGCCACTACACAGAGGCATTTCCCATAGTTTTGGGGAAGTTTGTTTCTGACCCAACTTTAAGTATCTCGACTATGAATATGGGGGTGTTTGATATACCATCTGGTAGCTGTGATTCTAAGCTTTCAGATGATATAACCTCACTTTCCCACAGCTGTCAAAATACAGGTGTTATTAAAGATATACCCTTTTTTTGTATGTTTTTCACTGGTTTTTGGGAGAAATATTGATTATTGTGAGCTGTAAGTAGCACCAAAATGTATGTAATTTTGTGTAGCATTTTTGTTACAAGTTTCTCACAATTGTCAATTTTGGTGTAAGCTATGTTTTGTTGTTTTGCTTATGTCTGAGTGGCTCAGAATATGTAGCTAGCTGACATATTTATTGATATCCCAAAGGTGAAGGGTAGCAGAATACTGCAAGCTGAACCAGGAGCAAATATCTGATACTAGGTGACCATTTTCATCTTCCTCAGTATAAGAAATATGATTATAATTCAGGAGTAAATTTGAGGCAAGTTCTCCATCAATTTGATTTTTAGCCATTTTTAGACAATTTTTAAAGACCTATTAAAGAGTGAAGAAAATTCAGAGGTTAACAGGTTTATTCTGCACAAAAATTCATCATACAAGTTAAATTATTGATTGTCTTGTTTTTCATCTGTGAGATATTTTGTTTAGTGTTTTTCTTTATGAGGTATGATAAATTTTGATCTCTAAGCCACCTTTTCAAAATTGGATTTACAATAGTTTGATTACACCAATCACTTTGTAAGGTATAATTCAAAAATGTCTGATTTAATTTTGCAAAGGACCAATGCTTGACATTCACTGCCATAATCACTATATTCCATTTTTATTGGCTTTTTGTATTCCATTGGAAGGTTGGTTTTCAATATTTTATTTTACCAGATCCACTTGGCACAGATCTTTGAACATTACTGGAATACTTTTCCCAATACTTAAATCTTTAATCAAAGTTTGAGCCTTTTGAACATTTAGTAAATTAGTCTCAATGTCATTAATGTACTCTAAGTCACAAATTTCAGCATGCTATCCTCTTCTTTTTGGACTTATTTATAATTATCGTTATCTTCTGCGCTTTGTTGCTTATTAGTTCTTGACTATTAACATTTAATCTCATATTCTGATGACACAGAATTGTTTTCACAGCAGTCACAAAAGTATATTTTGTGACTTAACTTTTAACAACACTAATTTGCAAGCTTTACACAACTGAGGGAGTGAAGTATTAGATTATACATGTGTGATTCATCTGGCAAAGTTTTAAAAGCGTTCACAGCAGATTTTTAGACCATGGCCTGATTAAAAAGATTTGCTTGAGTAGGTAATCATCAGACAGTGATGGAATTTTAGAACAATAGCTTTGATTTGTTCTTTGTTAGTTTTTTTTTTACTTTTAAACATTCCAAGACTAAAAAAATCTGACACCCAATCAAAGAATTAGAGAAAAGGTTGTAGGATTTCTGGGCTCAGAAGTCAGGATTCTCACTTTTTGAGACAGCCCAAATCTGGATCCTTAGCAGAAAAAGTCTTTAAATTATCAAGCATAGATGAGTATGTAGTGGGTACAAGAAATTTAGAGGATGGAATAGAGCACCTTTAAATTATCTGCACCTTTAGGTCTCAACCCTCTTTGTCTAAGTGTTATCACTCTTATAATACAGCAATACAAGCGTGATGTTTGACAATTTGTTAGTAGGTGCTATCTCAGCGACTTCTTGAAGAAAATACCTCCACTTGTAATCACTATATGGATTACTGATAACCTAGGCTTTTGGTTGAGGGGTTTGTTGTGTAGAAGTATGTAAAATAAACTTTTCTCTAACAGAACTATTTGTAAAAAAAAAAAAAAAAAGACTAAATGAAATGGACAACAACTTTGTGGAGGGAAACAGAAAGGAATGGAAACGGCTACTCTTCTAATCATGCCAACAACATTCCCAGTTTTCCAACCCAGCAACTTTTTAGTGCGCTAATGGTGAATTCGCACTAGTTCACCTTTGATCTACTTTCCTAACTTTAAGCTTATTCTTGTTTTTTCCTATTAGCGTATAAACCAATAACCTCCTGTTCTACCTTAGCCTTACTGGGGCAATGATTTTACAACTGAGCCTACGTAAGCAAAACCGGGCTCTGACAGCCCCCCTAAATCATGCCGCCAGTATGAGGTGTAGTTGTCCTAATGCTTGCAGAATCTTTGTTGTTCCAAGTGCTTTGGTGAGAATATTGGCAATCATGTCTGTTTTTGGGACCTGATTTACAGATATGAAGTTTTTTGAAACTAGATCCCAAAGGTATTGAAAACAAATTTTGATATGTTTTGAGTTGGGATTAAGTTGGGCTTCTTTGCTGATTATGACACAGACACGATTGTCATTCATTAGGAGTGGAGGTTTTTTCATTCTTAAGTTTAAACTTGTCATTAAGATGGAGAACCAGCGCAGTTGCTTGGCGCATTTGTTCAAGGCAATGAACTCCGCTTTGGTTGTTGACTGCGCCACAATTGACTGCTTTTTGGTGGTCCAGCAGATGGGGTTATTAAACAGCATTAGCATGAAACCTGAGACAGATTTGCAACTGTGGAGGCAGTTGTCACAGGGGTCCCCAGGAACAATACTGGGCTATGGGCCTGAGCGCTCAGAACAGACTTATCAAGTTACTCACAGGCTGGGGTCAGGATGAAGAAGCAAAGAACTGATTTGTATTACTGGATCAAGTAATGGAAATACAACTAGGAAGAACCTGAGATCTACAGTGAATCAAATGAAGAAAGAACTGCAGAGGTTTGTGTCTCAATGTCAGTGTCTGGATATGACTGTACTCATTGATGGTAAGCTAGAAGACCCACTAATAAAAGATAAGAAGGTTGTCCCTGATGAGGACCAGTTCCAACGGGTAGTCTTTACTAGGAGGGGTGATCTGTGGTCAGAAGATTAGCATGGTGTCAGTAAGTGAAGGATCTAGTTGTGGTGGAGGAAGCACGAACTGATAGACTTGAATAGACTTGAGAGGATGGGAGCCTGAAGAGTATGAATTACTTGATGAGTATATCCTGCTTGTCAACAGAAGGTCAAAGATAAGTGAGCTCACTGAAGACTAGGAGGGATAAGAGTTATGATGCCTAAGACTTACTTCTGTTTAGCTTGGATATCACCCAATAAGAAGATAAGTCTTTTTTAGACTATACTAATTAATTAGGGAAGGGGGAAACTTCTCAGTTTGCCGGACAGAGGCCGGTATATGTGAGAAATCCCAGCTGGGCAGGATCCAGAGCTTGGGCCTTGGATCTAAGTCCAAGTTCCTGCTTGACAGCTGTATTCTTCCCTGTAATTGAATTAGTATTTTCTTGGGACAGTGATGATTAATGGTTGGGGTTGTGTAGGCTGGTTTTGATTTGAAATTGATCCAGGGGGATTTGAGGTCCTCCCTGGCTGGGCAAGCCAGTGGGGCTTGCCCCTGCAAGCAAGTCAGCTGGGCCCATGGGAGGCCCAGTTAAACATTGCCTGCTATGCACACAGCCCAGGGTTTTGATTGTGCGCGCAGGACTGCCTACTACGGTGCTACGGCGCTACGGCCGTAGTACAGCCTGCTACGGCGCTACGGCCGTAGTATGGCCGTACTACTGCGGACTGCTACGGCCTTAGTACGGCCGTAGCAGTAGCCTACGCGTGGGTACGCGCCTAGCCAGGCCTTACCCGCGCTCCTGTACTGTTACAGTACCCCCGCGACGCGTCGAGGCGCTCCTGAGCGTTGAATGCGTCAACCTAAAGGAGTTCCCTCCCAGGAGCTCCAGAATTCCCTTTTCTCCCATTTTTCTTTTCCTTAAAATTTAAGTACTAAAAATAATAAAATAAAAAAATAATTTCTTCTCCTTCTTCTCTTTTCCCTTCCACAATCAATCAACTTCCTCCCATCCCCTCTCCTTTGGCTAAGGCAGCAAGACATAGTGTTCCAGAACCAGCAAGCAGGTTTCAAAGTGAGTATTCCTCCTTCCTTTCATTCCTTTCCCACTACTACTACCCTACTTCTCTCTTCATCTTTCTTTCCTCCTTTTTTTTTTTTTTTTTTTTGAATTTTGATTCCTTCTCTTTCTCTTCTAGTGTCTATCCCCCTGTCGTCACTTTCTGTTAGATCTGACATAGGTCCTCCTCCTTCTCCCCATTCCGTAATAGACCAAGACTTCTCACCAATAACCACTCACTCTCAGGACTGGATGGACGTCAACAATGGATTTTTCGAGGTCCGTCAATACGCCAGACCCTGCACCTTCTGTACAAGGAATAACCTGGTCTGTTGTGAGGTGACTAGGCCAGGGTCCAAGAAGTGTGTGGCTTGCCGGGTGGTGAAGGGCGTATGTGTTTTCAGTGAAACACCAGTCTTTTCTGAGGGGCGGAAGGTGTGGTGTAATCCCACCACGAAGTCATATGGATTTGAACATCCAATCAATGAGGTACCCACGGACGATTTTGATTTAGGGATTGTCTCTACTGGTAAGTAATTTGACTCTCCATCCCTTGTTCCTTCTTCACAAAATGACAATCTTCAAGCATAGGTGCTGATTGAATTTTTTTTTTCTTGTGTGTAGTCCAATCAGGCAAGCGAAGTGTTCTGAAGAAGGCAGGGATTCCCACAGGGGGAATTCCTCTTTCGTCCAAGGGTTGGGTCAACCACAAAGGTGTGGAAAGCAACCAGGTAGGGTCCTCTGAACGTTCAGCAAGGTCCCAATTGAGGCAAGCTAAGGAAGCCAAAACTAACCAGCCCGCCGAGCGCCAAAAAAGGAATCCCTCCAAGTCATTACAAAAGACTCAAGCCAACCTCGACACCGTGGCTAATGGTAGCTGCAGCAAAGAGGATGGTGATGATGAGGGCAATGATGAGGATGAAGGAATCGATAAGCGTGGCAATACGGCTGAGACAGAAGACGGCGAGTACCGCCCTCCCATTGACGACACTGCCCCACCTTCCCCACGTCCGACTAGGCGTGGACCTAATCCTTTGAGAGGCGAATCCTCAATTCCAACAACTGGTAAGAATCCAGTCAACCGGTCGACCTCCTTACTCAGGGCGCCACCAACCAAATCCCTTAAGTCCACTCTTCCCAGAGTGGTGGTTCGACGTTCTCTGACGGCGAATCCGAGGGCCTCAACCTCCAGGGCCGTTGACCCAGTCAATAGAGGTGTCACCCCTGGCGTTCATGATCTGGTACCTTGGATACCAGAAGGGTCCGAGTTGGAATCGGACGGTTTCACTCGGGACCGTAGGACAGCCATGGGTCTGTTAATGGAAACCCACTACCTATTGGGCCAGGGGATCCAGGAATTAATCCGCGGTAACCCAGGAAGAAGATTCATGGGCTTGGCGGCCGTCAGTGACCAGATGGAGCTGGCAATGACTAGGGTGATTAGGGAGATGGGGGTTGGTTTGAGCATTTGGAGTCGAATGGCTTTGTTCCCTATGAGGTGTGGGATGGTGCTGCAGGTGAAGGACCTGCTGAGAGTGATCCAGCAGAATAACTTTGTTCTTGCTGCTTGTTGTTTTTATTTACTATTTTATCTAAATGTTTTTTTTTTTTTCATTAATTTCATTATTTGCTGTCATTATTTTATTTAAAGAGAAATATAGATATTTTTATACTTTTATATTTTTTTTGAGAGAAAAAAGAAAAATGAGAGATAAGAAAAGAAAAAAGAAACAGATAAGAAAGAAACTTAATAAAGTTGAAAAGATGAGTTGAGAAAGGTTTTCCAATGGTAATTTAGAAATTGCAAAAGATCAATATTCTTGAAAATCTTCAGGAACTTGATAAGTAAAATTCTCAATGGATAATTAAATTAGTGAATGTCTTGAATTGAAATTCTTGTATTGATTTAACAAAAGTTCTTAAATGAAGTGATGTGGATAACTTCCGCCTCTGTTTGACATCCCACAACCTGTGAAGTTGGAGAAGCAAAATCCCAACCGTTGCTCACATAGTGGCCAAGGTAATGTTTAAACAAAGGTAGAAGAAACCCTAGAGATGCATACATAGGAGGACTTACTTTTGAGTAAATGTCTCCGCACTTAATGTACGCCTAAGTAGCAACTACTTCCTTGATCTAGGTTTATCCGGGTAAAGCCTATGAAAGTCCTTTACTAACTCTGGAGAATTTCCTAAGTTGTCCTCTGGTTCCCACGTGGTCTGGTCTCCTGTATTGAGATAACCCTTCCACTCCACCAAGTATTGAAGTTTGCCATAACAAATCCTTGAGTCCAGAATTTGAGATACCTCAAATTCCTCATGATCCTCCACCTGAATTAGTTCTGGCGGATCCTGATACCTACCTTCAATGGTTGAAGGCTTGACGGGCTCAAGTAGTGAAATGTTAAAGACAGGATGAACTGCTTTCCATTGAAGAGGGAGTTGAAGTTTGAAGGAGTTTGTTCCAATCTTCTCAAGAACCTTGAATGGGCCCAACCACCGCTCAGAGAGCTTTTTGGTTGGTCTCGTAGATTGAATGTTCTGAGATGATAACCATACTTGATCTCCTACTTCAACTAATGGTGGTGATGTTCTTTTTACATCTGCGTACTTCTTGAAGCGTTTGACAGCCCTTGCTAAGTCAGTCTTTGACTTTTCTTGGATCTGACGAATTCTCTTAACCAGTTGATCTCCTGGTCTTGAGTCCTTGATCTGTAAAGAATCAAATTGAGGGTGTCAGCCATATATCGTGAAGAAAGGCGATTGCTTTGATGAAGAATGTTCCTTGTTGTTGTAAGCGAACTCAGCCAAAGGGAGCCATGTATCCCAATCATCCTGGTGATAACTGACATACATTCTCAAGTACTGTTCAAGTACCTGATTGACTTGCTCTGTCTGACCATCTGATTCTGGGTGATATGCTGTTGATAAAATCCTCTTGATTTTCAACAACTCACAAACTTGCGTCCAGAATTGGGATACAAACAAGGACCCCCAATCACTCACAATATCCTCAGGTAACCCATGTTTACTGAAGACCTGTGAGATAAAGAGGTTAGCGAGGTCCAGTGCTGTTGCCGTACCATGAGTCCTGATAAAGATTCCCATCTTAGAAAATCTATCCACAATTACCAGAATGGAATTGAATCCATTCGACATCGGTAGTTGAGAGATGAAGTCCATTGACAAGGATGACCAAGGGCCATTGGGAATTGGTAAGGGCCTATGAAATACATGTTTCTTGTGCCGTTTGCTCTTATTCTTTGAGCATTGATAACAAGACGTTACATAGTCACAAATGAAGTTGGCCATGTTTGGCCAAAAGAAATCCCTTTTGACTAACTCAATTGTCTTTTCCTGACCTGGGTGTCCAGCCAAGGGTGAATCGTGTTGATTTTGCAGTATGTTCAGTTTGATTGAATCATCTGCCGGTACTACCATCCTTTCGTTGAATAATAACAACCTTGATTCTTCGTCCAACGAGTAGTGTTCCATACTCTTGCCTTCCTTCAGATCCAGAATAATCTTCTTGAGGTCTTGATCTTGATCTTGAGCCTTCTTGAGTTCATCCACCTGATTACCTAACGTTTGCACCTTAATACTAAAAAACCTTGATGTTTTAATGTCATCTTGATGGAGTAACGTTTTAAAGTTATCCAGATTCTTAGTGATGAAATCTACCCCCTCCGCGGGATACACGTCTTCCCGACGTGATAGAGCGTTAGGAATAACTGCCCATTTACCAGGCCGATAGGTGATGGTGAAATGATACTCTGACAAAGGTTCTGCCCAGCGATCTTGTCTGCGGGTGAGAACCTTTGAAGTCATAAAATACTTAAAGGATTCATGATCGGTGAGGACTTCAAACGGTTGAGAGAGAGAAAGTAAGTTGGCACACCACCGTTTAAGTGCCCAAACTACACCAAGGAGTTCCTTATCATGAATTTCATAATTTAGTTCCGCCGGTATTAGTTTGCAAGAGTCAAAAGCCACGGGGTGTTGGGCTTTTGATGGATGAATTTGACTGAGCACTGCTCCCAGTGCGTAGTCGCTAGCATCAGTTTCCACAATAGTGGGAAGTTCCGGGTCAAAATGACGCAGAATCGGAGCTGTAGTGAACGCCTTCTTGAGTTCCTTGAATTCACGCTGTGCTTCTTCAATGAAGGCAAAGTCAGTCTGACTTCGTTTCTTCAGTAATGAGGTGATGTTGACAATTTTCTTTGAGTAGTTGAAGATGAATCGTTGATAAAAGTTTGCAAAGCCCAAGAACGCTTGAAGAGCCTTAAGGGAGGTTGGTTCAGGCCAATCGAGGATCCGAGAGATTTTCCGTTGATCCATTTGAAGCCCATTGGCTCCCACAATGTAGCCGAGATACTCAACCTCCAAAGCATGAAAAATGCACTTGGATGCTTTGGCAAAGAGTTTATTTTGTTGAAGTAGTTCCAATACTTTGAGAACGTGTTCCTTATGGTCCTCTGCATTTGAAGAGTAGATGAGGATGTCGTCCAAGTAGACCACTACAAAGACCTCCAGATACTTGGCAAAGATGCCGTTTACCAGGTTCTGAAATGAAGCTGGTGCGTTGGTGAGGCCAAACGGCATTACCAGGAATTCGTAGGATCCCCACTTTGTTCAAAAAGCAGTTAAATGCTCCTCACCTTCCTTGATGCAGAGAAGGTGATAAGCTCCACGAAGATCAATCTTGGAAAAGATTGTAGCTCCCTGAAAAACCGTTAACAAATGAGCCATTGGTGGTATTGGGTATTGCTTTTTTCTTGTGACCGCGTTGAGTTTGCGATAGTCCACGCACATCCGCAAACTTTTATCCTTCTTCTTGATGAAAAGAACTGGTGAACCAGTTGATGATGAACTAGTTCAGATGAAACCTTTTTCTACATTATCTGCAATGTAGGCCTTTAGGGTCGTCGATTCTTCATTTGATAAGGAGTAGATTGGACCAACTGGAGGTATAGGACCTTCCATTTTGATATGATGATTGCAGGCTCGGTGAGGTGGAAGTAGATCAGCTTTGACTTTGGAGAAGATTTCCAAGTAGTTGTGATAAGCCTTAGGAACTACTTTCCTCACAGTTTTGATTTCTTCTTCTTCTTCTAAGTCTTCAAAATCTTCCCAGGAGTAGCTAAGTCCAGTTGGATCTGTTGAAAAAGGAGAAAAATTCAAACTTCTAAGAAAGACCTGTTGAGGCGAGTTAGGGACCTGGTCTAGGTCCTCGTCCCGAAACACAGCGGCCTTGAACAACGAACTTGAAGGAAGCTGTATGCGTCGGATTGATGGAAGTTGAATCGAAGTTGGATCTGAAGTACTAGTTGCTTCAGGCAGATCTTTTGTACCTTTAGTGAAGGTCTGCAGTGGTACACTTTCATATTCTTTAATGTTAGAGGCTAGGTTTGGATCCCTGGACCCAGTCAATGACCAGATTCCAGACCTTTAAGAAGTCATAGCCCAATATGATATCCTCAGTATCTCTGGCGTCTATAACTAGAAATTCCCATGTGAATAAGGGAAAGTTTGGAAGCTTCACATCACACTTAGTAGAGTGGGTGATCCATTGTGAAGGTTTAGACTCTGTACCCACTGTATGCAGTGGTAAAGAGTTAGATAGCTCTGATAACGGCAAAGAATAGTTTGAAATGATATGCTTTGCAATGAAGGAGTGAGTAGCTCCAGAATCGAGTAGAATACTAATAATATTATCAGAGAGAAATGAAAGAAGTCTTAAAGAATTCCCTGCACCAGTATTCAAAGTGCACAAATGTGCTCTATTGATAGAGTGAGGCTGAAGGAGCACTTCCAAAATCTCACTTAAGCTTTTCCCGACTGTGAGGGGCCTGGATGAGCTTGGGCTGCATCTTTGGCCTTTAGCCTAGCACAGTTCTCCCTATTGTGAGAACCAGCGCAGTAAGCACATAGGTTCAGCTTTTCTCGCCCTTGCTTTTCATCAGCCTTCACTGTACCGTCCTCGTTGACGTACTTGAAGGTTGCAGCTGGCCTAGCTGTACCACCCTCCCTTTTCTCAAATCTCTTGCCCTTGAACTTCTTCTTCTTTGATGGTTGGGCTGAGGTTGAGATGGGGTTAGGATTTTGCGACTTTGGTTTATCACCAATAGTCTTGGAATGGCTACGGTTTTTATCCTTAGCCCGTTCATGGTATTGGATATCATAATCCAATGCCGCCGACATCAAGTCCTCTAGACTCTTCAAGGGACCTTGATGAACAGCCAATTGATCCAGTAGCCTGGAAGGTAGACTTTTCCGGAAGTGATACATTAAAGGAGCTTCACTCCACTCGGGTAACCTTGTGGTGAGGGACCTGAAGTCTGAGATGTGGGAAGCCACATGGCCATTGTCCCTCATCCTCAATTGATCCAAGTCCTTCTCCATCTGGCGAATCTCGTTTAGGTTGCCATAGAGAGTAAACATCTGGGTTTCAAAGACTTCCCAGTTGTTTATGATATACGACGGATCGTCGTTATAAATTTGACTGAGGTATGGTTTGATCCATTTCCCAGCCTTTCCAGTTAAAAAGGATGAGGTATACATAACCTTCTCCTTATCCGTCTCAAAGGTCCTCTGATCATTGAAGAAGATCGTCTGGACACTTTGAAGGAAGTTCCTGAGCTTAGATGGTTGAGTACCGTCGAAAGGATCAGGTGCCTTCATAGTTGGAGTCTTGAAGGACTTCTTTGGGGCAGTCTCCGGATTAGCAATGGCGGCCCTTAATGCAGCCATCTGTTGCTGCATGCCCTGATTGAGCGTGATCATTTGTTGCTGCATGCCTGCTAGCAACTGAATCATTGCTGGATTTGTATTAGAGAGGGATGGTCGCCTTCCTCTGCGACCTCTCTCTAAATTAACGGTCCTATCACCAGGTTCCTCAAAGTCATCCTTGTCGGAATCCCCCTCCTCCTCCTTAGATTCAGCCCTTCCAACCAACGAGCTAGCAGATGGTGCCACCAAAGGTTGTCTAGACCTAACACCTCTCATGCCTGTGGGGATAGGTGGTGCAATCTGAGGAGAGGGAGTATGGGTAGTTGGCGGTTCTGTCAACTCCCTACGGGCCTGACTATTAGACCGAGTGTCTATAGGTGATTGTTTGACTGTCATAGTGGTGCTATGTCCAATGGAAATCCAGAATCATCGAATTAAAATGGATGGATTAAAAATGAAATTGGGTTGAATAAAGGATTGAGAGAAAAAAAATTTATAAGAGAAACATTTTTATGAAGGGATGATGAATGGATTGAATTAATTAGTATACTGTCACAGGGGTCTCCCAGGAACAATACTGGGCTATGGGCCTGAGCGCTCAGAACAGACTTATCAAGTTACTCACAGGCAAGGGGGGTCAGGATGAAGAAGCAAAGAACTAATTTGTATTACTGGATCAAGTAATGGAAATACAACTAGGAAGAACCTGAGATCTACAGTGAATCAAATGAAGAAAGAACTGCAGAGGTTTGTGTCTCAATTTCAGTGTCTGGATATGACCGTACTCATTGATGGTAAGCTAGAAGACCCACTAATAAAAGATAAGAAGGTTTTCCCTAATGAGGACCAGTTCCAACGGGTAGTCTTTACTAGGAGGGGTGATCTGTGGTCAGAAGATTAGCATGGTGTCAGTAAGTGAAGGATCTAGTTGTGGTGGAGGAAGCACTAACTGATAGACTTGAATAGACTGGAGAGGATGGGAGCCTGAAGAGTATGAATTACTTGATGATTATATCCTGCTTGTCAACAGAAGGTCAAAGATAAGTGATCTCACTGAAGACTAGGAGGGATAAGAGTTATGAGGCCTAAGACTTACTTCTGTTTAGCTTGGATATCACCCAATAAGAAGATAAGTCTTTTTTAGATTATACTAATTAATTGGGGAAGGGGGAAACTTCTCAGTTTTCCGGACAGAGGCCGGTATATGTGAGAAATCCCAGCTGGGCAGGATCCAGAGCTTGGGCCTTGGATCTGAGTCCAAGTTCCTGCTTGGCAGCTGTATTTTTCCCTGTAATTGAATTAGTATTTTCGTGGGACAGTGATGATTAATGGTTGGGGTTGTGTAGGCTGGTTTTGATTTGAAATTGATCCAGGGTGGTTTGAGGTCCTCCCTGGCTGGGCAAGCCAGTGGGGCTTGCCCCTGCAAGCAAGTCAGCTGGGCCCATGGGAGGCCCAGTTGAACATTGCCTGCTGTGCGCACAGCCCAGGGTTTTGGCTGTGCGCGCAGCACTGCCTACTACGGCCGTAGCAGTAGCCTACTCGTGGGTACGCGCCTAGCCAGGCCGTACCCACGCTCCTGTACTGTTACAGCAGTTTGCAAAATCTGAATCAGCCCATCCAATTAGTTGATCAGGAGATGTGGACCTTTGGTAATGTAGTCCTAGGTTTGGGGTTCCATTCAAGATATTTCAATAAATGGCGCACTGCTGACCAATGAGCTGAAGTGGGCTTGTAAGCAAGCTGGGAAAGTAGGTTTGTGGTTAAATTTATGTCTGGCCAAGTATGCAGAGCTAGGTATTTTAACATTCCTAACGCCTGTTGGTATGGTTTTGGCTCAATATGATCAGCTTTGTAGTTCAGCATGTCATGGAAGTTGCTAGGGGAGGGGGTCTTCAATGGATTTGAGTCTTGCATTCCAAAACGATTGATTATTTTATTGCAAAAATTGGTTTGATGAATAATTACAGAGCCATCATCTTTCCACTCTAGACTGTAACCCAAGTGTTGCAACGGCTTTTCTTTGACTTTTATAGAGAAGTGGGATTTTAGCTTATTTAGTATGGTTTCAATTTCTTGTTTTTTTTTTCCTACTATGAATCCATTTTCCACATGGATGTGCATGTACACTGTTTTTGAAGTATTGATAAATAAAGATTTGTCTCCTTTGCGAGGGGGACATACCAGCGCTTGAGAGTGCCTCTACTACTCAGTGCTTCCATCTTTGCAGAGCTTGCTTTGTTCCATACAGTTATTTGTTTAGCAGCCAGACGTGATCAGGTTTGGCGGGGTCTTCAAACCCGCCAACTTGAGAGACATAAATTGG
Source organism: Phakopsora pachyrhizi (assembly GCA_943181505.1). Taxonomy (NCBI): domain Eukaryota; kingdom Fungi; phylum Basidiomycota; class Pucciniomycetes; order Pucciniales; family Phakopsoraceae; genus Phakopsora; species Phakopsora pachyrhizi. Next base: position 52,847 of record CALPCA020000002.1, on the reverse strand, counting down.
CACATCAATCAGCCTGTGGAGAGAAGCCCCCTCTACATCAAACTGAAAGGCATGGAATTTGTGTTGGGCAGTGAGAGCCAGAAGCAGTTTGAAAGATTCATTTTGAGCCACAGAAGAGTAGGTATTGAAGTAATGATTTCCTCCTTCCTGGTGATTGCCAAAGCACACCCATCTTGCCTTGAGAGGACTCACTTCACCAAATTTGTTGAGCTTTTTTAGTAAGTCGCCACATACCACCAATTACTTTATGGTCTGTAGGCCAAGGGACTAGAATTCCTGTTTCTTTAGATAATAAATAATTGAATTTTGATTGCATGGCGTCTTTCCATTTTAAGTGCTCAGAAGTGTTCAACAAAGCCTTATTTAAAGGAAGAGTTACAGCTAGGTTTGTTTCCTTGTTGTGATTACAACGTGACCCAGTTATTTTGTTGGCAGGGTCAATCAAGCTGGAGATAATTTTCACCGCTTTGTCAAAGTGAGGGACAAATGCATATCCCTTTTTATTAGTGGAGGGGATTGATGTAGGGAAGGTGGGAGGTGTCTCAGTGGGTTTGGAAGGACAGGGATTTTTGTCTTCCAGGACTGGACTGGGCACATCCGCTGTGCTGTTATCCTTAACTTTTTGACTTGTAATTACAGGGTCTTGGAGCTGGATGCTCGCATTAGTGTTTGTCATCTTGTGGCTTATAACAGCAAGCTTTAAACCTATGAAACTGATAATAAATCAGTATTATGGCTGTTGACGTAAAAAAAAAACTTATTTTTGATATACTACTTACCTTTGTAATGTAATAAAAAAAAAATACTCAGGGTGCTACTGTTCTGAAAGAACAGTGTTGTTTCCACACACTTATCAAGCCTCTGATCTATAAGGATTCCAATACTGAGAATAACCCCTTATAATATATTTATGATCAATACTGAATCAATTAATGTTGAATGTTTAAGTTTTGTATCTAGTCTATACTCTTTATAAATAGAGCTTTAGAAGTTTAATGTCCAATGGAATCGTGGTTTGGTTGATAACAGAGAAATTTAACTTTTAAAATACTTACTTGTATTGTTAATAATCTAATAAAATTGTATATGGATCAAACTACGTGGTTTTACACCTGGTATTTAAAAGAAATGATTTTATCATGTACTCCTTGAGTTTTTAAGATAAAATGACAAATTTATTTCACATGGTGTGTATGGGTGTGCTCATCTGTGATTAAAATTTACAGAATTACTGAGGGTGATCTTAATATCAGCCGTGAAGTTTCAATATTCACTGATTTGGTAAGGTTACCAGATTATCCTGATGAGCCACTATGGTAATATCCAGGTTACAGTCATAATTACATTATGAAATTAGGAAAATCTTTGCGCCTCTATGGTAAAATGATGCCATTAAAATTCTATAACTATAGGACATCATATGAAAAAGTTTTCATTATGGCAACTATCAAAATAATCAACTATAAGGTGATTATTCATACATGTGCAACTTTAATGATTTTTTTAAAATTGGGATCAACTCTGATCAACAAAGTTTGGCTAAGAGAGTTGCTCCTTAATGGCTCATCTTTCATTTCCCTAAAGGAATAAGGTTTGAATTGAAAACTACTCTTTTGGGAAGTAGATTTATATCATAAATTCATGTTTTTTGGTATTAATTGAGTTGTGATTTACACAAGTAATGTAGCCTAGCCAACAAAGGTTGAGGCCATCTAATTAGGTTACTCTGAGCATATTTGCTCTATTAACCATGGTCTCAATCTCTGTAACAGTACAGGAGCGCGGGTACGGCCTGGCTAGGCGCGTACCCATGCGTAGGCCGCTGTACTATGGCCGTAGTAGGTGTTGCTGCGCGCACAGCCAAAACCCTGGGCTGTGCGCACGGCAGGCAATGTTCAACTGGGCCTCCCATGGGCCCAGCTGACTTGCTTGCATGGGCAAGCCCCACTGGCTTGCCCGGCCAGGGAGGACCTCAAACCCCCTGGATCAATTTCAAATCAAAACCAGCCTACACAACCCCAACCATTAATCATCACTGTCCCACGAAAATACTAATTCAATTACAGGGAAAAATACAGCTGCCAAGCAGGAACTTGGACTCAGATCCAAGGCCCAAGCTCTGGATCCTGCCCAGCTGGGATTTCTCACATATACCGGCCTCTGTCCGGTGGATGGAGAAATTCCCCTCTTTCCCAATTAATTAGTATAGTCAAAAAAAGACTTATCTTCTTATTGGGTGATATCCAAGCTAAATAGAAGTAAGTCTTAGGCCTCATAACTCTTATCCCTTCTAGTCTTCAGTGAGCTCACTTATCTTTGACCCTCTGTTGACAAGCAGGATATACTCATCAAGTAATTCATACTCTTCAGGCTCTTATCCTCTCAAGTCTATTCAAGTCTATCAGTTTGTGCTTCCTCTACCACAACTAGATCCTTCACTTACTGACACCATGCTAATCTTCTGACCACAGATCACCCCTCCTAGTAAAGACTACCCGTTGGAACTGGTCCTCATCAGGGACAACCTTCTTATCTTTTATTAGTGGGTCTTCTAGCTTACCATCAATGAGTACGGTCATATCCAGACACTGACATTGAGACACAAACCTCTGCAGTTCTTTCTTCATTTGATTAACTGTAGATCTCAGGTTCTTCCTAGTTGTATTTCCATTACTTGATCCAGTAATACAAATCAGTTCTTTGCTTCTTCATCCTGACCCCCCTTGCCTGTGAGTAACTTGATAAGTCTGTTCTGAGCGCTCAGGCCCATAGCCCAGTATTGTTCCTGGGAGACCCCTGTGACAGTATACTAATTAATTCAATCCATTCATCATCCCTTCATAAAAATGTTTCTCTTATAAATTTTTTTTCTCTCAATCCTTTATTCAACCCAATTTCATTTTTAATCCATCCATTTTAATTCGATGATTCTGGATTTCCATTGGACATAGCACCACTATGCCAGTCAAATGATCACCCATAGGCACTTGGTCTAATAGTTGGGCCCGTAGGGAGTTGACGGAACTGCCAACTACCCATACTCCCTCTCCCCAGATTGCACCACCTATCACCACAGGCATGGGAGGTGTTAGGTCTAGACAACCTTTGGTGGCACCATCTGCTAGCTCGTCGGTTGGAAGGGCTGAATCTAAGGAGGAGGAGGGGGATTCCGACAAGGATGACTTTGAGGAACCTGGTGATAGGACCGTTAATTTAGAGAGAGGTCGCAGAGGAAGGCGACCATCCCTTTCTAATACGGATCCAGCAATGATCCAGTTGCTAGCAGGCATGCAGCAACAAATGATCACGCTCAATCAGCGCATGCAGCAACAGATGGCTGCATTAACGGCCGCCATTGCTAATCCAGCGGCTGCCCCAAAGAAATCCTTCAAGACTCCAACTATGAAGGCACCTGATCCTTTCAACGGTACTCAACCATCTAAGCTCAGGAACTTCCTTCAAAGTGTCCAGACAATCTTCTTCAATGATCAGAGGACCTTTGAGACGGATAAGGAGAAGGTTATGTATACCTCATCCTTTTTAACTGGAAAGGCTGTGAAATGGATCGAACCATACCTCAGCCAGATTCATAACAACGATCCGTCGTATATCATAAACAACTGGGAAGTCTTTGAAACCCAGATGTTTACTCTCTATGGCAACCTAAACGAGATTCGCCAGATGGAGAAGGACTTGGATCAATTGAGGATGAGGGACAATGGCCATGTGGCTTCCCACATCTCAGACTTCAGGTCCCTCACCACAAGGTTACCCGAGTGGAGTGAAGCTCCTTTAATGTATCACTTCCGGAAAAGTCTACCTTCCAGGCTACTGGATCAATTGGCCGTTCATCAAGGTCCCTTGAAGACTTTAGAGGACTTGATGTTGGCGGCATTGGATTATGATATCCGATACCATGAACGTGCTAAGGATAAATTCCTAGCCATTCTAAGACTGTTGGCAATAAACCAAAGTGGCAAAATCCTAACCCCATCTCAACCTCAGCCCAACCATCAAAGAAGAAGAAGTTCAAGGGCAAGAGATATGAGAAAAGGGAGGGTGGTACAGCTAGGCCAGCTGCAACCTTCAAGTACGTCAACGAGGACGGTACGGTGAAGGCTGATGAAAAGCAAGGGCAAGAAAAGCTGAACCTATGTGCTTACTGCGTTGGTTCTCACAATAGGGAGAACTGTCCTAGGCTAAAGGCCAAGGATGCAGCCCAAGCTCATCCAGGCCCCTCACGGTCGGGAAAAGCTTAAGTGAGATTTTGGAAGTGCTCCTTCAGCCTCACTCTATCAATAGAGCACATTTGTGCACTTTGAATACTGGTGCAGGGAATTCTTTAAGACTTCTTTCATTTCTCTCTGATAATATTATTAGTATTCTACTCGATTCCGGAGCTACTCACTCCTTCATTGCAAAGCATATCATTTCAAACTATTCTTTGCCTTTATCAGAGCTATCTAACTATTTACCACTGCATATAGTGAGTACAGAGCCGAAACCTTTACAATGGATCATCCACTCTACTAAGTGATAGGTGAAGCTTCCAAACTTTCCCTTCTTCACATGGGAATTTCTAGTTATAGACGCCAGAGATACTGAGGATATCATATTGGGCTATGACTTCTTAAAGGTCTGGAATCCGGTCATTGACTGGGTCCAGGGAACCATTGTTCCTAGGGATTCAGACCTAGCCTCTAATATTAAAGAACTTGAAAGTGTACCACTGCAGACCCTCACTAAAGGTACAAAAGATCTGCCTGAAGCAACTAGTACTTCAGATCCAACTTCCATTCAACTTCCAGGTTCCAGAAAGAAGGAGCTGTGGAGCCAGGGCCCAGCAGAAAAAGGGAGAAGGCTACCACAGTGCCTGGGGAGGAGGAGGTCCAACAGAGGATTGCAGATGAGATTGGGGAGGAGGAAGAGGACTATGAGGAAGTCCAGAAAGATCAGGAGGAAGGGAAGGAGGAGGCAGTGGTGACCATGAAGCTGACTCCCAGGGAGCAAGAGAGGATCCTGAAGGCTAGGAAAAGGGCAGCCACTTTGCTGAAGGAGGGACCCAGGCACTTGGAGTCTCAGCTAGGAAGGGAGTACCCAGGGGCCATCAACAGGACCCTGAAAACTATCCTGGACACTGAGGTGACACAGAGGCTTGGGGATCTGCTCCTGACATCCTCTGGAGTGGCAGAAGGATTGAAGAGGCAGATGACTAGGAAGAGGGTTCAATCTGGGGTGGATGTGGCTCAGGTGACTTCAGGAGTGGTGGACTGGGAGGCAGACTCTGATGTGGAGGACCCCAGGTTCTGCACCACTCTGGGTTTCTTGGAGGTTACTGTGGGGAAGCACAGGACCAAGGGACTGGTGGACTCCAGGATCCATGATCAATGTGATCCCTGAGGAGCTTGCTAGGAAGTGGGGACTGGCCATGGTAGGGTCAGAGATGAAGCTAAGGGGGGGAAGGAGGACACCTTACCAGCTTGGTAGGAGTGGTGGAAGGGTGCCCTGTTGGATTCAAGGGAAAACTGGAGAAGACAGGGGTGACTTTCTGTGTGGCCAAGGGGGTCAAACACCTCATACTTGGGAGGCCCTTCTTGATGGACTTGGAGGCTAGGCTGGAGTATGGGGAGACAGGGGAGGTGATGAGCTATGTGATGGGATATGGAAGGTGGTTGAAGTTACCTTTGTATGTACCAGCGGAGTCATCAAAGTTTCAGATACTCAGTAGGAAGGAAGAAGGGGTGAGGTCCTTTAAATAGTAATGGTGGTTTGGAACCAGGTGTCCTTGATTCTTCATCAACCTCTAGGAGGCACCCCAAACCTAATATGGATCAAGGTTGGTTGTATCAGTATAATGAGTTTCTTATGAATGGTTGGTCTGAGAAAGAAAAATATGAAAGAATAAAAACAGTAGAAAAGTTAAAAGAATATAAAAAGTAAATAAAATAGAAAAGAAAGATAAAAAAGTAGAAAAGAGAAAATAAAAGAAAAAAGTTTCATTTTATAAGTTTGTTCAAGTTTTTATAGATTATAAAAGAGTAGATTGGCAGGGGAAGAGAAAAGAGGAGGAGCTTGGGCTCCTAGGCAAGAGTAAAAACTGCAGCTGGGTGGGTTTGGTGGACCATGATCATGGTCAAGGCTATGGCCATGACAACGACGGCTTGGCCTCTGTTTCTCACTATGGCAACAGGGAGGAGGAAGAAGATATGGCCTCTCCTGTCATTAAGGGCAGGAGGGAGGACAAGAAGAAGTGGGCAGAGTGGGAGTTCACTGCTCTGCCAGAAGAGGAAGATAGGGGGCTCCAGGACATGAGCATAAACTGTATTATGTATGGAGCAGAGGTGCTCAAGAGGATTGTGGAGTGGGTCTATGGGACTCAAGAAGAGAAAGAAGAAGAGGGCTCTCAGTCAAGAGGCTGGGAGAGGAAGCAAGAGAAAGGTAAACCATGGAGGACATGGGAGTTTGGAAAAGAAAAGGAAGGCAAGGGCCTAAGAGAAAGAGACTGGGGGAGAAGGAGAAACGAGGAGGAGCTTGAGCTCCTAGACAAGAGTGGAAACTGTAGCTGGGTGGGCTTGGTGGCCCACAACCCTTGTTGGAAAGAACTTGGAAAGGAAGGCCCGGGTATGGATAAATTGTTGGCAAGTACCGGGGGGATATCATGCACTGGCTGTGACTACCATGATCCCCCCAAATGTCTGTCCCCACTCATGTCCTGAAAAATACTTACCTGCAGAAGGATGACACTTTGTTTTCTTATTTAATGCCAGGAGTACAGGATGGGTCCAATACCAGGGAACTTTGGAGCTTAGGAGGGAAGTACAAGCCTGTAGCCAAGAAGGTCAAGCCTGTGAATGCACCTTTGCCTCAGCACCTCAACCCGCCACTACAGAGACCAGCTATGTCTAGGAACCCTTATCTCACTCCTCTCAGCAAGAATCCTTCACCTTTCAGGCCCTTACCCAGGATAACTGAGGAAAGGTTGAAAGTGGTGAATTTTGGTCCTAAGGGATGGTTGTCACCAGCAGAGGTGAACCTCCTGAAGCACCCTATATTGTTAAGGGAGAAGGCCATGGCCTTCTGCCCAGATGAGAGGGGCTTACTCAAGCACAGCTATGGCATGCCTTATGTCATACCTGTGGTGGAGCATGAGCCTTGGCAGATGAAGGCTATCCCCATTCCAAGGGCAGCCAGGGATGAGTACATAGAGTTGGTGAGGGAGAGGGTGAAGACAGGGCCGTATGAACAGTCGTCATCAAGCTACTCCAGCCCAGTCTTCTGTGTGAAGAAAGGAGATGGGAAGTTGAGGGTGGTGCATGACTTGCAACCCCTTAACAAGGTGACAATCAGGGATGCAGGTCTGCCTCCTAAGATTGAGGAGTTTGTGGAATCCTTTGCTGGTAGGGTGTGCTATGGTCTAGCTGACATCATGGGAGGCTATGACCAGAGGGAGTTGGACATGGACTCAAGGCCATTGACAACTTTTGACACCCCACTAGGAAGGTTCAGGCTGACTAGGCTACCCCAGGGAGCAGCTAACTCTGTGGCAGTCTACCAGGCCCAGATGATGTGGATCCTTCAGGATGAGATCCCAGAGTACGGAGGAGCCTTTATTGACAACGGAGGAATCAAAGGACCAGCAACAGACTACCAAGGAGAAGTCTTGGAGGAGAACCCCCATATCAGGAGGTTTGTCTGGGAGTATGCTGTGACTCTGGAGAGGATCCTGCTCAGGATAGAGGAGGCAGGGACTTACAATTTCTGGAAAGAAATTTGTATGTTGCTGCCCAGCCTTGGAGATAGTGGGGCATGTGGTTTGTAAGGAGGGCAGGTTGGTGGCCAAGAAAAAGCTGAACAAGATTGAAAGCTGGCCTGTGCCTAAGGACACCACAGAGGTCAGAGGGTTCCTAGGGGTGTGTACCTATGTGAGGATGTTCATAGAGAACTTTGCTCAGAAGGCAGCACCACTGAGGAGGCTGACTAGAAAGGACCAGGAGTTTGTCTGGACCAAGGAGTGCCAGGAAGCTTTTGAGGAGCTGAAGAGGGTTGTGGGGAAGGATATAGTGCTCAAGGGGATTGAGTATGGGGAGGAAGCAGGCAAGATCAAACTTGCTGTGGATTCCAGTTTTATGGCAGTATGGCATGCGATATGAGAATGGGCTGATTTGTGGTTCTGGCCCAGACCAATTTCACTATAAAAGGAGGCATCTATGGGCCAAAAGTTTCTTATGAATCCCCCCCCCATCAGAAAAATTATGCTTTTTTCCGTACTTGCTTTTCTGTATTAGCTTTCCTATTTTCCCACCCTCATAGGTTTCCCACACTCCCCTGTCCTGTATTTCAGTCTTTCATTGTAATCCAAGGCCCTGGGCATTTCACAAGCTTTTCAACCTTGTGAACCTCAGGGGTCATAGCTTTCCTCTCTTTTCCAGCCACCAAAGAACACAGGTGTCCTGTGTCTCTTTCTTTCTGTTCTATTGTAGGCCATCTCAGAGGGCAGCTTCAAGGAGGCACCTGACTTAGAGGTATTGCATCCTCTAGTCTTCCCCTCTAGCCATCTCTCCCTGGCTGCTTTTCTTTGTAGGAGGTAGTCAGCTTTGGTCCCACAACGTGAGGAGTGATGAGCTATGTAAAGGTCTCCTATCCAATGAAACTTATAGACTAGCTGATTGCCACAATTTACAAACACCTTTTTGTTGCGGTGGATGATTTTGAGTCCATGGTCTTCTAATTGGGTAGTTGAAACCATATTTCTGGGTCCATTTGGGGAGTAGAACACTGGATATAGCATGGTATTGTCAATCTTCATAGATCCTACGTGAGTGATAGGCACAGTACCTCCAAAGGTGTTCATAGTTTTTTGATTGGTTTGGGGTCAACAAGCAGGTCAAGATTATTAACTGTGGTTTTTGTTGCACCTGAATCATACACAAGTTCCGTTTCTGGGACTGAGGAGTGACTGTAGTTGGTTTCCTCCGTTAGGCAAAAACCTGAGTTTTCCACTCAGCTATCGTATTCTACTTCAACCGCCAGTGATTCCTCCTCTAGGACGTTTGCTTCAGACATTGTCAGCTCTTGCAATTCTTTCAGCTTCCTTGCAATTTGTTCCATGACAGATCCTGAATTTGTCATTGATTTGGTTGCTTTGGGTCGAGTAGGTATGGCTGGTCTTGGCGTGAATTCCTTGCCTTTGCTATCCTTAGTTTTTCAGTTTCTGCTTGGGTTTTGGTAGGGGACTTTACTGAAATTTACTTCTGGTTGGTTAGTAGTATCCCGCCAAGTTTGTTCCATAATCAATCTGTCTTTGACAGCCTCAAACGTGAACGGCTTGAGATCCCAGAGGTTTTGGACCAGAGATATGATAGATTTGTACTACTTAAAGCTTATTAAATAGAGTGTTGCAGCGAGCCCGTGGATATGTTCATTAATTCTGGCATGGCGTCTACCGTGGTTTCTAGCAAGTTATAGCTCTCTGCAAATTTTTTGGAGTATGTCTCAATGGACTCGCCTGAGGAATATTGAAGGGTAGTGAGCATTCTTAGCTTGTTACCTATGGCTAGTACTGATGCTTCTCCGCATGAGTGGGCCAACGCTTTGAGGGCGTTGTGGGACCAAAACTGACTACCTCCTATAAAGAAAAGCAGACAGGGAGAGATGGCTAGAGGGGAAGACTAGAGGGGACAATACCTCTAAGTCAGGTGCCTCCTTGGAGCTGCCCTCTGAGATGGCCTACAATAGAACAGGAAGAAAGAGACACAGGACACCTGTGTTCTTTTGGTGGCTGGTAGAGAGATGGGAGTTATAATGTAACAGAACAGATTTGGGGACTACCTGGTAGTCCTATTCACAGGTGGAGTTATCAACTCCCCTTCATCAATCATTTTGAAACTATCCATACTGGACCCTTGGTTTCATTAATCAGCCATGGGGGTTTATCAGTTGGACTTTCCCTGAGGGAGTCATTATAGGGTTGAATTAATTTGGAGTTTATAATTCCTGATCGTCTCAATGGGTTAAGAGGCTGTGCTTCGGCGCTTCGGCCGATATAACCCCTGTTCAAACCCTGGTCAGTGCATCCAGATTAGCTTTTTTGATTTGGCTGAACTTTGGGGATTGGTGTGACGTGTGGCTATTACCTCAAGGATGTGAGTTGCGTGCCCGTATCAAATATTGTCTGGCCCCTCCACAAGTCCAAAGGGTCGGCCGAAGCTATGGTTGACCGAAGTAGATTCGCCAAAGCTATGCTTGACCGAAGTAGATTCGGCCGAAGCTAGGGTCGCCCAAAGCACATTTGGCCAAAGTAGTTTTGACCAAAGCAGATTTGACCCAAACCAAATTCAACTGAACTGCCCTCATGCAGTTCCAGCTTTTTATCCAACGTATTGCCAACGCCAGCTAAGCAGGACCAAAGGGATACTGCCAGGAATCTCAGTGGACAGGCCACATTGGCCTTCCCATCCAGGGTCATCACTGCCCTGGACCAACCAACCCAGACCTTCCCAATTCAGTTTCAACGCTGTTCTTCTCAAGTCAATAAGTATTTCCACGGCTTCCAGTTCAATCCCATATTCAATTGAATACAGTTTCAACTCTATTCATTCCAATGCAATAAGGATTCCCGTGGTCACATCATTCAATTTATACTCAATTAATTACAGGAATACAGGCAGCTGCAAGGTTGAGCTTGGACTCTGATCCAAGGCCAAATCTTTGGACTCAACCCCAGCAGGATTTTTCATATATACTGGCGTCTGTCCAGGATTGTGAGGAGTTACCCTTTTCCTCAATTAATTAGTATAGTTGAAAAAAGACTTCACTTCTGGTTGGTAATATCCAGCTGAACAGAAGTAAGTCTTAGGCACTCTTTACAATTATCATACTCAGCCCTTCAGTAAGACTAACTCTATTAATTCCTTTTGTCTTCACTGATTGGCAGCAGGAACAGCTTTCAAGAATTGCTTCACAGGCTCTCTTCAAAATCTCAGTCACTCAATCAAGTCTCCAAGTGTGTGATCCTTCCTCCCTCTTAACTAGTCATCACTTCACACTGATATCTTCCTCTGATCTTTAGCTGCCACTTCATCAGACCTTGATCTTCTGGATTGGACTTCTTAAAGGACCTTTCCTCTTCATTGTCTAGTGGGTTCCCTCCTGTTTCTCTCTGCTGTCATCATTGGTCATATCCAGACTCTGACTGGGTTCTTGAATCTCTTCAGTTCTTTCTTTGTTTCTGAACTTCAGGTGTAGATTCATCAATACTACTAGTTGTATCCTTCCCTTACTAGATCCAAGTAATCCAAGTTCTATTTGCTTCTTCACTCCATCCACTGTGCCCTGTGAGTTTCTTGATAGTCTGTTCTGAGCGCTCAGGCCCATATCCCAATCCATCCTTGGGGGACCCCTGTGACAGATAACACCTGAGGTTCACAAGGTTGAAAGGCTTGTGAAATGCCCAGGGCCTTGGATTACAATGAAAAGACTGAAATACAGGACAGGGGAGTGTGGAAAACCTATGAGGGTGGAATAATAGGAAAGCTGATACAGGAAAGCAAATACAGAAAAAGCGTAATTTTTCTGATGGGGGGGATCTATATATATGGGAGGCATAAGGAATTTTGGCCCAGAGAGGCCTCCTTTTATAGAAAATTGGTCTGGGCCAGAACCACAAATCAGCCCATTCTCATATCGCATGCCATACTGCATTATCTCAGAACCATATGCAACCGTACCCAATTCACCTCAAAAAACCTTTACAAGTCCGTAGCTCCTGTAGTTTTGCTCCAACCATTTTGACCTTAGTGAGCACCCCCACCTAAAATTTGCTCCTCTTTCCAATGGTGCCATCCATTTTCCTTCACTGCCACTCCTTCCTCCTCGAAATCCTGTGAAATCCAACAAAATCCTCCTTACAACACCCCTGGAGCACTCTCCGCCTCTCCTTTTCCCTGCCCTCCTTTACCAATTCTTCCACCACAGCCTCCCCCAGCCCTGATGATGTCCCCATCATTGCCTTTCCAACTCCTCCTTACACCACTGCCACCTGTCAACCTCCCATGCCTTTCCTCCGCTCCATCCATATCCACCCTCCTTATGCCTTCTGTCCTCAGATAACCCTGCCCTTATCCAGTCCAAGACACACTGCATTGTCCTGAATTCAAGCACAAGGCAAAGATGTCATCCATCCTTTACAAGCTAAAATCTTAAGTAAATCATAAAAAGAAATGTCCACGGACATTGCGGGGGGCTCATGGTCTCACTGCCAGTGCATGGTCTCCCCCCTTACTTGCCATCACTTGTTCCTCCAGAAAATTCCATCCAGAAAATTTGAGAAACACCATTTTTCTCCCACTTCCAGGGCAGCTATCAAAAATCTGACAAGATTTTTGAACTCCTGGTGAAATTTCAACTGGGGTCATATTTTGACCCCCTACAGGTATTACCCGGCCCGGCCTGACCTCCAAAAACCCGTTTCCACCCCGGTAAAGCCCAGTCCGACCTCCAAAAACCCAGCTCAGCTCCGGTAAAACCTGGTCCGACCTCCTGAAACCTGGTTCGGCTCCGGTAAATCCCCGTCCAAAACCCCAACCCGGCCCATAATTGGCCTGTCACAGAGCACCATCCAAATTCTCTGACTTGTCCAATTTTTTTTTTTTTTTTTTTTCACCCAACAGTGGCGTGTATATAGACAAAAATATTTTTATGAAGAAATAAATAGAAATGAAAAAATAACAAATAGCAAAATAAACACATGTGCCCACCACCACCCCTCACCAGTGACCCTGGGTGGCTATCTTTTCTTCTTACAACAAAAACAAGAAAGAAATATAACATAAAAATCAACTGAAAATACTAGTAAGACAAAAGAGTAAGGAGATCACTCCTCCTCCTTGTCCCTGGACCTGTCTACTTGTGCGTAAAACCTCTTGATGTGGGCCGCCGCAAACCTCCTGGCCATCCGGGTCCCATCCAACTCTTCCAGCACGTAAGACTTCCCTGGAGCTTGCTCCACAACCCTGTAGGGCCCATTCCACCGATTGTGGAACAACTTCCCCCACTGGTCCTCCAGACTCTTGTTGTAAGCCAGTACCATGTCCCCAGGCGCCAGAGGCTCCCGTAGCCTATGTGCCATCCTTGAGTCCCAGTACCAAACCAACTTAGCCCTTGCCTCCATCATCCTCTTATACCCCAACTCCAACACTTCCATCTTCCTGGCCAACTGGTCCATCCTTCCAGCCAGCAACTCCTCTGTGGTCCTCACCTCTTCCCAGTCAACCCTAGGTATGTCTCCATCTCCACATCCACTGGCAGCACCGCTGGCTGGCCAAACATCAGCTTGTAGGGGAGTACCCAGTCTTCCTCTTGGCCCGAAATCCTTCCCTGAACTCTGCCCCTCCATCTGTGGTTACTTTCCTTGGATCCCCATATCTCTGGATCCAATTACTCACAAACGAATTCCCAACTGCCTCAGCCCTCAGGTTTACCAATGGAGTTGCCTCAGGCCTTCCTGATAAGTTGTCCCTGGCCACTTTCAGGTACTTCCGCCTACCTGCCTTGATGTGTACCGCATCAAGGCTCACCCTCTGGAAGAGTGTCCTTGATCCTGTGGTTATGCCCAACTCATTGGACAAAGCCCCACTTCTCTTCTGGCACTCCTCACAACTCTTCACCCACTCTTTCACTCTCTTCCTCATACCAGGCCACCATATCCTGGTCACCAACCTCCCGTATGTCTCCTGGACCCCTCTGTGTCCAAGCTCCTCATGCATCCTCCTCAGCAACTTTTCCTGTAGCTGAGGCTCACTGACTACCAGCTGTAGCCCATTCCTTCCTTTCCTCTTCAACCTCCCAGCTTCCGCTGTGAAGCCCTTTGCCTTCCGTTGAAGCCCCTACCCAGTCCTGACTACTACAGTTTCTGGGCTGTACTCCTGTCTCCACGAAAAACTTTAGTTTCTGGTAGAACTTTGCCCCACTCTTCCTCTGAGTGAAGCCCACTAATACCTCTGGTTGGTGCAGTTTCAACTGTTGCCCTGCAGTTGTTGGCCATTGTTTATCCTCATGCCCTTGAGCCCCATAAGCCGTGTCATCGCCGCGGTCCAGTTTCACCTCTTGACTAGGAGGACCGTGGTGGCTTTTAATCTCATCCCCAGGAGTCTCCTTTCTTCCCTTCTTCATAACGTAGTCCAGTTTTACCTCTTGACCAGGAGGACCTTGGTGGCTTTTAATCTCATCCCCAGGAGAACTTGGCTGCCTTTTAACCTCTTGCCCTGGAGGGTTTGGATGCACTTTAACCTCATACCCAGGAGGTTGCCACTTCTCAAGATTGATCCCAGGATGGGGCTTGATCCTATTAGTGTCCTCCCAATCTTCTTCCACTTCTTCCTCTTCATCCTCCAACATCTCCTCTTCTGTCCTTGGCCTTCTTGAGAGCCCATCTGGCATGGTGAAACTCTTCCCTGGCTTGTGGACCATATCAAAAGAAAACAACAAGATATAGGACACCCATCTTGTCATGGGTGCACTAGGTGCCTCAGGAGAATTGATCATCCCTATCAGGGACTTGCAATCCACCTGAAATTCAAAATGCTGTCCCCACAGCAAATTCTCCAACTTCTTCAGAGTCCGGTATACCCCGTACAGTTCCAACTTGGCCTGTGAATACCTGGACTCCACCCTATTGAACCCCAGTGACTCATAGAGCACTGGCCTGTTCTTCCCATCCTTGTCTTCCTGCATCAGGACTGCTCCTGCTGCCATAAAACTGGAATCCACAGCAAGTTTGATCTTGCCTGCTTCCTCCCCATACTCAAACCCCTTGAGCACTATATCCTTCCCCACAACCCTCTTCAGCTCCTCAAAGGCTTCTTGGCACTCCTTAGTCCAGACAAACTCCTGGTCCTTCCTAGTCAGCCTCCTTAGCGGTGCTGCCTTTTGAGAAAAGTTCTCTATGAACATCCTCACATAGGTACACACCCCTAGGAACCCCCTCACCTCTGTGGTGTCCTTAGGCACAGGCCAGCTTTCAATCTTGTTCAGCTTTTTCTTGGCCACCAACCTGCCTTCCTTACAAACCACATGCTCTACTATCTCCAAGGCAGGCAGCAACATACAAATTTCTTTCCAGAAATTGTAAGTCCTGCCTCCTCTATCCTAAACAGTATCCTCTTCAGAGTCACAGCATACTCCCAGACAGACCTCCTGATGTGGGGGTTCTCCTCCAAGACTTCTCCTTGGTAGTCTGTTGCTGGTCCTTTGATTCCTCCTTTGTCCATAAAGGCTCCTCCGTACTCTGGGATCTCATCCTGAAGGATCCACATCATCTGGGCCTGTTAGACTGCAACGGAGTTGGTTGCTCCCTGGGGTAGCCTAGTCAGCCTGAACCTTCCTAGTGGGGTGTCAAAAGTTGTCAATGGCCTTGAGTCTATGTCCAACTCCCTCTGGTCATAGCCTCCCATGATGTCGGCTAGCCCATAACACACCCTCCCAGCAAAGGATTCCACAAACTCCTCAACCTTAGGAGGCAGACCTGCATCCCTGATTATCACCTTGTTAAGGGGCTGCAAGTCATGCACCACCCTCAACTTCCCATCTCCTTTCTTCACACAGAAGACTGGGCTGGAGTAGCTTGATGAAGACTGTTCATACGGCCTTGTCTTCACCCTCTCCCTCACCAACTCTATGTACTCATCCCTGGCTGCCCTTGGAATGGGGATAGCCTTCATCTGCCAGGGCTTGTGCTCCACCACAGGTATAACATAAGGCATGCCATAGCTGTGCTTGAGTAAGCCCCTCTCCTCTTGGCAGAAGGCCAAGGCCTTCTCCCTTAACAATATAAGGTGCTTCAGGAGGTTCACCTCTGCTGGTGACAACCATCCCTGGACCAAAATTCACCACTTCCAACCTTTCCTCAGTTATTCTGGGTGAGGGCCTGAAAGGTGGAGGATTCTTGCTGAGAGGAGTGAGATAAGGGTTCCTAGAGATAGCTGGTCTCTGTAGTGGTGGGTTGAGGTGCTGAGGCAAAGGTGCATTCACAGGCTTGACCTTCTTGGCCACAGGCTTGTACTTCCCTCCTAAGCTCCAAAGTTCCCTGGTATCGGACCCATCCTGTACTCCTGGCATTAAATAAGAAAACAAAGTGTCATCCTTCTGCAGGTAAGTATTTTTCAGGACATGAGTGGGGACAGACATTTGGGGGGGATCATGATAGTCACAGCCAGTGCATGATATCCCCCCAGTACTTGCCAACACTTTATCCATACCAGGGTCTTCCTCTCAAAGTTCCTTCCAACAAGGGTTGTGGGCCACCTCACCCACCCAGCTACAGTTTCCACTCTTGTCTAGGAGCTCAAGCTCCTCCTCTTCTCTTCCTCTCCCCCAGTCTCTTACTCTTAGGCCCTTGCCTTCCTCTTTCTTCTTAAACTCCCATGTCTTCCATGGTTTCTCCTTCTCTTGCTTCCTCTCCCAGCCTCTTGACTGAGAGCCCTCTTTCTCTTTCTCTTCCGGAGTCCCATAGACCCACTCCACTATTCTCCTGAGCACTTCTGCTCCATACGCGGTACAGTTTATGCTCTTGTCCAGGAGCTTCCTATCTTCCTTCATAGTACAGTTTATGCTTTTGTCCAGGAGCCTCCTATCTTCCTTAATAGTATAGTTTATGCTCTTGTCCAGGAGTCTCCTATCTTCCTCTTCTTGCAGAGCAGGACACTCCCTCTGCCCACTTCTTCTTGTCCTCCCTCCTGCCCTTGATGACAGGAGAGGCCGTATTCTCTTCCTCCTCCCTGTTGCTAAAGTGAGCAACAGAGGCCAAGTCGTTGTTGTCATGGTCATAGTTCTGACCATGATCATGGTCCACCAAACCCGACCCAGCTGCAGTCTCTACTCTTGCCTAGGAGCTCAAGCTCCTCCTCTTCTACCTTTCCCTGCCTATATACACTATCATAATCTAAAATAACTTGAACAAAATTATAAAATGAAACTTTTTTCTTTTCTTTTCTCTTTTCTACTTTTTTCTCTCTTTTTTTTTTACTTTATCTACTTTTTTATATTCTTTTATCTTTTCTACTGTTTTTTTATTCTTTCATATTTTTCTTTCTCAGACCAACCATTCATAAGAAACTCATTATACTGATACAACCAACCTTGATCCATATTAGGTTTGTGGTGCCTCCTAGAGGTTGATGAAGAATCAAGGACACCTGGTTCCAAACCACCAATACTATTTAAAGGACCTTACCCCTTCTTCCTTCCTACTGAGTATCTGAAACTTTGATGACTCCTCTGGTATGTACAAAGGTAACTTCAACCACCTTCCATCTCCCATCACATAGCTCATTACTTCCCCTGTCTCCCCATACTCCAGCCTAGCCACCAAGTCCATCAAGAAGGGCCTCCCAAGTATGAGGGTGTTTGACCCCCTTGGCCACACAGAAAGTCACCCTGTCTTCTCCAGTTTTCCCTTGAATCCAACAGGACATCCTTCCACCACTCCTACCAAGCTGGTAAGGTGTCCTCCAACCCCCCTTAGCTTCATCTCTGACCCTACCATGGCCAGTCCCCACTTCCAAGCAAGCTCCTCAGGGATCACATTGATAATGGATCCAGAGTCCACCAGTCCCTTGGTCCTGCGCTTCCCCACAGTAGCCTCTAGGAAACCCAGAGGGGTGCAGAACCTGGGATCCTTCACATCAGAGTCTGCCTCCCAGTCCACCACTCCTGAAGTCACCTGAGCCACATCCACCCCAGATGGAACCCTCTTCCTGGTCATCTGCCTCTTCAATCCTTCTGCCACTCCAGAGGATGTCAGGAGCAGATCCCCAAGCCTCTGGGTCACCTCAGTGTCCAGGATAGTTTTCAGGGTCCTGTTGATGGCCCCTGGGTACTCCCTTCCCAACTGAGACTCAAAGTGCCTGGGTCCCTCCTTCAGCAAAGTTGCTGCCCTCTTCCTAGCCTTCAGGATCCTCTCTTGCTCCCTGGGAGTCAGCTTCATGGTCACCACCGCCTCCTCCTTCCCTTCCTCCTGATCTTTCTGGACCTCCTCATAGTCCTCCTCTTCCTCCCCAATCTTATCTGCAATCCTCTGCAGGACCTCTTCCTCCCCAGGCACTGTGGTAGCCTTCTCCCTTTTTCTGCTGGGCCCTGGCTCCACAGCTATTTCTTTCTGGACCCTGACTCTCTTCCCAAGATCCACCTCCATGATCCTCCCTTCATCCTCCTCTTCTTCCTTGGGATGCACCAGACTGATACATCCTACAAAGGTCCTCCTTTGCAGTCAAAGGCTCAGGGAGATGAATTATCCCTGCCTCCTGTACCCTAGGACCCACCAACTCTGCCACCTGAATGGTAAACTTCTCCAAAGGAACCTTGCTGGAGTGAGCAGCCACTACTGACCTGAAAGTCCTGGTCCTGTCATAGTGGACCCTGGTGTTGTCTGGCAGGTAGTATGCTGGCCTGCCCTCTGATGTCATCTCCCTCCTGACCAGTCCATTCTTGATGTCCTCATCCACTCTTGGACACCTGGTGGAGGCACGGCCCTGCATCCCACAGTAGTAGCACACAAAAGCTCCCTGCCCCTTGCCTCAAAAACCTCCCTCCTCTCCCCTGCTTTCTTCAGGGACTCCTCCAGTCTGGCACTCCTCTCCACAGTCTGCCCAATGATGCTCTTCAAGATGTCAGTCATCTGGTCCAGCTTCTTAGCCAGGTGGTCCACTGCCTCTGGCTCCTTCTTCTTCTCCTCCTCCTTCTTGGACTCCTCTCTGTCCTTCCCCCTGTACCTCTCCCTCTTCTTATTCAACTCCTCCCTTATGATCTCATTCTCCCCTTGGAAGGGCCTGTAATAGATACTTCCATCCACTGAGACCTCCCCCTTGAACTTCATCTCTGCATCCACTGCAAGCTTCAGTTCCTTCAGAGTGGGCAATGAGTACCCACCTGACCTATTCTCCACCATCTTCTTCCCTTGATGAGCCTGACTTTGACCATCTCCTGCAACTCCTTGGAAAGAGCCCTCCAGAGGAGAGGGCATGCCTCATCATCATTCCTGAAGGTCCCCTCCTTCTCTAGGTACTTCAGCCTGGTATCAAAGAAGTAGGAGAACTCCTCATAGTCCCCCTTGGAGGAAGCTCCTCCCTTCTTCTCCCAACAATCCACAGCTGTCCAGAGCTCCTGGATAGTGTACCTTGGGGCTGGCCTGTACCTTCCCCACCTGGCCTTCATTTCCTTGACCAGCTTTCCCCAGTCAAGTTCCCTCCAGCCTTCCATCTCCATGACCTCCTCCTTGAGGTCCCTGCCTTTACAGAAGAATATGACTTGTTTGACCTTGTCATAGTCCTCTGCCACTTCATTTTCAGCTGCCATCTCAAACAGATCCAAGAACTGATGGAAACCCTTCCCATCAAACATCAATTCCTCTTCCTTAGGAACCTTCACCACCTTCCTGATGGTGGCCTCCCTCCCACTGGGCCCAGCTGGTCCAGTTTCAGTTCCTCCAAGTCCAGACATTCTTCCTGGATATAAAACAAAAAACAAAATCCTCCCTTATGCTCACATAGTGGCCTGGTCTTTCTTTCAAATACTTTTGAGAGTAGCCAAACCTCAGAGGTGCACTAATTGATGGAACTTACTTTGAGACCCTTAATGGCCCACACGACTTCCTTACTCCTTGGTATTTCCTGAATACCTCTTTCCTCTCTCTCTGATGGAGTTGTGCCGTCTAAGTGCACACAAACCACCCCCTTGAAGTTCCAGGAAGCTCCCCCAGACTCTTGTCCTTGAAGCTTCTTTCCCTCCTGTCTTAAAGCTCCAGAAAATCCCCCAGACTCTTGTCCTTGAAGCCTCCTTCACCTCCTCTTAAAGCTCCAGAAACTCCCCCAGACTCTTGTCCTTGAAGCCTCCTTCACCTCCTCTTAAAGCTCCAGAAACTCCCCCAGACTCTTGTCCTTGAAGTCTCCTTCACCTTCCTCTTAAAGCTCCAGAAACTCCCCCAGACTTCTTGTCCTTGAAGCCTCCTTCACCTCCTCTTCTCTTCTCTTAAGGCTCTGGATAAACCTCCCTAAACCTCTGTAAAACACCTCCGGAGGAGCTCCTTAGAACCTCCGGCGTGCCTCCGTGACAAATCCTCCCCAACCTACGCTAAGGCTCTGTAGAACCTCCGGCAGGATCCGTAAACCTCCGTAGAACCTCCGTCAGGCTCCGCAGACCTCCGGCGCTGCCTCCTAAACCTCCATACACCTCCGCAGCACCTCCGTGGACCTCCGGCGCAGCTCCATAGATGAAAACCTCCTATGGTTCCGTACAAAAATCCCAAAGTCCGTCAAGAAAAATCCAAAGAATTGAACAACTTCCACTTCAACAGGGACCAGGCCACTGTTGGGACACCACTATGTGGGACCAAAGCTGACTACCTCCTATAAAGAAAAGCAGACAGGGAGAGATGGCTAGAGGGGAAGACTAGAGGGGACAATACCTCTAAGTCAGGTGCCTCCTTGAAGCTGCCCTCTGAGATGGCCTACAATAGAACAGAAAGAAAGAGACACAGGACACCTGTGTTCTTTTGGTGGCTGGTAGAGAGATGGGAGTGATAACACCTGAGGTTCACAAGGTTGAAAGGCTTGTGAAATGCCCAGGGCCTTGGATTACAATGAAAAGATTATTACAGGACAGGGGAGTGTGGGAAACCTTTGAGGGTGGGATAATAGGAAAGCTGATACAGGAAAGCAAATACATAAAAAGCGTAATTTTTCTGATGGGGGGGATCTATATATATAAGAGGCATAAGGAATTTTGGCCCACAGAGGCCTCCTTTTATAGTAAAATTGGTCTGCGCCAGAGCCACAAATCAGCCCATTCTCATATCGCATGCCATACTGCATGATCTCAGAACCATATGCAACCGTACCCAATTCACCTCAAAAAACCTTTACAAGTCCATAGCTCCTGTAGTTTTGCTCCAACCATTTTGACCTTGGTGAGCACCCCCACCTAAAATTTGCTCCTCTTTCCAATGGGGCCATCCATTTTCCTCCACTGCCACTTCTTCCTCCGTGAAATCCTGTGAAATCCAACAAAATCCTCCTTACAACACCCCTGGAGCACTCTCCGCCCCTCCTTTTCCCTGCCCTCCTTTACCAATTCTTCCACCACAGCATTGTAGAAGTTATAGTTATTTTTTCTCAATACGGAGTGTAGGTCCATTTACACAGATTGATATAGCTGGGTCATGGCCCATGCATTTTTCTTCTTAAACGACTGAGTACCCTTGTTCTCATTATTCCACTTAGCTTCCAACAGATCATTGCATCCTTTACTTGCCAGGATTAATTGGAACTGCAATTTCCAGCTGTTCCAGTTATTCCTGGTCAATTTGGGAATCCAAACTCTTGATGAGCAGTTTGTGGATGATTCGTTGGAATCACTCTGCTCTTTTACTGCAGCTTTTCCAGAAGAGGATTGTGTTGCATCCATGTCTTTTAGTTGTTAGATTCGAGTTATCAAGAGTTCCCTCTTGCTACCATGTAGGAATTCTGGGCTCAGAAGTCAGGATTCTCTCTTTTTTGAGACAGCACAAATCTTGATCCTTAGCAGAAAAAGTCTTTAAAATATTGAGCATAGATGAGTATGTAGTGGATACAAGAAATTTAGAGGATGGAATAGAGCACCTTTAAACTATCTACACCTTTAGGTCTCAACTGTCTTTGTCTAAGTGTTATCACTCTTATAATACAGCGATAAAAGCCTGATGTTTGACAATTTGTTAGTAGGTGCTATCTCAGCGACTTCTTGAAGAAAAAAAAAGGAGAAAAGAAAAAATACCTCCACTTGTAATCACTATATGGATTACAGATAACCTAGGCTTTTGGTTGATGGGTTTGCCGTGTAGAAGTATGTAAAAAAGAAACTTTTCTCTAACAGAACTATTTGTAAAAAAAAAAAGACTAAATGAAATGGACAACAACTTTGTGGACGGAAACAGAAAGGAATAGAAACGGCTATTCTTCTAATCATGCCAACAACATTCGCAGTTTTCCAACCCAGCAACTTTTTAGTGCGCTAATGGTGAATTTGCACTGGTTCTCCTTTGATCTACCTTCCTAACTTTAAGCTTATTCTTCTTTTTTTCCTATTAGCGTATAAACTGTTAGAAGTGCCAAAAGGGAACACATTAACCATTGTGCCACACAGGTGGATCATCATGTCCGGGGAATCAGCTTATTACATGCTGCACTCCAACACTCCCCTAAATTTTATCCTAACAAGATATAAATTACCCAACCATCATATTTTTATTTATCCTATATAATTAAAAAATTGGGTGGTAGCGCAAAGCTAAACCAATTCAGTAGGCAAAGTTTTATATTATAAAAAGCCATGTTTTTGTTTGTATAATGTTGGAATATTCTATTGTATTGAATCCTACTGAGTTGGTGTTATATTTTTTATAGGGGTTTTGTGGCTTGGCCGCAGGTCAAGCCACTGTGATGTTTGAATACTGTTGGCATAATCCATACTGATATAGCCAAGCCATTGTGATTTTTGCATGATTTTGGCATAATCTATTGTATTGATACTTACTGAGTTGGTATTATATTTTTGCTAAATTCAGGCTACTTTGAAATACAGTTGCCAAGCTACTGTAGTTCAAATGTCACTAATACAGGCCAAAATAGCCTGGCACGCACACTTTTTATGCGTGCCACGCCTTTTAGAGCCGTAAATAGCGTGGCACACATAGAATCTATGCGTGCCACACTATTTACGGCGCTGGAAGCCCTGGCAGGGTAAATTAAATTCTAAAAATTCCAAAAAACATGTAAATACAAATATAAAACACCCAAAAGGTTGGGATCATTAAATATCTCAATGAAACATCCACAGCAAAAAAAAGAAAAAAAAAGAGCCCTTGGTGAAACACTGATACTGCAGGCTGTGTATCAGTGTTTCACTGGGGATTAAGGGTCCCAGTACTTCTTTTGAGGTAATGTTACACTGGGGGACTGCTTGGCAACCCATTTGCCCTTCAATTTTTCGTCATTTTCACTCCTTTAATGCCCCACCTTCCCAGAATTGTTTCTCCCACCTCTTAACATCATTCTTCATCTTTTTTTGAGCTCTTTCTTCCCCAACATAGCCTATATCAATTCTGCCCCCATAACAAGAAGTTCTTAACCAAATATAACTAAAATATACTCAAATTAAAAGAAATTTAAACTGATCTTTAACCATTTTATAGAAAACAATCCATAACATAAAATCATCAAAGTTTTTCCTCACTTAAAAAACTCCAAAAAATCATTTTTTCTGCTCTATTTTTTCTGCTTCCCCATCACCACAAAAAACTTACTCTAGTTTTTTTTTAAAAAGCATCAAGGCTATCCAGTATTTTTTCTCTCTATCTTTTCCTTAACCAAAACTCAGAAACAACCCTCATAGCAATAACACACACATATTTCCCCTCCAAATAAATTTCAAAAATAACAAATTTTGGGTATCTTTTGTTTTGCTTATTTTTTTATCAGGACTTATTCAATCCATCTCAACATCACCATTTTTTTTTTTTTCTCAACTTTTCTGCAGAAATAAAAGCCCCCTTTAAAATCAATTCAATAAAAAATCACTTCTGTCTTCACCCTGATAAATTTTCTCACTAAATATACTTCAAGAATCAAATTTTCCTGGTGAGATTTTTTTTTTTTTTTCTACAAAATTTATCAATTATTTTTAAAAAATATACATAACTTCTTTCATTTCTTTTTCTTATTCTTAACTTGACCTCAATTATTTTTCTTTTTCTATAGTCAATCCTCAGCACTTTCCCCAATACTCAAAGGTATTTGTTCACTAAAAATAATTCAATTTTAAAATCTTATACTAATTATCATTATTTTTTTAGAAAAACAAAATGTCTCAATAATATGGTGGATATGGCTATCCTTACTATGGTGGTTACTACTACCCATATGATAACCAACCCCTTGCTATGGATATGGCCAACCTGACAATGTTACTGGCCATGCAGAAGGTTCAGGATCAAGCTTTCATAACTTTGAAGATAACCTGCCCCCCTCATGGATACCCAAGAATACATCCTGAATACCAAAATCCTTATGATGTCAACCCATCAAGAAGCACTCCTCAAAGCTCTTACATGCAAGACCATGTAAGAAGTGATGATGATCACAGAAATTTCCTTGATACAGAGAATGAATACCAGGTCCCAACAACAACATTTCCCTCTGGCAGCTACAGCTTCAAAGGCAAGGAAAGGCAGTCTCAAGACTTTGGACAAAGCCCCCACTCTGAAAATCAAAGCTTTAAAGGAAAGGAGAGGCAGTATCAAGACTTTGAAGAAAGTCTTGATGGTGATAAAAGTAAAGAGAAGCATACTCCACTGCAGGGCTATGAAGATATAGAAACCAAAGAAGATAAAATTTTGAATCCTGAAATCCCAGCAACATCACCAAGGAGGTCAGGGTTAAGATATGAAGGGCTGCTGAAAGAACATCCACTTAGGGATTTTGATACTGTAGGTGAGCTCAAGCAGTGGGCCCAAGACTGAGCCTGGTCTCAAGGTTTTGCATTGTCAGTGAAGAGTTCAAAACCAAACAGAATTGTGTACCTAAAGTGCTCTCAGGGTGGGGTGAACTTATCAAAGGCAAGATCAGCTGAAAGAACTTCAAGTACAAGAAGAACAGGCTGTAGGTATGAGGTATCAAACAGGTTCAGTACCAGGACCAATCTTTGGAGTCTGTGCCCAAGGTGGATGCAAAGCACCCACAATCATGAACCTGCCCCAGCTATTTCTGGTCTTTCAACACACAGAAGATTTGATCCTAAAGAGCTGGAAATGATCCACAACCTCTCTGCTGTTGGTGCCCCACCAAAACAAATCCTCTCTACCCTCAAAAAAACCAGAGAAGACATCAATGAACCAGATGCTGGGGCCATACTAAAGGATGTTTATAACGCTAAAAACAAACTTGTAAGAGCTCAGAGGTCAGGAAGAACACCCTTGGAGCATTTATACTATGAGTTGATAAGGTCCAGCTACTTGTATGAATCCAAGAAAGACAGCAACAACACACTCACTCACCTCTTCTTTGCACACGCAGAAAGTATCAGGCTTGCCCAAATTTATCATCAAGTGGTGCTGTTGGATTGCACCTACAAGACCAATGTATTCAAGTATCCCCTTCTTTATATTGTAGGCATGACTGCCACCAATCAACTTTTCTCAATAGCTTTTTGTTTTCAGAGGTCAGAAAAAGAAGAAGATTATCTTTGGTCCCTCAATCAATTAAACAAAATTTGGACCCCACTGGCCATTCATCAACAAAAAAATCCAGATGTTGAAGACTATCTATTACTCACTTGGATGCCTCACATTTTGCATTTTGTGAAGGTGTACACCAGCAACAGCCCCCACTTTGGTAACAGCACCACTTCAAGGGTTGAAGGTTCACACTCCAGGATCAAATCATTCCTTCAAAATTCTACTGGTGATTTCTTGCAAGTATTTCAAAACATCAGCCTGTCAATGGAAGGACAAATAACTGAGGTGGTTACAAGGTAAGTATAGAAAAAACAAAAGTCTTAAACAACATTAGCCCAGTTTTCACACACCTCCATAAAAAGATATCTCAATTTGCCCTTCTCAAACTCCAACAACAACATGACTTAATGATTCAAGGTAATCAAGAGCCTTGCTCTTGTAAGTTTTGGAGGATATGGGGGATTCCTTGTTGTCACATAATTGAAGACAAGATCAACAAGTTCAATTTAATGGAAGCGCCCTTTAAACTTGCTGATGTCCATCACCAGTGGCATTTGATTGTGCCTTCAGCCATGGAGAAGAAAACTGAGGATCTCAATACTGAAGAACTACCAGAGCAAGAGTTTGAAAAATTTGGATCCTTCTTCAAGCAGCTCCCAGCATTTAGAAGGAGAGAACTATTTGGTGACTTCTACAAGACGTGCAATGGGTACTACACACTTGAACCAGCAGGAGTTACAAGTGTGGTTCCAAATCCAAGAGGTAGGCCAGCCATGCAATTTCCTGGAGCCACAAAAACATCAACACGTAGGGATATGTCACGCTTTGAGGTGGAAGAAGCAATTGCTGAACACAAAAAACATTGGGAAGAGCTTGAAAGACAAAAAGCAAAGAAGGCCCCTCTGCCATCTGCACCAATTGTGAATCCAGGGACTAGCAAGTCTTACAATCTGAGGACAAGATCTCAAAATTCTCCAAACCTCATTACCAACTCACCATTCCATACAAGAGGCAACAGCAGCACCAGAAGTTCATCATTTGATGGCAGTTTTTCAAATGACAGATCCTACCACCCCAGCCCAAGATCATAATCATTATATCTGGATGAATTAAGGTCAGAAAGGTTTCAAAAGATTAAAGATTCTCCTTCTAAACCTCATCAAGAGCTGAAGGATTTGTACCAGAGTCCTTATCTTAAAGATGGATTAATTGCATCTCCATCATATCAAACCAGGGTAAGAAAGAAGAAGAACAAGATCAAAAGTCAAAGTATGGGGTGGAAAGAACAAGTGTGAGGAGTCTGTATCTAAGTCCCATTGTCAAGGCCTCCCTCAGTGAGTATGCAGCCTCAAGCAGCAAAGAGGATATTTCAAGGTTGGAAGATTTAAGAAAAGAACATGAAAAAGCTTCAAAGTTGAAAGAGGAGGCTGCTGAAAAGTTAAAGGTACTGAGGAGTCTTAAAAAGGAGGCAGAGGATGGCTTGTTTGATCTGGTAAGTAGGAAAACATCCATTTCAAGAAGAACATCAGTTGTTGGATCACCATTACCAACAAGAGTGCCATCAATAAGTGCTGGGTCAACAACAGAAAAAGAAAAATCAGCCCAACAGCTTATGAAACAGTGACTCAAGGCAGCTCAATCAAGCCCAGGACTGAGCATGAAGAGTTAATGAGGTATATCCCACAACCCCTTCAAAGGCTGATTGAAAAGATTGATAATCCTCCTAAAGATGGAGATTGTGGGTATACTTGTGTGGCTTGGAGTTCAGGGAAAGGCAGGGGTATTTCAACTCCAGAATTAATCAGGAAGCATCTTTCATCAGAGCTTAAAAAAGATAAAAAGATGTATGAATTGATTGAAGGAAGGAATATTGATGAAGACATCAGAAATACCCAGGCTGGGAAATCTGCAGGAGTGGCTGGTTGTTCAAAGATGCCACTTTCTGGGTATGCTATTGCCAATCATCTAAGAATACCTCTTTACTACTTTTCCCTTGACTCCATGCACACTTACGTGCCTACCAATTGTTCTTATTCAAATTATTCTCCCTTTTGCATGGCTTTTGTTGATACTAACCACTATGTAGTACTTCACTTCAAAAAAGTTAATGGGTCTATTCCTGCCCCTCCTATAGATGGTTGGTGGCTTAGAAAGTCTTCTTCAAGAACAAACACGTGTGGCTTTAATCATTAGAAAATGATTTGAAGTTGTTTCAAAAACTAATGCCTTCAGCCAGTGGGGGAGCAGTTATTACTGTAGATTAATTTATTTGTAATTATATTTGTAATTATAATCAATAGTTATCAATGTAGATTAATTTATTTATAATTATATTCATTATATTTTCTTATGTGCATCTTATTATTTATGTGTAATAAAAAATGTTACAAAAACAATATAATTATGTGCCCCTGAATGTGCCTTGAGCACTATTTTTTTGTGCCCCAAAGAGCGCGACACGCTCTTCTTTTATGTGCCCCAAAGAGTGCTGCAAAAACTTCTTTTATGTGCCCCAAAGACTGCCTTAAATACTTCTTCAATGTGCCCCAAACAGTGCTGTACACTCTTATTTTATGTGCCCCCAAAAGTGTGGCAGACACTTCTTTTATGTGCCCCAAAGAGTGCCACACACTTTCTTTTTTGTGCCCCAAAGAGTGCCACCCACTATTCTTTTTTTATGTGCCTTGTCAGCCTGTGAGCCAAAAACACTTGGCCAAACAAACTGACAAATATAATAAACAAAAAGAAATACATCTTTTATTTTTAGTTTCAAAAATAATATAAATAATATAAAATTATATGTATAAAATCTAAATATCTTTTTAATGAATTTATAAACATATGAATTTTATTGCATAAATAATTCCTGAGATAATTTCAGGCATAGTCATATATTACACTTTTACATGAAAATGACTGTATCACCTAGTTCATATGTGTATACAGTACCATAAGCCAGAATAGAAATTTCGACGCTATAGTATAATACCACCATTTACACATACTGTAAACTTAAAATTGAAATACAGTACAGTTGGCAAATCCCAGTTCAAATTAGCCCAACTTTACAGCAAGTAAAGTTAAAAGGTGGTAATACAGAATATTACGACGAAATTGAATTAAGGCGCATTACCACTAAGACCAATCCTTAATCAACTTAATGTTAATAACTTCTTCACTATTAAGGTTAAGGCAAATCTGAATAGAAAGACTGCCATTGAAATTAAAATTCAGTAGTAGTCCTCTATTACAGAATTAAAGATTTCCCTCTCCCTCCAGGAGAAAATTTGAACATGTAAAAACTGTCAAAATAAAATATGTTCAATACACATAGAAGGAGAGAGATTGAGACCATGGTTGATAGAGCAAATATGCTCAGAGTAGCCTAATTAGATGGCCTCAACCTTTGTTGGCTAGGCTACACTAATTGTGTAAGTCTTAATTCAAATAATAACAAAATACGTGAAATTCTGATATAAAGTTACTTCCCAAAACAGTAGTTTTAATTTCAGACCTTATTCCTTTGGGGAAATGAAAGATGAACCAATATGGAGCAACTCTCTCAGCCAAAATTGTTGATCAGAGTTGATCCTGATTTTATAAAAATCATTAAAGATGCACACGTATGAATAATTAACTTATAAGTGATCATTTTGGCAGTTGCTACAATGAAAACTTTCTCAAATGATGTACCATGGTTATAAAAATTTAACAGCATCATTTTACCATGGAGGCGCAATACTTCTCCTAATTTCATATCATGAATATGACTTTAACCTGGTTATTACCTTGATGGCTAATCAGAATAAACTGGTAACCATACCTAATCAGTGAATATTAAATCTTCACGGCTGATATTAAGATCACCCTCAGTAATGCTGTAAATTTTAATTACAGATGAGCACACCCAGGCACACCATGTGAAATAAATTGGAGGCTTTATCTTAACAACTCAAGGAGTACGTGATAAAACCATTTCTTATAAATACCAGGTGTAAAACCCAGTAGTTTGATCCATATACATTTTCATATTATTATAAAATTTTTATAAGTACTTTTAAGGTAAAATTTCTCTGTTATCAAACCAAACCACGAGTCCATTGGACATTAAACAAAAGTTCTATTTCTAAAGAGTATAGACTTATTAAACATTCAATATTTTATGACTCAGTAATTGGTCATTTAATCTATTATAAGGGAGAATTCTCAGTACTGGAGTCCTTATAGATCAGGGGCTTGATCAGTGTGTGGAAACACCACAGTTCTTTCAGAATTGTAGCACCCTGAGTATTTTTTTTTTTTTTATTGCATTACAAAGGTAAGCAGTATATTAAAAATAAGTATTTTTTTTACGTCTACAGCCATAGTACTGATATATTATCAGTTTCATAGGTTAAAAACTTGCTGTGATAAGCAACAAGCTGACATTTGGGGGCCTCATCTCTTTTGAAACCAAGACAAACCTTTCATACAAATCCATAAGTAAATATTTTAATCATTTTACTTATAAATACTCTTATATACTAAATTTACGTCAAAATTATAGTGTCAACTGTAGTAACTGAAACAAGCCCTGTGCCCAGTAATTCAGATACTTCAAATCACATTATACATTTGTTTAATTTATATATATCTCTTTTCTTTTCCCTTGAATAGTGGAAACAGACCAGGAGGACCTCTTAAACTACGGCATAACATCTGCAGAAATCACATCAGAAGAAGCCAACAGGAATAGAATCCCTCCCACAGACAATATCTCTGATAAATTAGCATCAGTGCAAATAGATCCTGTCAGATCCTTCCTTAGTGCCAACTCATTAATGAACCTTGGACCATTGGAAACTCCTGAAACAAACTTCAAAGAGTTATACCTCCCTGGTATTCCCACAGAAGAACCTTAAGAACCAGTTAGAAAAATTATTGATCTTTCTACATACAGAAAGAAAAAACAACATAGAATTTCTACCTCTGGACACAGCTCATTAAGTGGTACTAGCACTTGCATAAGTTAGTTTTATTTTAAAAATAATAGTATAACAATAAACTGACATCATGCCCAGTACCAGAGCCCAATCCAGAACAAGCAGCCATGCCAGACCAAGATCAGAAATCTTTGGTCATGACCTTGCACAAGACTCACAGCCAGCATCAAGCAGAGTATCAGAGAGCAGAAGCTCAAGGCAACAAACCCCTGCAGATCAGCATCCTGAAACTGGCTCTGGTGACTCAAAAAGCACTGCTGGTCCATACAAAGTACAAAACTTTGATGGCAATAACCAAGGGATGGGACGTAGTAAAACTGATAAAAGTTCTAAATCCACATCCAAAGAAATCCCCAGATCAAAAACCCAAGAAAAGACAGAGGAAGCAAGGAGACATAGTAAGTCAGACCCTGGCCAATCTGAGCAGTATGGGCAAAGTCATGAGAGTGGGATCAGTGCTGATGAGAGCACAAATGGAAGAAGAACTCATGAGCAGAAAAAATAGAAAGAGAAAGATCTGATTTCAGTTCCTGCAAAATCTATAACTAGAATAGCAGACACAAACCAAGTCTTTGTACAAGAAATTATAAACTTAAAGTATAAAATTATTTCTTTAGTTAAACAATATGATGAAATGACAAAATATTGTAATAAACTTAGTAAAGAACATAAAATTACTTACTCTTTGTTATCTGATAATATTCTCAACTCTACCAATAATCTATGTATTTCAATAGAGAGCATATTGCTAACTCAAGGAAGAATTGAACATGAAATTGGACAAGTTCATACAAAAGTTCTAGAAAACATTTCTAATGTAAATAATAATTATATTCATACTATTAATAATGTAATAGATGATAAACTAATACAACTTGAGAACTCAATTGTTACTAAAATAAGTACATTATTATCTCAAGATAAAAACAAACAATATGACATACCACCACATCAGAATGTTTCTGATTAGTCATTTATTAAGTTATCAGAAGACCATTTACGTAATAACCTATTTGATAATAAGACTCCTAAAAGAGAAACCAGTGCCATTCTAATGGACAATATCAAGATAATCATGTCTTTGATACCTCCTACCAAAGACTGGCCAAAGTTTTCAGGAGATGGTGAATATGATTTTATGGAACTCATAACTTTCATTGATAATTTAGTAACTGACATACCAGGCATACCTGACTATGTTATATACACCAAATTCACTAGCATTCTTACAGGATCAGCCAAATTTTGGTATGACTCTATGAGAAGAACAGCTGGTAGTAAACCATGGATTTGGTGGAGATCTTCCTTCATTAATAAGTTTAATACTGATACATGGAGATGGAAAGTTACTAAAGCTTTTGATAAAGATAAATATGACTCCAACAATAAAATGAATGTCACAGAATCGGTAACTGTTCAACAGAAAAGACTTAGAAGTCTATTTCCTGATATGACAGAGCCAGAACAGATCCACAAAATGTTGGAAAAATTAACTGGTACCTTATACACTCATGTTAGAGCTAGATGTTTTGCAGATTCATCAGTCTCTGACTTTATTAATGCAATGTATGATATAGTCCAGAGAACATTTATGTCAGCTTGTTGCTTATCACAGCAAGTTTTTAACCTATGAAACTGATAAAATATCAGTACTATGGCTGTAGAAGTAAAAACTTATTTTTAATATACTGCTTACCTTTGTAATGCAATAAAAAATAATAAAATACTCAGGGTGCTACAGCTCTGAAAGAACTGTGGTGTTTCCACACACTTATCAAGCCCCTGATCTATAAGGATTCCAGTACTGAGAATAACCCCTTATAATGTATTAATGATCAATACTGAATCAATTAATGTTAAATGTTTAATTTGTATCTAGTCTATACTCTTTAGAAATAGAACATCTAGATCTTTAATGTCCAATGGACTCGTGGTTTGGTTGATAACAGAGAAATTTAACTTTTAAAATACTTACTTGTATGTTTAATAATCTAATAAAAATGTATATGGATCAAACTACTGGGTTTTACAACTGGTATTTATAAGAAATGGTTTTATCACGTGCTCCTTGAGTTGTTAAGATAAAGCCTCCAGTTTATTTCACATGGTGTGCCTGAGTGTGCTCATCTGTAATTAAAATTTACAGCATTACTGAGGGTGATCTTAATATCAGCCGTGAAGATTTAATATTCACTGATTAGGTATGATTACCAGTTTAATCTGATCAGCCATCAAGGTAATAACCAGGTTACAGTCATATTCATGATATGAAATTAGGAGAAGTATTATGCCTCCATGGTAAAATGATGCTGTTAAATCTTTATAACCATGTTACATCATTTGAGAAAGTTTTCATTGTAGCAACTGCCAAAATGATCACTTATAAGTTAATTATTCATACGTGTGCATCTTTAATGATTTTTATATAATCAGGATCAACTCTGATCAACAATGTTTGGCTGGGAGAGTTGTTTCATATAGGTTTATCTTTCATTTCTTCAAAGGAATAAGGTCTGAAATTAAAACTACTGTTTTGGGAAGTAACTTTATATCATAATTTCAATGTATTTTGTTATTATTTGAATTAAGACTTACACAATTAGTGTAGCCTAGCCAACAAAGGTTGAAGCCATCTAATAAGGCTACTCTGAGCATATTTGCTCTATTAACCATGGTCTCAATCTCTCTCCTTCTATGTGTATTGAACATATTTTATTTTGACAGTTTTTACGTGTTCAAATTTTCTCCTGGAGGGAGAGGGAAATCTTTAATTCTGTAATAAAGGACTACTACTGAATTTTAATTTCAATGGCAGTCTCTCTATTCAGATTTGCCATATCTTCAATGATGAAGAAACTATTAACATTACGTTGATTAAGGATTGGTCCTTAGTGGTAATGCGCCTTAATTCAATTTCGTCGTAATACTCTGTATTACCTCCTTTTAATTTTAATTGCAGTACAGTTGGCGCAAATTGAACTGGGATTTGCCAACTGTACTGTATTTCAATTTTAAGTTTACAGTATGTGTAAATGGTGGTATTACACTATAGCGTCCGAAATTTCTATCCTGGCTTATGGTACTGTATACACATATGAACTAGGTGATACAGTCATTTTCATGTAAAAGTGTAATATATGACTATGCCTAAAATTGTCTCATGAATTCATTTATGCAATAAAATTCATGTGTTTATAAATTCATTATAAAGATATTTAGATTTTATACATATAATTTTCTATTATTTATATCATTTTTGAAACTAAAAATAAAAAAGATGTATTTATTTTGTTTATTATATTTGTCAGTTTGTTTGGCCAAGCGTTTTTGGCTCACAGGCTGACAATTTATTCCTAGACAGAACACAAATGCTGCTAAACCATTTATCAAGAAAGAATTCACTAAGACTTCTACATTTGATATTATTTGTAACAACTGTGGTCTTAAGGGACATAGATCCTCTACTTGTATCAAACCAAAGAAGAAAATCAATAACATTGAAATAATTCCTCAAACTGAATCAGAAGAGAAAACCAATCTTCTGATGAAGTTGAGGAAAAAAATGATTTAGACCAAGATTCACTTCCAGATGAATTAGAAGATATGTACAGTGCTCTAGTACTAGAAGCAGACTTATCTTTAGTTCAAGTAACTAATAATCTTCCCCATGCATGAAATACTTCAGAAGAATTCAATCATGTATCAGAGGCAAGATTATTGAGAACTAAACCTGAAAGAGGACAAGCATATACAACAGGTAAAACTTGTATGACAAATGTCCTTTTAAATAATAAACCCATACAATTGTTATTTGATGGAGGAGCCATTTGCTCTATAGTAGGAAGAAAATTCTTAGATATTGTTCTACCCAATTGGAAAGATAATCTTTTAGATATTCCTATTACTAAATTTAAAAGTGCTTCAGGAGATATGAAACCAATTGGTATCATTGAAACATCTTTAATATTCCCACACCCTCTGGGATCAGTCAGAATTCAAGCTGAGTTTGTAGTTATGGATAATGCAACAATGCAGTATTTTATCCTTGGAAATGACTATCAATCACTCGATGGAATAGACATTAATAATAGTAAAGAAAGATATTTTATTATAGGAAATGATAATAAAAGAAAGAAATTTGCTTTTCCCCAAATTATGAAAGTTAGTATTCAAGATTACAATAAGGACCCTTTCTTCACAGAAATTTTTCCTGACAGTATTACAAATCCTGAACTAAATTCTCATCAAATTGATGAACTTAAACAAACTCTGTTTAACAATAAAATGGCCTTCTCTGCACCTAAAGAGCCTATAGGAGAAATCAAAGGCCATGAAATCTCTATAACTCTAGAACATGAGAGACCTTATCCTCCAGTACTCAGAAGACCAGCTTACCCAGCTAGCCCTCAGAGTAGAGTTGCTATAGAAGAACATTTACAAGACCTACAGGATATGAATATTCTTAGAAAAGTTGGTCATAATGAAGTAGTAGAAATTACTACTCCAGTAGTTATTATGTGGCATAATGGTAAATCCAGAATGGTTGGTGATTTCAGAGCTCTGAATACATACACCAAACCAGACAGATATCCTATACCTAGAATCCATCAATCTCTAGAAGCTTTACAAGGAGCTCAATATCTTACCAGCATGGATGTCTTAAAAGGTTTTCACCAGTGTACAGTTACACCAGAAAGCAGAAAATTCCTTAGAATTTTTACTCATAAAGGAATATATGAATATCTAAAAATGCCTTTTGGGATTAAGAATGCCCCATCACACTTTCAAAGAATGATGAACAATGAGTTTGGTGTGTTTATTTCTGAAGGTTGGTGCATTATATACATTGATGATATTATAGTAATGTCCAATACTTGGAAAGAACATATCCTCAGACTTCATTCAATCTTGCAGAAAGTAATAAATATGGGAATGAAAATCTCTATGAAAAAGTGTCATTTTGGATTCAGAGAAATACATGCTTTAGGACATGTTGTTTCAGGTCTATCACTCAGCATTGATTTAAACAAAGTCAAAGCAGTCATGGATAAACCTATGCCTAGAACCCTGAAAGAAATGCAATCCTTCTTAGGCTTTGCTAGTTACTATAGACAATTCATAAAGAACTTCAGCTCTATCACAAAGTATTTATATGAATTATGCTCCAAAGATGTAGCATTTGAAATGACACATGAAAGAGTTAAATCCTACCATTGTCTACAACAACTCTTGACTCAAGCACCTATCCTAGGTCAATCAGACTATAAATTACCTTTTAAATTGTATATTGATGCAAGTATGGATGATTTAGGAGCTGCTTTACACCAAGTACAGATACATAATGATGTACCTAAAGAAGTAGTTATCTGTTACATATCCAGACAACTTAAAGATACTGAAAGAAGATATGGAGCCACTCAACTAGAATGCCTGTGTTTAGTATGGTCTCTAGAGAAGTTAAATTACTTTCTTGAAGGTAGTGTTTTTGATGTAATCACAGATTGCACTGCACTAAAATCTTTACTCAATATGAGGACCCCAAACAGACACATGTTGAGGTGGCAGATAGCTATTCAAGCTTACAGAGGTAATATGACCATTCATCATAAAGATGGCATATTACATAAGAATGCAGATGGACTTAGTAGATGGTCTTTACCCAATATTCCATCTAATCCAGCATATGATCCAGATAATAGTGCAGAAATCCCTATCATTTCGGTCATGGGTATTAGTACTTGTGATCTTACAACAGAACTCTTTGAATCAATCAGAGAAAGCTATGTTCATAACAAGAATACTTTATTATTATGCAAAATTCTTCAATCTGACTCCAAAACAACAGAGCATCAGAAGTTAGAAGACAATTGGCAAAAAGCATTTCTACAAGGTAGATTTGATTTATTTAATGGGATACTTTATCATAGAACAGCTCACACTAGTTCAATGGTTATCATCAATAGAGATCATATCTCCATTATACTACAAGAATGTCATAACTCTTTACTATCAGGACATATGTCTGAGGACAGAACCATTGATAGAGTAAAGATGACAGCATGGTGGCCTAAATGGAGAACAGAAACAATAGATTATTGTAGATCTTGTGATAGATGTCAGAAAGCTAACAAAGCTACTGGTAAAAGATATGGACTTCTTCAACACATAGAAGAACCAGTCAAACCATGGCAAGTAATTAACATGGACTGGGTCACATCTCTTCCACCAGCAGGAAATAATAGTTATAATGCATGTCTAGTCATAGTAGACAGATTTAGAAGAACCACTATATTCATCCCCTGTCATAAAGAAGATACTGCTTTAGATACAGCACTCTTATTTTGGACAAAGGTTATGACTAGAACAGGACTACCTGACATCATTATTAGTGATAGAGATCCTAAATTCACATCAAATTTTGGACCAATCTCTACAATATAATGGGTACTCAGCTAAAATTCTCCACTGCTTATCATCCACAAACAGATGGTTTGGCAGAAAGAATGATTCAGACACTAGAGGACATGATCAGAAGATACTGTGCTTTTAATTTAGAATTCAAGGATCATGAAGGATATAGCCATGACTGGGTTACATTATTACCAGCTTTAGAATTATGCTATAATACTAGTATACATTCTACTACAGGTAAAACACCAGCAGTCTTAGAAAAAGGTTATAACCCAAAAATCCCCATTCATAGCCTGAAACAGGATCTTATACATATTCATCCTACAGCCTGTTCTTTTAAGACAATGATTGACAAAGCTAGAGCTTATGCCCAACATTGTATCAAAGAAGCTGCCACTTATAACAAACAAGAATGGGATAAAACTCATAAAGAATTCACCTTTTCAGTAGGAGACCAAATTCTTATCTCCACCTTGAATTTTACCAACCTTTCAGGTCCTAAGAAACTTAGAGACTCATTTGTAGGACCTTTTATTATCATTAAATTACATGGTAAAAATGCTGTAGAAGTAGAACTTACAGGAGAATACTGCAGGAAGCATCCAACATTTCCAATTAGTCTAATTAAACCTTATCAGGTTAAAGACAACCAGAAATTTCCTACAGTTCTTCCACAGAAAATTGTGATTCCTTCTTTTGATGAAGACACCCCTTTAGTTATAAAGAAAGTCCTTAAAGAAAGAATTACAAGAGTTAATGGGAAAGACCTTAGAGAATATCTTGTAAGATATCATAAACAATCCTCTGATAAAGATAAGTGGTTACATGAATCAGATATACCAGAATCTGCTACCCTCCTTAGAAAATACAGATTGGAGAAATAAAGCTCTTCATAATAAGACCTTCCTTTGGTAGTAGGGAGTGTCAGCCTGTGAGCCAAAAACACTTGGCCAAACAAACTGACAAATAAAATAAACAAAAGAAATACATCTTTTATTTTTAGTTTCAAAAATAATATAAATAATATAAAATTATATGTATAAAATCTAAATATCTTTTTAATGAATTTATAAACATATGAATTTTATTGCATAAATAATTCCTGAGATAATTTCAGGCATAGTCATATATTACACTTTTACATGAAAATGACTGTATCACCTAGTTCATATGTGTATACAGTACCATAAGCCAGAATAGAAATTTCAACGCTATAGTGTAATACCACCATTTACACATACTGTAAACTTAAAATTGAAATACAGTACAGTTGGCAAATCCCAGTTCAAATTGCGCCAACTGTACTGCAAGTAAAGTTAAAAGGTGGTAATACAGAATATTACGACGAAATTGAATTAAGGTGCATTACCACTAAGGACCAATCCTTAATCAACGTAATGTTAATAGTTTCTTCATCATTAATAATATGGCAAATCTGAATAGAGAGACTGCCATTAAAATTAAAATTCAGTAGTAGTCCTCTATTACAGAATTAAAGATTTCCCTCTCCCTCCATGAGAAAAATTGAACACGTAAAAACTGTCAAAATAAAATATGTTCAATACACATAGAAGGAGAGAGATTAAGACCATGGTTAATAGAGCAAATATGCTCAGAGTAGCCTAATTAGAGGGCCTCAACCTTTGTTGGCTAGGCTACACTAATTGTGTAAGTCTTAATTCAAATAATAACAAAATACCTGAAATTCTGATATAAAGTTACTTCCCAAAACAGTAGTTTTAATTTCAGACCTTATTCCTTTGGGGAAATTAAAGATGAACCAATATGGAGCAACTCTCTCAGCCAAAGTTGTTGATCAGAGTTGATCCTGATTTTATAAAAATCATTAAAGATGCACACGTATGAATAATTAACTTATAAGTGATCATTTTGGCAGTTGCTACAATGAAAACTTTCTCAAATGATGTACCATGGTTATAAAAATTTAACAGCATCATTTTACCATGGAGGCGCAATACTTCTCCTAATTTCATATCATGAATATGACTGTAACCTGGTTCTTACCTTGATGGCTAATCAGAATAAACTGGTAACCATACCTAATCAGTGAATATTAAATCTTCACGGCTGATATTAAGATCACCCTCAGTAATGCTGTAAATTTTAATTACAGATGAGCACACCCAGGCACACCATGTGAAATAAATTGGAGGCTTTATCTTAACAACTCAAGGAGTACATGATAAAACCATTTCTTATAAATACCAGGTGTAAAACCCAGTTGTTTGATCCATATACATTTTCATATTATTATAAAATTACTATAAGTACTTTTAAGGTAAAATTTCTCTGTTATCAAACAGAACCACAAGTCCATTGGACATTAAACAAAAGTTCTATTTCTAAAGAGTATAGACTTATTAAACATTCAATATTTTATGACTCAGTAATTGGTCATTTAATCTATTATAAGGGAGAATTCTCAGTACTGGAGTCCTTATAGATCAGGGGCTTGATCAGTGTGTGGAAACTCCACAGTTCTTACAGAATTGTAGCACCCTGAGTATTTTTTTATTTTTTTATTGCATTACAAAGGTAAGCAGTATATTAAAAATAAGTATTTTTTTTTACGTCTACAGCCATAGTACTGATATATTATCAGTTTCATAGGTTAAAAACTTGCTGTGATAAGCAACAAGCTGACATGCCTAAAAGAGTGCTGCAAATACATCTTTTTGTGCCCCAAAGAGTGCCTTGAACACATCTTTTATGTGCCCAAAAGAGTGCCTTGAACACATCTTTTATGTGCCCAAAAGAGTGCCCCAAACTCTTCTTTTATGTGCCCCAAAGAGTGCCCCAAACTCTTCTTTCATGTGTCAAAAGAGGGCCACAAAAACTGCTTTTATACCCCCATGTTGTTTATATTTTTTGCATTTTTGGCTTTCCCAGCCTTCAAAGTACCCTGCCAGGGCTTCCAGCGCCGTAAATAGCGTGGCAGGCATAAAAGTTTGCATGCCACGCTATTTTGGGCTGTATAAGTGACATTTGAATTGAAATAGCTTGGCAACTGTATTTCAAAAGTAACCTGAATTTAGCACTCCCCTATATT
This sequence comes from Phakopsora pachyrhizi, assembly GCA_943181505.1. NCBI lineage: Eukaryota > Fungi > Basidiomycota > Pucciniomycetes > Pucciniales > Phakopsoraceae > Phakopsora > Phakopsora pachyrhizi. The sequence continues at coordinate 13,126 of CALPCA020000002.1, read as the reverse complement.
ATTTGTAGCGGTTTGGTGGCTTGACCTGCGGCCAAGCCATTGTGAGAGGTTTGTATGCTGTTGGCATACTCTTATTTAGTAATTGTTTGGCACCCTCTAAGTTGGTATTAACATTGCTTAGACTGAGTGGGTATTAAAACCACTTATACTGAGTGGGTACTAACACCACTTATTCTAAGTGGGTATTAACACACCCTATACTGAGTGGGTATTAACACCGCTTATACTGAGTGGGTATTACATTTGCAACAGCTAGTATTTATTTATTTTCATCTCCCCATCTCTCATACTCTGTTAGTCCCTGGCAGACTTGTTAACTGCCAACTTTCACAATTCTTCAATATTACAGTTTACAGGTCATGTTGGACCAATCACACTTGCAGCTTTAGCAGGTCATGCAGGACCTTTCACCGGGTTATATTATTTGGGTCTCATACTGAATTTTAATCGTCTTCTACTGCGCAGAACATGCATCCAAGTCTCTTGCTGAATCAAATATTCGCACATGTTGTCTATTCTATGTGTAGGTGGACATCTCTTGGTCCAATAGATTTCAGTAAATATAGGGAAATGTTGTCCCGCTGGGGACTTGAACTCGTGTTGCTCAGGCAGAACAGGCTTTTAACCTGTTAGAAGTGCCAAAAGGAACACACTAACCACTGTGCCACACAGGTGGATCATCCAGTCCGGGGGAATCAGCTTATGACATGCTGCACTCCAACATAAACCAATAACCTCCTGTTCTACCGCAATGATTTTCCAACTGAGCCTGCGTAATCAAAACCGGGCTCTGAAAAAGGCTTGACCTTGAGTACCAATGAATTAATAGTTTTTTAGACCAAAGCAATAGCAGCTTTCATTACCGTGACTCAGGCTAATCCTTCAAATAAGTATTTGAGTTTATTAAAACTTCCATATGTCTATTGTTTGGACTTGGTATGGTCTGATCACTTGCCAGTTTATGACACGGGTATTAGTCAATGTTTTGAGTCCTTAATGACAAGCTGATGTCAAGCCAAAAAAAAAAAAACCCCCAATTTTATTGATTTATACCATGACAATAAGGACAAAGCCTTATGTCAATAGTGAAAAAGAATCATCTACGCGAAAAGTATAGCAATGATTGAGTATATACGCAAAAGCGTATAGTATTAACTAAGTACCTGACAAGGAGTTACGAATAAACAAGTAACCGTAATACATTAACCTCCATAAAACAAAGCCAACTGAAACCCCAATGAAATAAATTCAGTAGGCCTATAAAGCCTAGGCATTTTGCGCATTTCTCTGTTACAAATTTCTCTATCATTCATAATAAAATTAAAATGTATAAAGTTCTTTATTAATTACTACTACACGACAAACCCCTTAACCTACAGTTTCAGTCTACCACCGTAACAGGAAAGACCACAAGTAAAGGTATAATGGGGTCTTTACATACCATTAACAATTATATTCTGTTCAAAGTAAAAGTACTAATAAACTATCTGATCTAGCCTTGTACCACGTCCAATAGATCAACTGATAGATAAAAAAAAAACAACTGAGTTAAGACTTATAGGTGTAGCTACTTTAAAGGTGAATTTTAGCCTACCATGTACTTAACTCACATTATACTTACATAAATGAAACTACTTTAAAGAAATACATTTTACTATTTTTAGATGATCCGTTCTTTATAAAAGAACAGTATTCTGAGCCCAGATTACTACATGGTAGCGAGAGAATTACGACCCAGGAATAATACATTAAATTAAATTTAACTTCTAAATATTTTTCTTTACAGGATGAATCTAGAAACCTACTCTTTTAAATGATATACTTACATCCACTGTATGTTTTAACTTGTCAGCCAGAGACTCAGCACAACACAGTACAACCAATCAGCTAATAAACCTCTCACATAACAGCTTGGAGACTAATGTCAAAGGCTCACAAGAAAATTGTATCTGTATTTTCAACAAGTCACAAGGTGAAATAATTAAACAGATAAATTTTGAAAGAGCATAATCCCAGCACTCACATTAAATTTCAAAGCGCCTCCAAATTCAATGTTCAAAGGGTGTTAGAGTTATCTTGGCTAGGGTAGACTAGATGTTTCACATCTGCATTCTTTTATTTCTCTGCTATATATTATTGTTTCTCTGTTTCCTATTTTTCTTTTAACTCAAGAAAGTCTGTGTCACAATACAGGCAGCGTGAAAGACTGTGTCCGTGACACCACACAAACACAGTATTGGAAGACTGTCTTTCTTGTATCACAACCTACCGTGGGAGTATTCAAGAGAGACAATGACGATCTCTTCCACGTTCTTCCTGATTTTCATTTTTAATATATTACTCATAAATAATTAATCAATTCAAAAATCTGGGGTAGCTGTATTGCTGCATGACACATGCCATACAGTCTTCACGCTCCTTCAACCATCTTATATATCTATATAACTATTTGTATGATCCTTTGGCCTCATCTACTCAGTCAAGATTTGGCAACGATCTCCTACCAGCTTGTCAAGATCACCCCTGCAATAGATGGTTTGTTTCCTGCTATAGATTAACTTGTCTGGTTCACCCTTACTCAATCACCATGAAAAAAATGGTCACACTTGCCAGGCAAGTGCTGCAGCTCTGACACAGCTGAGACACAGCTGTAATGCAGCTTGATTACATGATTTATGGGTTCTGTGACTCAGCTCTAACTTTTGCTACTGAACTATGCACTGTGAAACCTTAAATTATAAAGTTTGATTCAGTTTTCTTCCTATTATTCTTAAACTTCTTTCTCATTCTTGCAGAAAAAAAAATCTTCTTAATCACTCTTCAGAAGTAAAGAGTGTGCAAATTGTTATATTTTTAGAATTTTGCCTTTTTGCCAAATAAATCAGACAAAAGAATTTAAATTTTGGTAGTTTTTTTTAAAATATATAATTTTAAACTGCTATCTCAAAAAAAAAAAAACCCCTCCCAAGTGGAAAAACAGTTTTATGATATTAATCAAATGGTCTATATATAATGTATTTACATGAGAAATAACAAGAGAATGAAAAATGTTAAGCACAATTGTGCATTAGTATAAAATTAATGGAAATAGGGAAAATAGTGTAGCAGGAGAAAAGAAAAGGTGATGTATGTCAAAGAAAAAGGACAAAGCCGGACTATGAGTTAAATACATAAAATTTTTCTTCCAAAGTCACATTTGCATACCTCTGAGATGCTTAGATACTTGTTCTCAGCCTTGAAGCAGGCCTTCAGTATGTTATTGGTTGGGGTGGCTAGCTCTGAAACAGGACTGTCAAAGAAACCAAATAATAAATTAGCAGTTCAATTGCTCAATGAAAAATTCTAAAACTTCATTAATGACTCACATGCTCTTAGCAGTCTGATCTCCTGATGGACCATGGATTTGGAACTGTAAACATGTTTTTATAAAAATTAGCAAACATTAACTTTTGATTTGATGATATGAGTGCTCACAGTGCAGCTACCACAAATAGCAGAGTTTATTTGCCAACCAACTGTTCTGCTGCCTTGAAAGTTTCAAAGTCCTCAGAGTCAGCTGTTGGATTTCAGGCAGTGTGCATGTGTTGCAAAGGTTAGACTTACTTCAAAAAATTTCTGAGATTCACCCTTGATGTTCTTGCAGGTCACAGTCTCTAATAAGCCTGGCTTCCCAGCGGCTTAGAGTTTAGCTCCTTGTCATGTGCAATTCACAGGGTCAGGTTTGAGCCTCATCTTAATGATGCTGATAGGTCAGGTATTTCTCAACTAGGTATAATTGTAGATAAGGTAATAGGGGATCCATTCCTTTACAATTTATTATTTCAGTCTCAGGCCAGTTTGAATGGTACATCTTGTTGTATCAGATACTTAGATCTGAAGGATGAGACCAATCATGCTGTTCAAGATCATCAGAACATTTCAAATTCAGTCTGTTCTGCATCCCAATGAGCTACTAAATCTTTTGGAATAGCAACACCCACATACTATGCTAATCTAGTTGCTACAAGGGCTAAGAAGTAAGACATATCAGATGAAAATGTTTCTACAGTTTTCACAACCAACAGTGGAACTCAAACCTCAGGTGAGTTTGTGAGTTTGATTACTTCAAGAACATGATCAACAAGATGAATGAGAAGGTCAAATTGATAAGTCATCAGATGTGGGGTCTTGAGAAGAAAATAAATAAAGGAGGGATGGTTAAAAAAAAGAATCTTCAAAACAGCAACACCTCGCTCTCTCAATGTCTCTTACATTTAGTATTTTTTTTTTCACTCTGAGCAAATGATATCTTGATAGATTCAAAGACATCAGTAACATTTCTCTCATCAATCAACTCTTGCGTAATTATAGAATTTACATCCAGGCCACATCTTTTTTATCTTGAGTCAGAAGTATAAAAATCTTTCTCTTTTTGTTTTTGAAACAAAAAGTAAGCATGGATTAAACCCTCCTTCCCCCTTTTTATATAAATTAAATTTTAAAAGTATTACTTTTGATGATTGAGTTGTTGTTCAGATGACAAACTTTTAAAAGACACTTTAGAATACAATATTCAATATCTGAGAATGATGATAATGATGACAAGCTCAACAATAAGGATGGTGATGGTGGTGATTAGTGGTGAAAGAGTATGGAAGAAACTCCAAATCTTTCCTCATTGTTATTGATGGGGTTAAGACCAACATGTATAGCACCTTGAATTGGATTCCCCCTGCATAAATGTAATGGAAAGGCTAGTTTTGATGACTTAAAAAGCTTCAAATAATTCTTTATGTCTTCTCTAAGTAGTATTAAAGGTTGATCTACCAGCAAAGTATTTGATTCTTTACTTATATAACTAAATGAAATAAAATAACATTAATAAAAAGGGATATGAAAATCATTGTGTCTTCCTTGAAATCAAAACAGAGTAATTAAATACCAAATTACACATAACACATGCAACCTGAGGAGTATTGTGTAATTTTTAATTTAGTACCGAATTAAACATTACAATACTCCTAAGGTTTCATGGGTAATGTTTAATTTGGTAACAAATTAAAACCCTGATTCAACAAAAAAAAAAGGGTAATTGTTGTATACTGTAAACATTAAACTTTTATGTTCTTCCAATAGGTCCATGACAAGAGTCAAGATTTGAAGTGGAACTCTGGATTTTATTTCTTGCCTGTAGTAACAGTTCTCAGTCCCACAGTGTCTTACCTACAGTAAATAATCCAACCTTTTAAGCTTTAAAACAAGTAACCGAGCCCTTTAACCCATCCGCCTCTTCCAACTTGGGCCATGGCACTCTGAGACTGGACTCTAATCCAGACTTCCACTTCTCCTGGCAACGGAAGTTTTTTATTACACCAATGAGTTAGACCTGAAGGTGGGCGCGGGGGTTGAGAAGCTGAGGGGTGGGGTCTTCTAAAAATCAAGATCCACAATTTACATGCAAGTTTCAAGTTCCTATACAACCCAACCAAATCCAATCTTACCCTTGCCCTGGCCCTGATCTCTCTTGCTACAGCTGTTATACCATTCATATTCTAGTCAAATTACAGCCAAGATCTCACTCAATTTTTTAGCCTCACTCAAAAAGAAGAACCTTTGGTAGTTATCAATGGTAAAGTTACTATGCATGACAACTGGCGTCATCGACTTCAAAGAGCTTTTCTAGGAAAGTCTGATGTCAATGAAAAGGTATTCAATCTTACTTTTAAAAAATCATTTGGGAATTGGAATATTAAAAAAAAAAATCTTGCTTCACTCCTCTAGATGATGCCTGATATCGATGAAGTGTTCAAAAGTATTGAGGCATTTGAAATGAAAATGGAGTGGTTAACTGTAAGCACTCAAGCAAGCCCTTCCATTATTTTTATTTAATGTGCCTTTTTTTATTTTTAGTCAAGCAAACTTGGGAAGGTTCTCAAGCAAGTAGGCGCCTTAGACAATAGCAAGGTCCCTCTGGATGAGAAGTACAACATAAGGGCTAGGGCTTGAGCTTTAGAGGAAAAATGGCGTCGGACACTTGGAATTGAGGATGAGTTTGCTAGCAGAGTTGTAACAACTGAACCCGTCACAGATGTAAAGAGCAGTACAAAAACCCTTGCAAACGGTGGACAAGAGAATAAGGAAAAATACCCAACCGGCTCAAGTCAGTGCAGAAAAATAGTACAAAGACGGAAACTTCTCTACCCAAGGTTGAAGCTCAAGATGAGGCTGCTCCCCCAGAGATGGACGTTGAAGCCTGAGACAGGATGGAAGTTGATCCTCCTAACGACTCAGAAGTACCTGCCGAGCCCCAAGCTCCCCGACGGCTCGAGTTCCCGGCTGAGCCTCAAGAGACAAAGAACGGGGAGATGCCCACCAAACGGGTACGGCAGTTGTCTCTAACGAGGATGAGAAGAAAGATGATGACACAGAAGCTAAGGATCAAGAGAAGGGTGATTTGAAGGCAGCTGAAGGAAAGTCAGACAAGGATGAGATCAAAGAAGATGGCGAAAAGATGGATTGCTCTGATAGTCCACAACCCAAGACTACCAAAGCTGGCGAGTCCGTGGCGCTAACGGAATGGATTGATTCATGCATATGATCTGCACAATACATGGGTTATGATGGGATGAGACATGTTTATAAACACATCTTAACTTTTATTTTGAACAAAACAAAGCAGAAAGGTAAAAGCGGTCTTTAAAAAAATGAAAGTACTGGTTGCACCTCCTCTTTGTATTGAGGCAAAGCATGTTATCTTAGTGGTAGATATATTTTTAAGTTATTATTTCTTAGTCAATATCATTCAAATTTGTAAAAAGGAAAAAAGATTGTTACTGTCAGCTTGCAAGTACACAGAGCCAACTCTCCTCCCTTTTATTTTTTTCCCCAGAAAGATAGTTGATTTACACTCATAACCCAGTAATTTTGTATAAGTTCTTCTGTCCTAAAATTTTTATGATGATGAATTAGAGGAGTTCTACCAGTTGTTAAGTGCAAAAGAATTGAAGAGATGAGAATGGAACAGTGATGATCAAACAAAGCGCAATTTTTTGCATAACCCTGTGATCTACAAACATAAAAAATTTTTGCTGAACTGGAGAAAGATAGAGAGTCTTCTTTTATGGGCTGGATGTTGGTAAACTCTAGTTTTATTACATTTTATTGCTAATTCAATCTTTTGATTTTAAATTGTCTAATCTCTCTGATGCAAATGTTCTATTTCCTCTTTAAAATAAATTTATTGCACTTTTTTTCTTACAATTTTAGGTTGACATTTCAGATGGCTGTAGAGCTCTGGGAAGTTAAGAACAAAGAAGATCATGAACCAAACTGAAACCTAAGCTTTTTGTGGTTCACTTTCTTTTTAAGAAGGTTATACATTATATTTAAGTTTTTGTTAAAGAAAAAATGAGGTGCAGTCATATTTTTTAATCTTTACAAAACAATTATTTCAACAACAACCAAAACCTTGGCAATATTTTATTGAGTTTGTAAAGAGAAATTTTTGTAATTTTATTTTATAAATTTAATTTTTGATTTGTTTTGAGTTACTGGGTTTTTTTACAATTTTTCCTAAGAAAGAACTGAGTCTTTTCAAAGGTCTCTAATTTTGTATTGAATCTATTATAATTCTTATTTTGACTGTTTCTCAATGTTTTTCCCACCTCAGCCAAATCTGTGGTTCAATAAATTTTAAAGAAGGTTATAAATTATATATAATTTTTTATTATTAACTAAAAATAAGTATTTAGTTTTTTCAATGTTTTGCAATTAATTTTTCCAACAAAAAGAACACATTATCAAATTCCATTGAGTCAGTAAAGAGGGATATAAAATTGTATTTTTTGATTTCAATTTTTGATTTATTACGGATTTACTGAGTTTTGTTACAATTTTCCTCAGAAACAGCTGAAGAATTTTAAAGATCACTACTGTAAAGAATCTAACTTAATTCATTTTGACTGTTCACAGTCTTTTTTCCTACATCAACCAAATCTAAATTTAATGATTAGATTTACTGTGGTTGAAATGTTACTATTTGTTATTATTTTCATTTATAAGGGTGATTTGGACTTAATTCAATAAAACATTTTACAGTTGTTTAACATATTTGACTTTTTGATCTTTTTAAGTTTCACTGTGATTTTTATTTGGTTTTGTGTGCACTGTTTGTGTGGATAACTTGAAAAGCTGGTAATGCAAAAAAATACAGGCCAAAATAAATCCAATCCATGTTCTATTTTTAAATACATTAAGTTTGGTCCAATGGGGCACACAGAATATTTTGGATAATAAATGAAATGAGTTAGGGCTGTGTCAAAAAAATCTTTTCAATGAGTCTGAACTACAGTATACCTGTGTCAGCCCTGTGTCAATGAGTGACACTTGCCAGGCAAGTGTGACCATTTTCATGGTGAATGCGTGTATCTTTGACTAAGGCATACTGAGTGGGTATTGTTGTATTGATACAAACAGAGTTGATATTGAGTTACTACAAACTTAGTGGGTATACAGTCACTACAAACTGAGTGGGTATTGAGTCACTACACAATGAATGGGATTGAGTCACTACACACTGAGTGGGGCTGATTGAGTTACTACACAATGAGTGGTATTGAGTCACTACACACTGAGTGTGTATTGAGAGTTACTACACACTGAGTAGTATTGAGTCACAATACACTGAGAGGGTATTGAGTGCTGCAAACTTAGTGGGGGTTGAGTCACTACACACTGAGTTGGTATTGAAATTTTGTGTAGCAGCTTTGTGGCTTGGCATTGAGTCAAGCTATTGTGTTGTTTGTATAATGTTGGCATATTCTATTGTATTGATACCTACTGAGTTGGTATTATATTTTTTAGAAGTGGTTTTGTGAAGCGGCAAGGTCAATCAACTGTGATTTTGTATGATTTTGCATAATCTATTGTATTGATACATACTGAGTTGGTATTATATTATTTGTAGTAGTTTGGTGGCTTGGCCGCAGGTCAAAATATTGTGAGGTTTGTATGATGTTGGCATACTCTTTATTAGTATTTGCTGGCACCTCTAAGTGGGTATTATCACCGCTATACTGAGGGGTATTAACACCACTTATACTGAGTGATTTACATTGCTTGTACTGAGTGGGTATTAACAGCGATATACTGAGTGGGTATTACATTTGCAAAAGCTAGTCCTATATAATTAAAAAAATTAAGTGGTAGGGCATGGAGCTAAACCAATTCAGTAGGCCCAGTTTTATATTATAAAACAATGGGGTTTGTAATCCGCAGCAGCATTACAGAAAAAAAACTGTATTTTTAATTGAGTAGGCACAGCAGAGAGATTATACAGGTCACATGTAGCTGTGATATCTTACATGTGTGATTTACAGTATTTATTTTTTGAAATTGCGCTTTTAAAAATAAAGTTCAGCACACAGCTCGCATGTGTCAGCTTGTGGCTTATAACAGCAAGCTTTTTTAACTATGAAACTGATAATATATCAGTACTATGGCTGTAGGCATTAAAATGAACTTATTTTTAATATACTACTTACCTTTGTAAAGTAATAAAAATAATAAAATACTCAGGATGCTACTGTCTGAAAGAACAGCGGAGTTTCCACACACTTATCAAGCTCCTGATCTATAAGGATTCAATTCTGAGAATAACTCCTTTAATATATATTAATGATCAATACTGAATCAATTAATGTTGAATGTTTAAATTTGTATCTAGTCTATACTCTTTAGAAATAGAACCATAGATGTTTAATGTCCAATGGACTCGTGGTTTGGTTTGATAACAGAGAAATTTAATTGTAAAAATACTTACTTCTATGTTTTAATCTAATAAAAATGTATATGGATCAAAACTACTGGGTTTTTACACCTGGTATTTATAAGAAATGTTTTTATCACTTACCCTTGAGTTGTTAATATAAAAAACACCAATTTATTTCACACATAGTGCATGGGTGTGCCCATCTGTAATTGAAATGTACAGCATTACTGCAGGTGATCTTGATATCAGCGTGAAGACTTAATATTCACTGATTTGATATGGTTACCAAATCTTATTCTGATTAGCCATCAAGGTAATAACCAGGTTAGAATCATATACATGATATGAAATTAGGAGAAGCATTGCGCCTCCATGGTAAAATCATGCTGTTAAATCTTTATAACCATGGTACATCATTTGAGAAAGCCATTGTAGCAACTGTCAGAATAATCACTTATAAGTTAATTATTCATACGTGTGCATCTTTAATGATTTTTGATAAATCAGGATCAACTCTGATCAACAACTTTGGCTGAGAGAGTTGCTCCAAATTGGTTTGTCTTTTATTTTCCTCAAAGGAATAAAGTTTGAAATTAAAACTACTGTTTTGGGGAAGTAATTGTATGTCATAATTTCACGTATTTTATCAATAATTGAATTAAGACTTACACAGTTAGTGTAGCCTACAACCAACAAAGATTGAGGCCATCTAATTAGGCTACTCTGAGCATATTTGTTCTATTAACCATGCTCTCAATCTCCTCCTTCTATGTGTGTATTGAAATATAATTTATTTTGTCAATTTTTGTGTCTTCATATTTTCATGGAGGGAGAGAGAAATCTTAAATTCTGTAATAGAGGACTACTACTGAATTTTTATTTCAATGACAGTCTTTCTATTCAGATTTGTTTTAACCTCAATAGTGAAGAGATTATTATTAAAATTGATTAAAGATTGGTCCTGGTGGTAATAATCCTTAATTCAATTTCTCGTCAGAATCACTCATTTACCACCTTTAATTTTTAAATACAGTACAGTTGGCGCAATTGAACTGGGATTTGCGAACTGTACTGTATTTTGTTTTTGGTTTACAGTATGGAATAGTGGTATTACAGCATAGTGTTGAAATTTTTATTTTGACTTATGGTACTGTATACATATGAACTGGTTGATACAGTCATTCTCATGTAAAAGTGTCTTATATGGACTATACCTTAAATTGTCTCAGGATTTCATTTCTGTAATAAATTTATATGTTTATAAGCTAATTAAAAGATATTTATAATTTGTATATATTAATTTGTATTATTTATTTTATTTTTGAAACTAAATAAAAAAGATGTAATTTATTATTTGTTATTTTGTTTGTCAGTTTGTTGGCCAAGTGTTTTTTAGCTCACAGGCTGATACCATGATTCTTATTAGTGCACATGTGCTGCTTTGCATCCGCCACACAGCACACCTGTCACACATCGTGTGACATCTCTTAATCACGCGTTATGCATTATAAACACACAAAAAAACACAAAAAACACAAAAAAAACACAAAAAACACACAAAACCACACAAAAACACAAAAAAACACATTGAAACAAAAAAGCACAACCGTTGAATCAATTAAACCCATGACTGCACATCTGTCCTTAAACAGACATCACTTGCTTTGATTCCCATGTACAACACACCTGTCACATTAAACACACACACACAGAAAATTATTGAATTGCTACACAATTGAGTGAGCATTAAGTTGATCCTTTCTGAGTGAGTATTGAGTTAAAACATACTGAGTGGGTATTTTATTGATACAAAACTGAGTAGATATTGAGTTATTACAAACTGAGTTGGTATTGAGTCACCACTGTGTATTGGGTATTGAATTTTTATGTAGTGGTTTTACTGGCTTGGCCTCAGGTCAGCCATTTGAGTTGGTTGTATGATGTTGGCATATGCTACTGTATTGATACCTACTGAGTTAGTATTATTTTTTTTGAAGGGTTTGTGGCTTGGTCATGGTCAAACCACTGCAATCTTTGTAAAATGTTGGCAGAATCCATACTGAGTTAGTCAAGCCATTGTGATTTTGTATGATGTTGGCATAATCTATATAGTATTGATACTTACTGATTTGGTATTAATAATATTTGTAGCGGTGTTGTGGCTTGGCATGAGTCAGAAGTATTGTGAGTTTATATGTTGGTATACTCTTATTTGTTATTTGGTTGATACCCTCACAGGTGGGGTATTAGCACTGCTTATACTGAGTGGGTATTAACACTGCTTATACTGAGTGGGTATTAACACAGCTTATACTGAGTGGGTATTATTATGGCAACAACAGTTAATTTTTTAAAAAAAAATGAATCAATTAAAAATTTTGTAAATTTTATACATCTTGCAATTTTACATACAAAAAAAAAATAACATAAAATTGTGTGAAAATGTTTTAAAATACATAAAAATACAAAGTCAATTTGAATCCATTCTTTTAGAGCTATTGTATAAAAAAGATATTGAATTTTTCTGTAATTATTAGCTTGGCTATGGAACTCTATGTACTATGCCTGCCTGATTAGTAAGAAATAAAAGAATTTACTTATTTATTATGGCATCACACAAAAAGGTGTTCCTTGTTGATTACTTCACTTAACAACTTACAATATTCTGAATATTTCAAAACTCAAATGAACTGTGTAATTTAAGATCACTATGTTCATAGTGCGGCTTTGTGCTAACAGCAGCAAATGTTAAACCTATATGAAACTGAGAATATCAATTACTATGGCTATTGACATAAAAATCTGATATTTTTTTAAATATTACTTACAATTTGTTTAAATAATAAAAAAGAATAAAATCCCTCAGAATGCTACTGTTCTTTTCAGAACAGTAATTAAACTTCCGCACTCTTAACTCAAGCCCTGGTGTATAAAAGAATCCTGTAATAGGAATTTATTCTTTATAATTGATTATATCATATAATTTTGAATATTTAATATATTTAAGTCTATACTATTTCAGAGATAGATATTATGCAGTTTCAATGTCCAAAGGACTTGTGGTTCTGGTTTACTAACAGAGAAAATTTCTTTTATAAGATTTAATTTTTGTAATAAATCACCATTAAAAAAAGGTCATACTTGCTAGGCATGTGCTTCAGCTCTGACACAACTGGAGACACAGTTACAATGCAGGTTTGGCTACATGATTGATGGGGTCTGTAACTCAGCTGTAACTCAGGCCTAATTTTGCAGCTGAACTATGCACTGTGAAACCATAAAATATAAGTTGTCAATTTATTTTTTTCCTAATTATTCTTAAATTTCTTTCTCATTCATTCAGGCAAAAAGAATGTTCTTCCTTTGTTCATTATTTTA